>JALPQD010000024.1:746183-1346183 GCA_023101885.1 Typhlomys cinereus | reverse complement strand
CTGGATCCCTGCAGAGGGATCCCTGGTAAGGTTTGTCAGGGCCACACTGAAGGGTTGGTGTTCGTACCCTAGAAATAAAAAGTTTGATTATTGAAGCCTCACAATCTTTGTGGATTTCTATCTTGATTCACTTTTCCCAGGGGTAATGAAGATGCAATTGTCATCTTGTTACCTTTCTTCCATGTGTTATTCCCTTAGACTGAAACCAAATCCCAAAGCAGTGATGAATAAGCTGCTTTCTTAATCAGGGATGTATATATACATTAAGCAACAGAAAATAAATGACAGTGAGACATAAACTTTAAAGTGGTATTTCAAACTTTAAAACACATGTATATGTATATTTTCTTAGGAAGGGAATTCAAGACCATTGATACAGAGCATCTGGCTCTCTGGCTTACACACAGTATTGTTACAGGAAGAAGAAAAATACTGCATTTTCAGGGTGACATGAAGAGATAATGGATGCCACGCAGCTTTTATGCCTAAGAAGTAGGATGAAATAATATTCTTGTCTTAATTGATTTTCATCTCATTCATTTTGGTTTGAAAAAAAAGATTTTATATCAGTATATTTTATATAGCTTTTTCTTCTATATTAAATACAAATGTTAGTAAGTTTTGTCTGTATTTTCAACTGAAGAAACTGGACTGTTTCAACAGAAGTAATAACTTTCTTGTTAACTTAAGCAAATACCTTACTTTGAAAGAAATTTGACATTTTAACTGAATAAATTAAAAACAACTTGAAAATCACTAAATTCTTGCACTTTTCAAGTGTAAAGAAACAGATTAAGAAGACAACTTAAAACATCAAAGTTATTGCTGTTTAAATTCTGTAAAATTATTTACAAAATTCATATATAGAGCAATACAGCTACAGTTGAAGAGTATTTTAACTGCAGATTAAAGAACTGTAGATCATGAGAAAAAGGACAGAACTATTTGCTTTTGTAAATTATATCTGCTTTCTCTCTCATCACATGTGCATTCATATGTATGGACATATTCACACTTTATATCCATCACTGATGTTTTTCAAACATGCTTTATTTTGCCCTGGTCAGTGATCCTCCTGTGAGGACCTAGAAATCACTGTGTTCTTTTCCTTTTAGTCCTTCTCTAGAATCCCAAACAAGAATCTACAAAAAAATAATTAGGAAAATTGTTTTAAGATATTTGGAAATCTGTAATTTTTGGCCCTTTAACTTTGTGTATGCTTCACAGATTTAAAATTTTGTTACTTTATCTCGACTTTATTTCATGGTCCTAATATGGCATTTTCATTTTTTAATGAAATGTATTTTTTAATACACTTTTTAAAAATACTAAGCTATGTGCCCCAAATTAAGATAATTCTAGAATGTGTGGGTTCATATTTTCATATATAAATTCATTGAATTTATTTGTTTTTACACCCTATTACCTAATCTTTCCCTCCCCTTTTCCCACTTCATATTTTCTCCTTTATAGCCAATCTCCCTCCTACTTTTGAGTCTTTTTGTATGTGTAACCCACTTGGTTCTATCTGGGACGCTTGTGCAGGCAATTTCCTGAGTATTTGCTGGAACATGGTCAACTTATTTTTTTCTGCTTCTTCCTTTCTCTTATGAATTGCACTAACTTCCTTAAAAGAACCTCCATCCATTTCACCATAGGGAAAACAGTCCATACAAAAATTTATGGATAATTTAGTCCAATATAGACATTTTATGAAAATGTCTCTTCTCTCTTCATTGTTACTTAATATCTGTGTGAACTTCTGAGTGGTATCTAAAGTTTCGAGCATCACTACAGATGTATAAGAAAATGGAAAACAAACTGATGGTCATTAAGTACCTATCTTAAGGTTCACTATCTCTAATTGACTTTTTAGCATGGAGAGAATTACTGACTAAGAACTGTCTGCATAGCTAAGTTTATTGATTGCACAAGACTGGTTGTTTGGTGTGTTACACCTGACAGCAGATTAGGCGCTTTCCTGATAGCTTAACACACTGAGGTATAATAAAGTAGTAGGAGATAAGAGACGTGGATCACTAATTAAAGATCAATCTGTGCTGCAAACTCTTCTTAGGCTTTCTAAAGTGCCAGAAAATATCCACCTGTAGAAACTGACACCAAAACTAATGTTAGTAGCCATAATCATGCACTGAAAAAAAAAGGCATTCGCGTGGTCAGTACCTTGCCTTTTAGCACATCTTGTTCACAGATGCACAAAGGAATTACAAAAACAGAATTATTGTTCAATGATGTGCATTTTTTTGATGTGTCACAAAAAACGTGGAAGGTAATTTATTGTTTTAGCACTTTTGATATGTAACTTTCATTTTTATCCATTGTTAGATTATTTAATTGTTGGATAGCTAGCAGGAATATTTCTTCATATGTATCTGGGCTCCTCCAATCTCTAATATGAAATAATTTATAATAGTTCTTTTGTGAAGATATTCTGAAAATATGTGTGTTCTCTTCTAAATAGCATCTTTACCCTTTAAAAGGCAGACTATATTTAGGAAATAGATTGCTTTAGTGGCTTCCACTATAATTACTTCCTATGTTTCAATTGTTCATCTTACATAACTTCTATATCCATGCATCATCCTAGTTACATTTCCTGAATTAAAGCTATTGTAATTCAATGCCTTTAAAATATAGAAATCTATTCTGAAATAGAGTGAGACTCTCTTTCATCTGAAAATTGGTTTTTCTGAGTGCAAGGCTTATCTGAATTCACTGGGTTCTGCTGCCTTAATTTTGTCAATTATCATCCTTTCTACATTGTGATATCATTATTCTATATATTATTTTATATACAACAGGCTTGTGATTTTTTTACTGACAGTGCTAAATTTTACTGTTTTTTGGAGCACTTAGCATGTGATAGGCACTTGTAAACCGTTTTGATAAAGATTTGCTCAACTGAATCACTTAAGGATAGGTAAGGTTTATTTTTTTCAATAGTGTTTTCAAGTGATATGGAGTCAAATATGTTCTGTCTATGAATTCAGTAGGTTTTTGATAAAGAGAAATGGTTGTGTATATTTATTCTTAATTAATTATGAACTTGGAAAACATTTGAGAACATATTAAATCTTAATATTGACATCTACTATTGAAGAGACCTTGTAAGTTAGAAGTCATGACATGATAGATATGATACAATATTGTTTTTCATCATTTCTGTACGTGTGTGTGTATGTGTGTGTGTGTGTGTGTGTGTGTGTGTGTGTGTGTGTATGTCTGTGTATGCATGTATACATCTGTGTCTGTTCCTTTGTCTGTGTCCATGTGTATTAGAGGGCAGCATGTGTACCTGTGAATGTCCTAGGGTGACTTTAGCAATCATCCTGGTTTGCTTCTACTTCCTTACTCTGGGATTTCTCAGGCTCAGCCTTCTAGAGCCAGAAGTACAGGCCTCTACCATCTCTACCTGCCATTTTTATGTAAGATCTGGGATCTGAATTCAGGTCCCTCTGTTTTCAAGACAGAGTCTTAACCACTGACCCAACTTTCAATTCTTGTACTGATTTGTTGAGCAAAAAGTGGAAGTAATTAAGTAATTGTTTCTGTTCTATTTGCACTATCTCCCTTAGTAGATAAAGCTTCCTAACCTTTAAAATGCATTCCCTTCTAAGGCCTTAGTTCATAAACATAAATCAAAACAGCTGAATTAATTTCAGTTCTATAATTTGTATCCTATATGGCTATTTTCATGAAATTATCATCATTTGTCACTAATAAAGTGTCACCTCTCTGTTGACTACATCATATTATTTCAAATAAAAGAGGAACAAAAAAAAGCCAATTTATACAACATGAACTATGGCTTTGTATTGTTAAAATTATACTAATCTGTAAAGTTCTCAGCTTTGCTAGAATCTGAAAATTGTAGGAATTTTAATTATTATTATTTGTTTTCTGTCAACATGATGTAAATTTGAAAGAAATGTAATTAATTTTGAAAGTATATGGGAATATGAATTTGCTAACACATGTAATTATGTATTCAATTTAAATAAACTGAATAAACGATTGTTTTGTGTTTAATGTAACCCTATCATGAAGAGGTACAGATTAGTTAGGCTCCCGTAAATGTCTTCCTTATTGCCCAAATGCATCCATAGTTCTGGTGATATGTTCTTAATGTAATTCTTTGACATTATTAACAAACATATTAACATCAATCACTTCATGGAGTTTTAAAAGACTGTTGTAAATGTTGATTTGGGTTCAGACACAGCAAAAATATTGACTTCAAATCATCTGCTAAAATGTTCAGCAAAATAGATTCCCTGAAATGCGAGGACATAAAAGGTGTCCAGGGAAACCAAAAAGGCTCTATACTGATTTGCACAGGTTGTCTGTTATTCAGTGACCTCTCTCTAATTGGGGGAGGAGCCAAGAACAAAGCAGCAAGAGTGGAACATCTGGACCAGAAAGGCGCGAACTGGGGAAGACAAAGCCAAGGCAAGCAGACCTGGAAGCCTTTGAAATGGTCCCTGTCCACTTTCAGTCTAATCTTCATGCTCTGCAGAAATATTTTCCACGTCGAAGCCACAGACAACGGAATTCTCAACTTGCTCAATCGCTTTTTTTTCCACACAGAGATTAGCAGTCATAAAAAGCTTGTATTGTCTAATATATCCACAAACTCCCTTTTTTATGTGTTGTGAGTTTTACGGAGTGTCATTATTCTAACAAAGACACTGCCACCCAGCCACACAATGATAAATTAACAACCATCTGCCAGACTTCAAGCATACTGGCACCTGTATCTCTATTCAGTGTTAGACTTTTTAAAAAAGCAGTCTTGTGAAAACAAAGTGCATGTGATTTTAAGATAAGTAAACAAAACAAAACCAAGTATATAATAGGTATTATGTGATATGCTTAACAGTTAAAAATGTGGAAGACTTAAATTTTTTTTAGACCAAATATAAAAAGTAAGCACTTAATTTTAAGGATGGACTTTAATTTATATATACAATCACTTCAAATGTTAAATTCCATATTTTATATTTTCATTACATTCACAATTAACTTCATGTTAAAAAAATACACCAAAAAATCAGTTCATTTTTCTTACAAATTTTTAGAGCCATGCTCTAAAAATAAAGATATTTGAGGAACATTATTTTTAGTATTTTCTTCTTTTGATTTTCTTTTTCTATATGTCTTTATACTTTCAAACATACATACATATATATACATGTATGTTAAATATATAAAATAGCTAAATTTTCTTATTATGTGGAAAAGGATGAAATCAAGTCTTTGTCATTGAATTTCAAAATCCAGTAAAAATATATCGTGTTTGACACATTCATCAGAATAATAAAAGACAAGATATCTTACAAATTTTATAAACCATATACAATTTTCTATGTAATTTCATACTGAAATTTTTGAACTTACTTGTTGAATAATTTAGCTAATAGTGTTTAGGAACAAAAAAGCATTATATAAAATTCATTTTTATTTAATGAAACAACAACAACAATTGTCCATTAGATGGACAATTATTTTTAGAAAATTCAATATTTGGTTTGGTTTATGTAGCTTACGGTCTTCTTCAAATTCCAAATGGCAATGGCAGTTAGCACTGTAGTAGTGTATTATAATTAGACACCTTTTCTCAAATAGATACTGATTAAAAGAGGATCTATTTCACACTCGTAATGCAAGTTAGGATTTCAGTGCAAATACTGGATTATCATGGCATTGTTATTTTGGTTTGTGTTTCTATACAATAAGATACAATTTATTATAAAATATACTGTCCTTTTTTGCTAAAAAAAGGAAGTAAATATAAGGACATTTTAGAACAATAACCAAATATCAAATATTTACCAAAGCTTCCAAAACTACCCTTAAAATTAAAAAGATGTTGAATCCCAGAGTTTAACAGAGTTTAGAAAGATAAAGAATATACAATTCTCTTCCAAGAGTACAGCACAGGAAGGAAAATTAAGAGAGGGGTGCAAGAGATAAAGATGTTATATTCTCTCCTCACCAGCAATGTTATTAGCCTCTCACTGGCTCCCTCCTCTTACCCTGTTTCTCTATCTTGTTATCTCTCTCTCTCTCTTTCTCTCTCTGTCTTTTCTCTTTCCCACCTTTATCCTACTTTCTTTTTAGTCTCTGCTCCTCTTTCTTTGTCTCTCTGCCTTTGTGCCTCTGAGAGACAGAGAGAGAGAGAGAGAGAGAGAGAGAGAGAGAGAGAGAGAGAGATCAAGAAAGACACCCATTGAACTCTGAGGTGTCAAAGTTGACTACTAAAACCACAAGTCAAAAATGCAAGTGTTTAGCTTCTGAGGAGATAAAAAACTAAGAAAATAAAAGCAAGCAAAACACATATGCTTGGTGTCTTTTAGTTCATGGCTGGTAACACCAGTTCCTGGGTGGACAGATAGGGATTTTTTAATTAAAAGCTATGGCTGTTTTATGACCTCCTGGAGTCAGAGGGAGGAAGCATTGAGTGAAAAGAGAAGTTACTTTGAAATCCCCCTCTTCTCTGCTAAGAGGACTCAGCAGATGGGCCATAAAACAATCCAGACCAGAAAAAGAGACCTAGGAATGAAAGCCCATACAGGAGAGTGAATGGACAAGAATGGCCAGCGCCTGCAGTGCCCCTCATAGCTTCAGAGCACTGGCTGTATACTTAGGTTTCCTGGGAAGACAGCTTTCCTATAAGCCTTTTCATATGAATCCTTCTTCATTGAAGCAGGACTATTCTTGAAAGGCATACTAAATTAAAAAAAAAGCAAAAAATTTTGATTTCTCACTAACTTATACAAAGTCAGGGAATGTCTTTGAACACTGGTTAACAGATGTATTGTCCCTTTTCTAATAACAGAACTTTTTATCCAAAAGTATATTTTTATCTCTCTGTAGGAAAAGATATATGCCTCACACACAAATGCATGTGCAAACACACACACACACACACACACACACCATTCTACATTTTCCTGCCATTTTTTTCCCAAGAATTTCCCATTTCTCAAAAGTACAGGGCTTTGACTAGGCATAAAAGTTAATAAAACTAATTACAATGGACACATAAGCCCCTTTTTAAAAGATTATTTTTAATCCTTATTGTTTTATAGATAAATGTTCTATTAAAACAAGGATCCTAATTAGTCCAGATTCTTTTTCTGAATAGAAACGGTATCAGCACCAATTCTTTGTGCTGCAACAACAGAGTAGAGGGTTTATTGTCCTTAATAAAATTTAGTAGTATGTTTTGGGATGGACTGAAGGAGACAGGGATTTAGAAACATGCTTCAAGAGAATATCTAGAGGCAATTGAGAGTAGGGTGAACTTAGCTGGAAGAGAAAGGAAAGGCAAAAGAAAGACACATATTAAATCATATGCAATGGAATCTGACATGATGTAATACAATGTAGTGAAGAAAGAAGGATGCTTACATTTCATAAAGAAGAGCTTACCGAATGTTCAGAAATAGGAGAAAATAAGCAAATAAGTAGAGAAACAAAAAAGATGCTTCACAAAGAGGACATCTTGCTATGTTTTATGGTAGTGGTGTGATGGCCTGAGTAGCTTTAGAAACAGAGCTGTATTCCGAATTTCTAGCTTACGATTTATAAACTCAAGACTATAGAAATAATTGCTTAAATATTGTGATTAAAGCTGTCATTCAACATGCAAAATCTCTGGAGATCTGCTGTACAATATTATGCTTATCATTAACAATTTTATAACACACATATGTTTTATTTAGAAGCTAATCTCCTGCATGTTTTTAATCACAAAGAAACAGAAAAATTAATATTAATTAAGCATTAATGTAGAAAATGAAAGTAGTAATATAGATGTCCATTTCCTATTAACTAGATCAACATATTATTCTTTACTTCTCTTTTTGTTTAAAAAAAAGAAAATATACTGTAGTTTAAAATCTACTATTCTATTATTCCTCTTCCGTGTCTTTTCAAATTGTACTGCAAATGACATGCAGCAGTCCACAGGCTTCATATGTGTCATAGTTAGGAACAGGTGTCAACTTGACTGTTGAAGTTTGAACTCTGGGCACATTTGTAGAGAATTAGTGGTTGAATTAGACCCAGAGCAAATATGCAGGAGTTTGTCTAGCTGATGGGGAAGGCCCAGCCCATGATGGGTGGGCTAGGCCCTGGAATACAATACAGACATCTGGTTGACAGAGTTGGAATCCTTATGTATACTAGCTCAGATATGCTGGTCTGGCAAGTAAGGATTGTTCTTCTCTCAATCATTATGTGGTGATGGTATGGCTAGTTCCGTTGGCCTGGTATTGATGCATGCTCTCCGGTCAAACTGGACTAAGAACTGTAACCAGTAATCATAAGAGAAAATAAACCTTTTGTTCCCTTAAGTAGTTTATCAGCAACCATGCAGGCAAACTGCAACACTACGTTCAGTTTATGTTTAGACAAACAAACACTGACATTTTAATTTTCAAAATGCATATACATATAATTTTCTATGTTATTTTTAAAAGTACATTTACTCAGACCAAATACTGTATTATATACTCTAAAACATAATTTGTATTTTTTCAATTGAATTGCTGCCTAAATTTGTGAAACTTAATATGCTATGCATATATATTTAGTAGATATATGTGAATACCTAGACTATCTTTTGTTGCTACTACTGACTACAATAAAATTTTTCATGTATCTATGAACATTTACATTGAAGCGCTATTATGATTTGAAGCTTTAACATTTCTTGAACTCATAGAAATGTTATTAAATCATTCTTCAACATATTTTTTTCACCATCAAAAAACCTCTATTAATATGTGAGAATATAAAGCTCTCTCTTTTGGAGATTTCATAAAAACCATCAAGTTCAGATGAAAAAAGCAATGCTCATCAACCAGGATGACAGGCAGTCCAAAATTATTAAATTTACATATCTTACATGGCAAAAAAGGTGATTTTGATTTCTTCATGCATGGTTACCTTTCTTATATCATGAAAGTGACATGTATTGTGTAGGGCGCTATAGAGGCAACACAGAGAGAGAAAGAGTGAGAGAGACACAGAGAGAGAGAGATGACATAATGCTGTAAGTCAAATAAATTTTGCACTGTATTTACTCTACACAAGGGATTATCTGGGTTCCCTACAATTAGGTTGAGCATGCCTTAAGGGAGCATGTTTTTGACTGCATCAGTTTTCATATCTGTATATTTCCTTCAGTTGTGTCTTTCAATGATGACATGTTTAAGTAGTGATATGAATTATCAATAATGAATTTTTCATAACATAGTATAAACATTTCAATGAACCTTGGTAGTGTGGTATTTTGAAATCATTGGCAATTTAATTTTCTTTTGTTTTCATTCAGTTCTCAACTTAATTATTGAAAATGAGCATGTTTTAACCAAAGGTTCTATGACATGTTTTGGTCATTCAGTTACTAGTTGCATTGGTACTAAAATATCAGTTTATGTGGGGCTATCAAAATAGTGTGGCCAGTTAATTTATTCAACAAGACCAAGGAGAATGATTGCAAATACTTTGAATCAAAGCAACATACAGATGTTTAGAAAATTTCTGTTCAAATGTCCCAATTAAGAATCCCTGTATCCTACTACTTCAAAATCAGTACTGCAAACTTAGCATATGGACTTACTGAGATGGATGCTTCAATAAACATATTTATGTTATATTTTATCTTAGTCATATCTACCTACCTAATTCCTGAAGAGAAGAATATTTTGTCCTTTCGATGCAAGCATCCTTGTCTTGGATTCAGAATTTAAGGAATAAAATTTATTTTTAAAGCTGTGTAAGCTTTTTAGAGAAAGAGAACTCAGGCACCCTACATTTATAACACTTTTGATGTCATTGCCAGTAATTGCACTTAACCCACAAATGACTTACCCTTGAGGAACAGCCCAATTCTTCTTCAACATGAGGGGAAATTTCATTAATTATGATCCTCGTGTCAAAGAATAGTAGTGTGAACTATTTTTCTCCAGCAAGAAAGTCAGAGTAGGTTCATTACATGTGAGAGCAGTCAAAGTCCATTGTTTTACTTGAAGGATTCCTTCTTAAGGCTCTTTCATACTGACCTCTGAGCTAGTTAATGGTTAAACAGGAAAAAAGTAAGGAAATTTGATGAAGTTCCTTTAATGAGAATACTTCCTAGAGATTTTTGAGTTAAAGATGTCTCACTGAATTTCCATATTTCCAGAGAACAGTCAGAAAATATTATCGCTGATGTCCTGAAGTTGAAATGGATAGAGGTTTGTTTTTTTTTTTTTTATTTAAGTAGTAACATAATGTTTAGGAACTGTTGTTAAAGAGGAGGGTTATGTGACTTGTTTCTGGGCATTTGTGAGTACCTGCTCATCCCCAAAACAAGAGATGTCACTGAGTTATAAAAAGGAAAATGGATGAATGAAACTACTAGCATACTTGGCTCAAAAGCCACCTCAATGTTGGTGAAGATCAATCATACAATAGCCATGTAGTCCCTTCATCCAACTTGCAGGCAGAGCCACATAAAAGACTCCATTTCCCTAGCAGGTACTTACCATTCATATGTCCTCCTGAGCCGGCTCAAGAGTCTTAGAACATTCTGAGTTTACTGAGCTTTGCAAGTTTCATTGTTTTGCTGGGTTTTATGAACTTCCTTCTTTATTAAAGCAGGAAAATTTTCAATTTAGGGAAAATAGTTAAGGAACAAGGAGAAATAGAATGACAAGGAATATCATTGTGGGAGGTGAAACATCTTCCAGAAATTACAAACATGTCTCTGAGAATATGGACAAATATATATCTCCAATTCTTTTCCCCTGTCTTCATGTCTTTCTGGTTACTTAGTTTATGAGTTTCAGCTGGAATTCAATCATACCAAAACAACAAAATCTGGAATTCATAAGAACTGCTTCTTAGATTACAGAACAGAAGAAAAGTAGAAAATGGATCCTGTTGGGAATATGTAGCAAACAGAAATTAATGTGAAATGATCTTTCACTAATTTGGACAATTCCTCAGTTATTTAAATAATTTAGTAAACATTTCAAATAATTTGCAATTCAGATTGCCTTCATTATCTTAATACCTGTATTATGGTTTCTTGCTGCAAGTTATGTAAATGCATACATTTTGTTGTTGAAAGAGGAAAATGAACTTTTTTCAGTATATTATGGCTATTACCTTTTATCTAACCATAATTGTTGGAGTTGCTCCTCCACAATGATTTGAAACCCTACATTAATTTATTTCTATTTGTTTCTTGCTTATATGACTCAAACCAGAATTATTCTCATCATAATTCTAAGTCAGTACATTTTCTACTTCCTTGAATATCATTTTCATTTTCCTGAAATATATTTTCACAGATTTAAATCAAGAAATCATAGGATGGAAATTTTAAAGTGTATTGAAGACTACCTTAACTTTGCTCTGAAATTTGAATTATGCTTAAATATATATATATTAATAGAGTCAAAGCTATTTTGTCTCATGCTTAGAAAGATAATTGCTCCTAGCCATCTGTGTTTCTAAGAAAAAGTTTGCAGCATTTCGAAGTAATTGTTACTGCTTTCTGTTTATAATAATTTTCAATCTTGCTTTACCCTTGCTGTTCTAAAATGCCTATGTCTCATATCTTCTTCTTTTATAAGTCTGTGTTCTTTCTTTATTAGCAACTTTAAGTTTACTCTCTTGTACTGAGCCAAATAATTATTTATTGCTTAATTGGATTAAATTAATAAAATAATTTTATATATGGACAACCTTTTGTTTCATTAGATAGTAGTTTTGACAGATTGTAATTGTAGAACTTAGATTCTTCAAGATATTTATGTTACTTTTGTAAGTGCATTTTTTCTCAGCATTGCGATCTTCATAATTTACTTTGTATTATTTAGTTTGTCTCTTATATAAGTTATTTCCACATTCACATTTTTTCCTCTTGATTTCTGCCATTTTTTTATTTCTTACACTCATACAAAGTTGATAAGCACCCCATTTCCCTCCCTCCCTCCACCCCTCCTTAGACCCTCTTACTCTCTCTCCCCTTTCCCCCTTGCTTTCCCCCACCCTCCCTATCTCCCAATGCCTCCTCCCCCCATCCTTGGAGCATCCTTTAATGTGTATGTCAAACTTTCCTCTGGGTCTTCCTTTCTGATGAGGTATAAGGACTCAGTGGCATTGCCTAGAGCTCTTTTTTGTGTTCCCCTTCAGCGTAGGAAAACTATTATGGCTGTTAATCCCTTGCCTTTAAAGATCGTAGTACCTGTGATCCATGCTACACTATGGGGGTTCAATGATATGTTCGTCATTGCCCAGCTCATGCAAAGTGCTATTATGATTACATCGTCTGCCATTTTTTTTCTCTTTTTTTTTGTTCAATTATGTGTGTGCGTGTGTGTATGTATATGTATGTATGTGTGTGTAGAACCACGGACGAATTCGGGAACCACCATGGACTGCCTCCACCTCCTCCTTGTTTACTCTGCCCCGGGATGCACAGGCTCTGCCCTACCAGGACCAGAAATGCAGGCCGCCCCCGCTTCCGTCCAGCGTCTATACGTGGATAGACGTGGGGTCTTGGATCCGGACTCAGGATCTTCCATCTAAAAGGCAGAGGCTTAACCTCTGAGCCACCTCTCCAGCCCCGTCTGCTATTTTTTTACAGATAAAATACTTTTTAAAAATCTTTCTACAGAAAGTAATTAAACATTGGTAAAGATATTTCCTACGCTATGGAAATTCACAATACTACAATACATTTTGGTTTTGTTTCATATCTCTAAATCTTCCAATTTTTCACATTTTTGAGGTACTGGATGTGATTCTTTTAAATTATATTTCAAAATCATTGGAAAACTTTCTTTTCATTTAAAATCATTTTTTGAAGAAAAATAAGCAAATAAAAACATTTTGCCAATAGTCACATACAGCAAAATTAGCAATTCTATAGTATTTTAAAATAACTACTTTAAATTATTGCAAAAGTTTCTATTTTTTCTTCAATTTTGCTATTTTTGAAACAAGGTATACACACTGCAATTTGTTATGTGTCTCACAAAAATTGTGTTTCCTTTCTTCTCTTTTTTTATTTATTATTTATTCAATTGTGCGTGTATGCGTGTGTGTGTGCATGTGTAGAACCACAGACGAATTCGGGAACCACCATGGACGCCTCCACCTCGTTGTTTACTCTGCCCCTGGGATTCACAGGCTCCACCCTACCAGGACCCACCTCCCCCACCTCCCCCACCTCCCCAACCCCCAGCCCCCCACCTTCCCACCCCCCCACCCCCGCTTCCACCTGGCGTCTATACATGGGGGGTCTAGGATCCGAACCCAGGACCTTCCACCTGCAAGGCAGAGACTTAACTCCTGAACCACCTCTCCAGCCCCCCCCCCTTTCTTCTCTTTTCATTCTTGCATTTTATTTGTTGTAAAATTTGGTCATAACTGTTTGGTAAAGTCTATATTGTGGAATTTTAAATTTTTATTTATTGTTTATTTTGTTTCATTTAATCTATCAATCTCCTATCAATTGATAGTTTGCTATAATCTCATAAATAAACATGCTCAAACTTTTGTGTTCATTTAGACAAAATTTTTATTCCAGTTTGTTATTGACCATTTTGCTATTGCCTTGAAGAAGAAGATCCATAATATTGATCACCCATATTTTATTGTGCTAATTTTAATCATTGATTACTGGTTATAAACCTAAATCATCAGCTATAAGACTATACTAAAACAAGTATCCATTGCCAATATTCACCTTATGGTTTCAACAGCCATGGATGAACCTGGCTATTTTTCCCTCATATAATTAAAGATTAAAATTGAAATTATAATTCTTATTTATTGAATATATAATGTATAATAGTATGTCAAATTACTTAGTGACCTCGTACAACAAATTTCCCAAGCCACCTATTTGTATAAATTTAATACAGTCCATAAAAGAAGATCAGGGTGGTGTAAATGAAAAAATCTCAAGACTCACCACACCTCCCTGGGAGACTACTCAAAATTAAGACCAGACTAGGGAGATACTTTAACGTGATGTTGTTCACTTATATTTCATTTATGCACCAACATACATTGAAGCACTTGCCAGATGAAGCCCAGATGGACACACATGTAAGAAGATCTGAATGTAAGAGGGAGACTGGATAGAAAGGAGAAAGTATGCAGTAGAAACAGTAGGTGTGTGGGGGGGGAATTTGGATTGGGTTGTAAGGGATTAAATGGTATGTGTTTGATATATTCATGGTTAAGAGTGTTAAAGTTTAAAAAATATATCACATCAAAAATGCAGCAAATAAGCAGCAATCAAGAGGACCATAAGGAATGTCGTGGTAAATGTTGGTTCTCTTAATCCAAAAATTACTTAACTCACATATTTCACTATTAACCAGAAAAGAAAACTATCATTGTAAACTTACAGAGGGTGTTTATATTTGTGTTGTTTTAACACATCACACTTATCACTTTCTTTTTCCATCAAGTTGGTTTCTTGATTTGTAATGGCAGATGCAATATACCTCAATTTTATATTGGAACTAATTCTCTATGTGAATATAACCTTTTTTATAAATGTGGGAAAATTCATTTCCTTAATTATTATTATCATTGATTATTTTCTTCTTAAACAATGTTCATTAAATGAACATTTGTTAGATTTCATCAAAATAATTTTTCTTCTGTAATCTTTTATATCTCATGAAGAAATGTGATTTTTTAAATTCATTTTTCAAATTTTTAACATTCTATCATTCTTTACAAATAAAAAGTGATTATACTCCTATAGATTTCTTTCTCTACCCTCAAACTAGATATTTCATTAAAAATTCCAAGTTCTTTTAAAATTATTTTGCTTAGATGTGTTAGCTGTGGTCTTTCCTATTAGGTTATCATTTTTCTAAGACATCTGAGTAGATAGAGTATTAGCATAAGAGATTCATTGTTTCTAGAACTCTGAATATACTAAGAAATATTAAATCAATAATTCTTATGTTATAATTCTTGCAAATATATCTATCAATATGATATTTGTCTTTGAGATAAGATAATTATGTAGGATATGGTCACACTTACATAACTTAATACTTAAATTGTCAAGAATGTAAACTTCTTCCAATATAAAATGTTTTATCAAAACCATGATCTCTTTCTACCTCTCTAAATAATGATTTCAATTGTCTTCAAGAAGTGAAATTTGACTAAATCCTAAGAGGTCTTCAGAATCAAAAAATGCAACAAGTTTTGTAGACAAAAGGAATCATGCATCTTTAAAAGTTAAATTTAAATAAAACTTACAAGTCAATTTTTTTATTATTTCTATTTAAGCAAACTGTCAGACTAATTGCTTTGTGCTAGGAGGCAATGCTGTCAGAATCAAGATTGTATAAAAATATGATTATATATCTGTAGAAAAGATAATCTTAAATGATCACATTTGATTTCTTATAGTAAGTATATCATGTAAATCTACTGTTTCAGCAAAAAATGATATCTAAACTTATCTTTTCTTTATAATAAGTTACATCAAATAAGTTGTTGCACGCATGTTGTACAACTTAAATGTTATTGTTACACTGGGAATATTTAGACTTGATTTTTATCTCTGAAGCTATATAACAGAATTTCTGAATGCTTCAAGTATGCCTTAAGATAAATGTACATTTTGTACAAAATAGATTAATCATAAGATAAATGGGCATCCTACAGAAGGTTAAAATGGCAAAGCAATTCTTAAACTGTATTTCTCTCTGCACAGATTAAGTGAGAAGCCGGGATCATCTAGAGTATCTGATTATAAGTTTTTGAGGCTGCCGAAATCATTTTAATTCAATATCTGCAAAATGTGTGCTGCATGCTGGTTGGGTATGTGTAACACACATCCATTTAACACTTGTATGATAGACACATAATGATCGTGATCATCCATTTCAGATAATTCTTTGTACGTTGTCAAATCTTGCTGAAGAGGCAGACCCTGTAGAAGTGACTTTTTTGCTTGCGTTGCACTTCAGTGACTTAGACAGGGATTTACTAGAAGTTGTAATTGGCTGCTCTGATCGACAATGAAGAGTGCATTTCTTACTGCTTTGACTCTTTGTGAGGACTGATAAATGCTGCGAATGATGGCCTTCTGTTTAAGCAATGTCGGCTGATGTGAAAGGAATGGCAAGCTAAAGAAATACCAAGGAGGGAAGGCAATTTTAGGATTCCTTTTTTGTTGTTGTTGTTGAGTTCCAGTTCTTTACTCCTTCATTTTATCCTCTTTTAGAAAGGTTTTAATTGTCCTAGTGCAATCAACAAAGGACAACTATATGTACCTAGCATGACTTGGGTATAATGGCCCATTTTTGATGGGGAGGAGCAGTAACCATTTATAAAATGGCACTATACGTTCCTAGAAAAGTTAATAAACTTCCCCCAGAGCACTTACCCTCCTCGAAATGAATCATTGACACACTAGAAAGAACAATTCTACTGCTTGTCTACAGTAGTGTAATACTCCATAAAACAGATTAGAGATATTGAATCATTCAATTAACTATCTAAAATCTCTACAAAGAAAACTTCCTATTGATTGGTTTCTAGTGATGTTTACAGAAATGGCTTCCAAGTGTGTGGCTGAATGACACCTTGGCTAGTAAATATATTTGTAAGACAATATGTTTACAAATTAGTTCTATTTGTAAATAATTATGTCAGATGAGGTTTTGTTTCTTCTCCTTCTTTGCAATAAGTTGGTTCCTAAAAGCCTGTTTTCTCAGTAGAAGCATAAATGAGAAAATGACTTTACCACAAGTCTTGCTATCATCAATAATAGGGTTAATGCTCACACAAACTGGTGAACATTATTACATACATATTGTATGTAATGGTACCTATTCCACATATGCAGTTATTTAGCTTTACAAGTTCAGAACAAGGTACCAGGCAAATTTAATATGTTGCATGATCAGTGTTCCCTGTTATTTATAGTTTATATTACTCTATTATATATTTCTTTGATTTCTAAATTTGATTTATTTACTAAAATAAAATTTTTTTTCAAAATTGTGTAACTTTTATCTGATATCTCTGACATTCTTTCCAGATTAGTTGATCCTTGATTCATCAGTCTTTATCCGGATTTTGCATTCTCTTCTGCTTCCATGTGTCTGTATTTTTGCAAGTTCTGTATTTTGCAAGTTGAAATCAGGGAGAGATATGCTTCCTCTTTGTTGTTCTTTTTCTTTGGCTAATTTTTTTTCAGATTCTACGCAAACTTCTGGATTGTTCATTCTGCTTACGTTAAAATATAATTAAAATTTTAGTAGTGATGTCTGCAATTTCACTAAAGCTGTATATATTTTCAGTGTCTTCACTGTGATATTTAGGCAGTTTTAGAGCAGCAATGCTGGGATGGTTCCTGAAGGCCTTGGAAATTCATCCCTCTCTGCTGGAATTACCCTGAAGGAAGACAGCCTTCATCAACTTCCCCCAACCTTCTGTTCATAAAAAGATATGGAGATTAGTTCTCCATTATAGCAAAGCCTTACCATGAGGTCAGGCACAAATCAATTGGGTTGGGCCCCAATAGGAGCTAACCAATGAGGAAAGCCAATTTTTCCCAGGCTTGACTAAGTGTATAAATATACCAAATCTTGGAAGCCATCTATGGAGTCTGACCCTCATGGTCTCCACCTTTGGAGTCATTGAGTTCTTTTCCAACTCCTCACCTCTCATGAATTCCATGCCTAGAGACCATGAGGTATCCAGGGTGTTCTTGTTCTTCTTTTTAGTCCATGTCTGGAGTGTGTTAGCTATGTTCTTTCTCTCTTCTAATGAACTCTGACTTAATCCTCTATGTGTGTTCAATCTTTGACTCCCCAACACAAGAACCTGGACACATACGGACTCCAGGAGAGTGGTCCTGTGACAGTATAGATATTTTAGAAATATTAAGTCTTCCAGTTTAGAATATGAGCTATTTCTCCATTTATTTATGGAATTAAGTTTCATCAATATGTTTGCTTTTCAGTGAACTGATCTTTTAGTCTTTGATTAATTTATTTTGAAGAATTTTTTAAATACCATTTTAATTGTAACTTTTTTCAAAATAAGCTGGTACTGATCATACAACATCTTCTTGGGTGACCACCTCGCATCGTATCAAATTGTACTAAACAAGCTGCTGGGGAGAAAATCAACACAACTGTAGAAGCTCAAAGTTACAACAACCACTCTGGCAACAGGTGACCACAAGTGTAATAGTAGCATGAATGCTATGAGTGGTAACTAATTATTTTCTTATTAAATTTAAAGACTATTTTTCAAAAGGTAGCAAATGAGTATATGGTAAACCAGGCTAAGATTCTTTAAAATGGGAGGTCATAACCACCAAGGGAAGTAAGTGACTAATATTTAGCTATAAATGAGAAAAAGAATAATTTCTGTTAAGCAGTTTAGAATGGGAATTTTAGTAGAATAGACTTTTCAAAGCAGTCTTAAAACTGAGTAGTCGGCTGGAAAGGTCCTTCAAAGTCACCCCCACAACTAAGGTTATCCTACAGGCACACAGCTGCAAGAGCTAGCTAAGACCCCGTGCAGAGATAAGGTTACCCACTTCACTGAACCCTTTGTTTATGAAAGGGTATGGATATATGATCATTCCTGAACTACAAATAAGTCAAGTTGTTCTAAAGAAAAGCTAGGCTATATGTTCAAGGCAGTTGAACCCCAATATGAACAGACCAATCACATATCAGGGAGATCTCAGAGACCCAATCTGGTTTAAAGAATCTAAAGCTAACTAATAAGGAAAAGCCAAATTTCTCAGGGTTTCTCAAATCTATAAATACTACTGATCCTCTCAGACATCAGAAGGCTCCCTTGCCCCTCACAGATCTGCATCCATGAGTTCTTTTCTTTTTCTCCCCTAAAAATTCTACTTTAATGCTCTATATCAGTCTCTGGAACACATGAACCAGGACAGAAGTCCTGTAACAAAACTGTCAACTAAACATTTGTCATCATTAAATGTGCAAATTAGGGGAACCCTCAGCATTCATCCCAGAAACTAGAAAACAACCTAGAAATATAGAGAATCACAGCTGGTCAAAGTGCAGGGAATATGTAACTATGGACCTCTGGACCCTAAAGAAGACATCTAAATCAACTGCCACACCACGGGGCTCCTGGAGCATCAGTGAAAACTGAGCAGCAATAATGTAAGCGCCTGAGAGTGAGGAGGGAAGCTGTCAGACATTATCTTCTGAATATGACAGAATACTGACCCTAGACTCACTGGAGCAGGTTGTACTTCCCCAAAACCTACACAAGATTTGAATTTATTAACATTTTACCATAGAAGGCTTAAGATCTTTAGAAACACCATATCTCCCTAAGATTCATGCAGGCAGTGGGAAGAGGTAGAGGAATATTTTGCTTAGTGGCACACTCACTGATATCTCAACAATGTTCTAGCAATTATCAGTTATATGTTAATGTGGACTAACCAGATGAAACACTGGATCACACATGTAGTATCAGAGGAGAGTAAGAGCAAGATCAGTTGAGGAAAAGATTGACAGCAGGAAGAGCTGTGGGAATAGGATTGGGAAATGAGAGGTGAAAGGACATAATTTTTTCATATTCATCTGTAAAAAAATCTAAATACTAAAAAACAGTTTTAGGGCTGGAAAGAGGGCTCAATCTCACAAGCAAAAGGACCTGAGTTTGGATCCCAGGTCCTGTTTAAAAACACCACGTTGAAATGACAATGGCCTGAACTTCCTTCCAATCCTGGTGAACATAGCCTGGGAAATCCTAGAGCCAAGCAAAAAGGAAGTAGCAACAATTTAAGGTGACTTCTGAACTCACCTTTGGTCTTCTACAAGGACACACAGTGCTCTCTGACACACACACACACATTCACGTGTGCAAAAGTTTTTTTAAAAAATGCTAAAAATTTTAAAAATCCTTTTCTTTCTGACCCTTATGATAACATATTAGTAGTCTTAACATTCCTACAACAAAAGGGAAGATTGTCACAAGTTCAAGGCGACCCTAATCTGCACAGTGACTTCCAGGAAAGCCGGAGTCATAAAGCAAGAATCTGTCTTACAGAAAAAAAAAGAAGAAACAAAGCAAATTAAATGAACAAATTAAATATATGAACATGACTGTTGTATATTGATTTATATTCCTTTTTAGTGCATTGTAAACTGTTAGGATAACTTTTATTCTTCTTCAAGTGCTTTGAATCTAAACATCAAGTAAAACTGTAAACAGAACCATTGCTATTTCTAGTTCATCTTCTTTTCATCAACAAAATCACATGGTATTTAGCAAAGTCAATTCTAGGAATTATATAAGGTCACCGTTTAGTATTTATCCATTCTTATTTCAATAACACCTACTACTACCATAGAGTTGTAAAACACTTAAGAGAACTCTACTAGAAGCTAAATCAGTCTGTATGTTCCTGTGTTTGTGTGTGTGTGTGTGTGTTAGATTTTGTCATCAGACAAAATTTATCAGTGAATAAATATTTATTTTTACATCTATAAATTTATAAATTGTTTTAGGAGTTAAATATAAATTTTAGATGATATTAGATAATAAGCAAATTGAATCATAATTCAATATTTATTGATAGATAAAATTAAAATTTATTTTCATTTATCCATATTCTCTTAGATAATTCTTCAGAATATTTCAACTAGGTAGTTATGCTGCTTACAAAAGTAAATATACTTAAACAGAATATTGTGCTTTTGTTAGAGACTAATCTCTTCGGTTGAGAAATTAAAAGGTGAAATACTGTCTCAAAAAATATATGATATTTCCTATAGACAATACTTGTAAGTTTTATGTGAATTCCACTGAATGAAACTAATAATCTTGTAAAATCTTACATTTAAAGTGAGTGGAGACCAGGTTGACAATACCTAATACTAATTTTACTTCATAAAATAATGTAATGGTTACACTTAGCTGTTGCTGTGAGGGAACTTCCAAAGTCCAACAACTTAAGGGAGAAAGGGAAATTCATTCAGCTTAGGGTTCTAGAGGGCAGAAACAATCTTTCATGGCAGAGGTGACATGGCTGGTGGCTGAAGTTGGAGGCAGGTTAAGTCATTGCAAACATGCTTGGAGAGTCTCTCTTCTTCCCAGTCTTCAGATCTGTTTATCAGATCTGCTACTAGGAGGTTCCAATCAGATCTAAGGCTGGTCTTTTTATTCTAAATGTATTGATTCAGATAATGTTTATAGGTGGTCTCAGCTGATCTCAGTTAATGCCAGGTGTGGTCCAGTTGATACCCAGGATTGCTATCACAAATAGTCACATTCTTTTGTTTTAAATCACATTCTTCATTGACTCACCATTTTTTATTTTTATTATATTTATGTTTTAAATTACTTTGTACTCATTGTGTGTGTGTGTGTGTGTGTGTGTGTGTGTGTGTGTGTGTGTATGTATCAGAGGTATTATGTGTGGTGGAACAAAGGTGACTTTAGGAATCATCCTGGATTGATTCCATCTTCTTTTTGCTTCTCTCTAGGATTTTCCAGACTCTGTCCTCCAGGGCTGGAATTACAGGTCACTGCAGTTTCCACCTGGGATTTTTATGTGGGACTTGGGATCTGAATTCAGATACTTCTGCTTTCAGGCATAGTCTTAACTTCTGAGCCATCTTCCCATCTGGACTCATCATATTTTAATGAAAATGAGATGAAAAATAAAAAGTGCCTAATGATAACTATGTGTTATTAATAGTCACATGCCATTATTTTCAAATATGAGTACATGTAATTAGTCTCATATTTTTCATCTGTCCTACTGAATTTTCACTCTTAAGAAATTATGGTCTTAGTGAAAATTGTGTATTGAAAGAATGAATACTAGTTACAAAAATCATTCTATTATTAACGAGACTTGAACTGCTTAAAATTCTCTTTAGTCTAAGTGTCTTCATTTGTACAGTGGAGTAGATGCTTATAGTTGTATGATTACTAACAACTGAAAGTTACTTCTCTCAAGTATTTAAGCAGTTTTTTCAGATATGACAAGCATTTGAAGTAAATGTAATTCTTCCATAATCCTGGAATATATTAGAATAAATTATTCTAACAATAGAATGAGACTATAACTATTAAGTAAACTTTTCTTCACTCTAACTGCATTACCTCAATGAACATTACTGTGCATCTCCTGCACATCAGACACTAAAGTCTAGAGATTAACCAGTAAAAAAGAAAAAAGTCCATTGCCTGTATTTCACATGACTGAAGGTTATAGATAGTCTACTTTTTTTATTAATTTGCTGAGATTTTCTCATTCTTATTCTAAATATCAATTCATTTTAGAAAATTATTTCAAAGAACGCCTTCACAATCTTCATCGATTCACTGGTTAGCATCTTGATATATTTGCTTTATTTTTCTGAATATATAAATTGCTCATAAATAAATAGTAGATAACTTTAATTCTATAAATAAACAAATATGTCCTAAAGTAAAGAGAATTTCCTTATATATCCATAATAGCATTAACATGAACTCCATTTTTAAGTATTAAACATTTTCTGATGCTCAATCAATATTAAGATAGAACATGATTTCTAACATCCATATTTAATTCCTTGTTAGAAACAGATACTACAAAACATTTCATTATAATTTTACATATTAAGGCAGAACAGCATATTACCTAAAAGTAATATAGTTTACTACTTCTTATGATTTTGTAGTATTGAAATAGGGATAATTTCTGTTTACATAAGTTTACATAAGGCCTGAGTCCTATGTAATTCCACTGTCCCATGGATACATCTAACAATTTTCTCATTTTTGTTATTCTATTGTGTATTTTGGCTAAGAAAGACATAATGAATGCTTGCAGTTCCTTCCTGAAAAGTGACTGTCACTTTGCCATACAACTGCAGCTTCCCATATATCGCTACACAGAATAATCATCTTGTTTAGGACCATCTACCATAATAGTCATCACACAAAAGAAAAGTACACATCCATCTACAACTGCATATTTTCTTTCCCATTAAAATATATTTAGTATTCATAGTAGTAAGACTCACAAAGATATTTTCATATATTCTTCAGATTTTTTTTGTTTTTTCAAACAATTTTACTTCTATAATATCATGTAATATATACATTCTGGTGTTTATCTACTGCATAGCATCTAGGAACTGCAGATGAGAAATTACATGTGATATTTCTTTTTCTGAGATTGACTTATTTTGTGCAATATGATTATCTGCAGTTGCATGTATTTTATATAAAAAATTCATCATGACTGATAAACATCCACATGTCTATATTTTCTTATTCATTCTTCTCTCTTTTTTTTTATAAAGCTTTTTTATTATTATTTATTTAATTGTGCGTGTATCTGTGTGTTGCAGTCTACCTGCATAGTTGCTGATAAATGACCAGAACACAGCTTAAGGGAACAAGGAGATGACTTTCTTACAATAGTCCGGTTACAGTTCATAGTCCAGCTTGACAGGAGAGCACACACCAACACCAGGGCGGAGGGAACTAGCCACCTTACCGGCTGAGAGATGGACAATCCTTACTTGCCAGACCAGCATGTCTGGCCAAGTATACAGAAGGATGCCCACTCTCTCAACCAGCTCTCTGTGATTTATTCAGGGCCTAATCCCACCTACCATGGGCTGGATCTTCCCCATCAGCCAGACAATCTCCTTCAGGTTTGCTTTGGGCTTAACTCAACCATCAACTCTCTATAACTGTGCCCAGAGCTCAAACCCTCAAGAGTCAAGTTAACATCTGTGCTTAACTATGACACTCCACCCCTTGTTAACTTGACACAAAAACAATAGCACTTTTAAACTGTAACCTTTCCTTGTCCCCACAGATGTTAAAATATAAATACATTCCATGGACAAATTTAAAATGTTCTCTCATTAAAATTTCAGTTCCAATATTTTAAAAGTTCAAAGTTTCTTAACCTTAAATTAAATACTTTAAAACAGATGAAACATTAAAACAGAAGGATCTTAAGAAAACATTAAAAAGAACAAAGTCCAGCAAATCACCTCATCCTTTATTTCAATGTCCATCTTCTGTTGCTCATCACGTAGTCAAGGCTGCTCAAAGATTCGAGGCATTCCCAGTCCCTGTTTGCAGCTCGAAGTTGTAAAAGCAGAGTTCCTCTGAACCAGGCTGAATCTCTATTCACAGTTGTCCACAGCAGCAGTCCCACAGTTCTGGCATCTCAAACACAACTCTGGGTTCTCCTCTGCAGCTTTAAGCTTCACCATCTCTTGCAGGAACTCTACGCCTGCCACTTGGTGCCAAGCTTTTGCTGCTCTCCACGAACCCTTCAGTAGTACATGAAAACCAGTATCACCTGAGGGACGCTGCCTGATTCTGAAGCGAGGTTGAAACGCAGCTTAGTCCACTGGAACCACAGCTGCACCAACTTCAACGCGCTGACGCTGGAAAAGCCTCTCTTCTGGGCAACCAAATTTGCAAAAGGCAAGAAACAGCTTTAACTTGGGCTTTCGCCCCCTGAAGGAATCTGAGCTTCCAAACCATGAACTTGCCATACGGTGGTTTCCACGTCCTCTACCGTCTCAGTGCAAGTCACTAGGTTTTCCTTCACTGATACTCATTTGTCCAACAGCCTACCTTTTGCACATCCTAACCTCCAAGGTTGCCAACACAGCTCTCCTCTGTCAAGCAAACCAGTCCATCGTCCTTATATTCAGTTTTACCAAAGTCCTTGTTTCCCTCATCACAAATTGGGCCCAATTTCTCTCAGCAATTGGCCCACTAAACGCTGAGAGCTTTGGAGGTCCTGATAGGATTTAGGGTGGGTATAATCCTTCAAGTAGTCTCAGTTGATCCTTTCCAGACATGGTCTCAGCCCAGCTTAGTTAATACCCTGTGTGTCAAGTTCACACCCAGGCTTAACTATCACACTGTGTGTGCATGTGTATGTATGTGTGTGTGTGTATGTATGAATGTGCGTGTAGAACCACGGACGAATTCGAGAATCCGGAATTCACAGGCTCTGCCCTACCAGGACCAGAAACACAGGCCGCCCCCGCTTCTGCCTGGCGTCTATACGTGGGTCTAGGATCCGAACTCAAGACCTTCTGCCTGCAAGGCAGAGGATTAACCCCTGAGCCACCTCTCCAGCCTTCATTCTTCTCTTGATAGACCCAAAATTTGCTACTGCAAATTTTTCTTTTCTGAACTGGCAGAGGTTAGGCAAACCTTTGGAATATCTTCTAACCGTGGTGTGTCAGATGTTGTTCATCCATCTCTGACTTGGCTATATGTAATGACTAGCATTGCTTGGTCCTGTATCTGTTTTCCTCTGTATTTCTTTCTCTGAACACATTTCTACACACTGGTTACTTCCTTATTCAAACTCAAAGTCTGGAAGTAATCTGCTTGACCAGGCTTCAGCATGTAGTCCCTTGACATTTACTTTGGATCATGAGTATGTACAGATCAGACGGGGGTCTTTGGTAATCAAGCTTCCCACTCAATAGGAGTCTTTTTAAAGAAAATTACAGCTTCTCCCTCTGACCACTGTTTCAACCAAGTTCTGAGAAGAGAGTTTTCTCCCAGCGTCTACCTGTTTAGGTCAGTGGGCTGCATTCCACCTTTTTAACTGTTCCAAATGGTTGTTTTTGTAAGTTCAGTGTGGATTTTCTGGGGCTCTCTTTATGTTTTGTAATCTGAATTTTGTTCCAAACAACTGGTAAGATGGACAAGGATAAAGAGGGATTCATATGTGAGAAGACAAGGATATTAGAACAAGACATAGATGTGTGAAGTTTGAGGAAATATGAACTGATTTCATTTAGGAGAACACATTTAGTGGAGAACAAGTTTTTAACGGCTTCCCATGAATTTTCCACTATTTGAAGTCACCAACTTTAAACTTTTGTTACAAGAAAGATTCCCCTTTGGGCTGCCCACACAATTATGCAACTGTCTGGTGCAGCAGAATTATTTGCTTGTTTGCTGGTAGGGAGAACTCCTTATACTTTCTGGACTCAGGGGGGAAATACATTTAGCGAACATAGCAGGGTAAACTCAATCTGTGTCTTAGTTCTTTTCTGTACCTGCCACCAAAATAACTAGGAATGAAGTTTCTTTGACTTCAGGTTATTCAGTAACTTCTTAAATACTCTTTGAAAATTAAAGATACTTGTTCTTATTGTTAGAATTATTTGCTGGCATTTTTATCTAATACTTTAAAGATGTTGTATCACTTTTACTCTTGTTTCCATATGTTAAAATCCAATGCTTAAGAATAGTAAGTAAAGTAACAAGCTTCATATGAACTGTCTACTATGTATATGAATATGTACCTACATATGTCATTACACACTGTTCTTATCCTTACTCACTAGTGCCTTCAAGTTTCTACTTGCCACATTATTTTTATCCTGTAGTACTTCAGATCATCTCCCTTCTGTTTTATGTCACATGTGCTTTTTTACTCCTCTTCCTTCTTTCTTCATGATCATAACCTCTTCTTTCAAATGACATTCTTCTTTCTACGTTTTTGTAACATACACATCTACACCCCCACCACATACATCATGTGAAGAAAAACCTGGAATATTGGAATATCTGTCTATCAGGGTCTCTATCATTATCTATTTTATCACAAATGTTATTATATAATGACTTCCTTTTTCTTTAGGCATAGTTGAGATTCCATTAATTCTACTGCATATATGCACCTTTAGTAATCATCTATTTATCTGTTGATGGACATCTAGATCAGTTTCAGATGAGATGGAGGACTCACCATCTAGGTTGAAGCAGATGAGTATAGGGAATTGCATAAAATTCCTGAATGAAACACCACTTGCTTTAGAATATACACACATTCTTCTAATGATGTACTTGCCAGTCTTGGTCACTTATTTGCATGTACAATAAAAACATACCATTACCTGAACAATGAACAAAGCAAAATCTTAGCAACAAAAGACCCATTCTTCATTGAGCTATATTATCACCCTGGTCTAAAAAATTTAATGAATTCCTCGTGCCCTTAATTGACATCAATACTAGATGATTTCTATTCAGTTGTATTCAATTTATAACTGGGTACCAGGGAAGATATATGTAGTAAGTCAAAACAACATACTCAAATGGACTGGTAAGGAAAAACTCTTATTTACTATCTTAACTTTTTGCATAATTGGATGTACAAATGATTAAACTCAAATGAATTATGGGAAAAGATATACACTAAACAAAGACTTATATTTTCTGATCCTGTCAGATAATGTAGATGACTTGCTATACTTTGCTTCTGAAAACCAAACTTATTCCTTTAACCCCCCCAAAAAAAGAAGTCCAAACTATAATTATTGACCCTAATAATGCATTTTTAGCTATTTTATTGAACTTTAACAATAAGGATGTGCAATTATCTTCATGACATGTTAACTTAGAGTCTCTTGAGTATGTACCCAAAAGCGTTATATCTGTGTCAAATACAAGCTAATTAATAAGCTTGTTGAAAAGAAAACAGAAAACAATCACAAAAGAGTACAAACAAAAATATGCTATCTAGCAATAATCTTTTTATATTTTTTCATTTATTTTATGTGTGTGGGTGTGAGTGTGTCAGAGGAAAAACAAAAAAAACATTCTTTTTGCTTCTCTCTGGGATTTCACAGGCTGTGCCTACCAGGGCCAGAAATGCAGGCCAAAGCAGGTTCCTCCTGGCATTTTCAAGTGGGACCTGTGATAGAGGTGCAATTCAATCTCAGGATCTTCTGCTTGTGAGACAGTTTTAACCCCTGTTCTTTCTCTCCACCCCCGTATCTAGCAATAATCTTAACCAATGAAGCGAAACTCCTCACAATAACTATGTGGCACTGAAGAGACTGAAAAAAGACATTAGAAGATGTAAATATTTTTCAATTCTATGGGTTTGTAGAATTTATTTGCAAAAACTGCAGTATTACTTAAAGGAGCCAACAAGATGCCCATCAAAATTTACATTTTTTTTCAACAGAACTGGAAAATGTCATTATCGTAATTGAGATGAAAATGAAAACAAAAGAGTTCTAGGTAGAAAGTGAAACAACAGAAGCTTCTAAAAACTGATTCAGACTATAAAACTATGAACAACAAGAGCAGAAATTGTAAAGTGCCAGCTTAAGGCAGACATATGGACCAATGGAAAACCAATGAGAATTAAGAAGTAAGTCCACACAGCTGACCATCTGACTAAGAAAGCAGTGTCAGGGACACAAGATGTTTTCCTAAATGCTATTCCTACTGATATAAGGTTCGTGCCCCACAAGGTACTAAGGTTTGTGACATCAAAGCCAAGCCAAATCAAACCCAGTGGCCCTCACTTGTTAAAGAAAGACTGGAAGAAGAGTTGTAATGGGAAGCAGACTGGGACAATGGGATTTTTGGATTAAAGGTATGAATATACTGTAAATTCACTATATTCATGTACAGTACACAAAAAGAGTAATTATAAAAAGGTGAAAAAAGAATCCCCAAAATAAATAAAGATAAGATGTAAAAAAAATAAACAGTGTCAGAGGTATGTTCTGGCAAAATACAACTCATATAAAAATTAGTGATACAAACTTCCCTGAAAACGAAATCAATCAAATGTTGCTCTCTCTCTTCTCCAACATCCTATAATTATTTATGCATTATTTATTTTGCTTTGTTTGTCTACTGATAAGTTTAGCACTTTGGGCTTATTTAATCTATTGATTTAAAGTATCTAGGAAGTCTGATATCTGGGCTTCCTTTAAAATAATTTCAGTTAATTTCTTTACTTAAACGACAATATGGGGGCTGGAGAGGTGGCTCAGGGGTTAAGCCTCTGCCTTGCAGGCTGAAGGTCCTGAGTTCGGATCCTAGACCCCATGTATAGACATCAGGCGGAAGCAGGGGGCGTCCTGCGTTTCTAGTCCTGGTAGGGCGGAGCCTGTGAATCCCAGGGGCAGAGTAAACAAGGAGGAGGTGGAGGCGTCCATGGTGGTTCCTGACTTGTCCATCGTTATACACACACATACACGCATACACGCACACATACACATACACGCACACAATTGAATAAATTAAAAAAAAGGACAATATATTCTTGTGCCTTTGTGAGTCTTAATTTTTTTTGTTTTGGTGTTTATGCTTATTTCATAACTTGAAACTTTTGAACAAGATAAGAGGTATATCTTATTCTTCCCCTCATAGGCTTACTGATGTTTACATTTGGTAACTAATTGCTTTCTTCATGACTATATATTTTTACAACTTTCTAATTAAGATTTAAAGTGAGGGGCTGGAGAGGTGGCTCGGGGGTTAAGCCTCTGCCTTGCAGGCAGAAGGTCCTGAGTTCAGACCCTAGACCCCACGTATAGATGCCAGGCGGAAGCGAGGCGGCCTGCGTTTTCGGTCCTGGTAGGGCGGAGCCTGTGAATCCAGAGGCAGAGTAAACAAGGAGGAGGTGGAGGCGTCCTTGGTGGTTCCCGAATTCATCCGTGGTTCTACACACACATACACACACACACACACACACACACACACTTGAATAAATAAAAAATAAAAAATAAATTAATTAAAAAAAGATATAAAGTGCATAGCTCTGTCATGTACAATGTGCACTGTTCATTTTTTTCAATTTGTACTCAATTATAATTTTATTTTACTTAATCTTTAGTGTGTGTGTGTGTGTGTGTGTATGTGTGTGTACGTGTATCAGAAGGTACTGTGTGTCCTTATGGAGGACCAAAGGTGATTTCAGGAATCATCCTGGATTGCTTCCACCCCAGCGTTTGTTTCTCTCTGGGATTTCCCATGCTCTGCCCACCAGTGCCAGATGGGCAGGCCACCACAGATTCCACCTGACGTTTTTTATGTGGGAACTGAAATCTGAATCAGGACTTCTGCTTGTGAGACAAGAGTTTTAACCCTTGAGCCCTCAACTCCAGCCCTCAACTATAATTTTAAAATAAATTTCGTAGACATTAAAGTGGAATAAAACTGAAATGAAAAAAGAGAGAAATGAAAAAAAGAGAAAAAAGGAAGGGTGGGAGGCAAAGGCAGAGAGAAGCCAGATAATTAAAAAAAAAAAAAAATCCTCATACAAGTCCCTGATTCTAGTACCATGCTGGGCAGGTCTTCTACATTTAACTAGGCTATTTCCAGCTCAGGCATAGTATTCTCTCCATTTTGGCAAACATTGTAGACTAACAGGAGGAGAAAGTTAAGAGCCTGAGATTTCAGGATGTTTTATGTATGCATTTAGCTATGGGAATGCAGGTGTTTTCCTTTTCCTTTTTATGAACAGACATAATTAATATTCCTTATTTTCCAAATAAACTCCCTCTCTCTGCATATTTTGTTTCCCTCCACAGTTTTTGATGTCCCATTTTATACTTCAACAATAAGTTAATCCTGTGTGATCATAGGTTGTTCATATGCTTTTAAGTGAAGCTCTCTTCTGTTTCTTTTCCTGGTATAAGTTCCAAGTCATTGAAACAAAGACAAATGCTTTGTTTGATCCATTACCTGGGAAACAGGTTAGAGCAGACTACCAGGATTCTTTGAAAGAAGGCTGCCTTTCATTTATATTTTTTTAACCTTAGGCACCAAGAAGCAAAGTCTGACACTGGGAATGTTATTGTTTACATAAGTGTTTTTGAATCATACACACACACACACACACACATATTATATATATATATATAAACTTTGTCTACTTTGCTCAATTGAGGGGTTAAGAAAGTTAATTCACTTTTTCTTTCAATTTCATGAATTAAATGCACAATCTCGGTAAATTTTCTTGTAGAATGTTTTCCATTTTGTACCTTTCATTTTCTTCCTTTGGGAATCAATTAATTGTATAAGTATTGAATTCCTATTTAATGATTTGATGGGATTCAAATTTCTATGATCTCATTGAATCATGGTACAGGCTACTGTATCTGGTTGTTGGTTTAAATCTCAGAAGAACAAAATGTATAATTGTATAATTTTCAATATACAAGCATTGCCATGGAATGCTGATGGCGCCAATGAAAGATAGCCTTGAACTAATCCTTGATTAATTGGATTCATAGGTTATTGTCCATTCATTGAGTCCATGATTTCCTTCTAGTCATTACCAGTAACATTTTATTATTTATTGCACATTTTAGTCTTCAAAATTCTTCATTAAGGAATTGCATCTCACAAGCTGGAGCTTGTTAATAGAATGCAGTTGACAGAATGACTGCTGAATTTGATAAATTATCTCCATTATTATATCTGATATTCGATTTAGTCAAAAGTTGATAAGATACTATTTTATGTGAACTGAAGTATATATTTTTCAATACTAAAAGTTATATTCCAAGCATGTCCTTTGATATCTTTAAATATGACTATGTATACACGTGAGTATGTATACATAACATAAACACTTAAAGAAGCACATTTTCCACAGAATGTTAACTTTATCTATATACTTACATCATAGTATTTATTAGAGTTAATTTTACTTCACTTGTGTATATACTTGACTTTGTTCTATCCCAGTTTTATTCTATAGATACCATGAAAGTAATTTCATTCTGATAAAGTGCATTTCAGGACAGCAGCATTCATGAGAAACATGGTAATTCTGTATCTGATGATATATTGTGAATTATTTCTTCCAATCAGCAATGAAAAATGAAAAAAAAACTGGTCTTATTTATATGGAAACAATGAGAAACAGAAAAACTATTATAACATTAATAAATTAATTAATTATTGTTTAAATTAATATTTAAAGTGTTAAAATACTTTACAACTGACATACTGTCACTTCTCAGTAATTTTATTCTCAGCAACTTGAAAATAAATTCTGTATTTAAATTATTTATGTATTTTCACTGACCTTTAGATAAAAGCACACAGTGATAGATGGGGCAGAGATGTTTTGATATATCTGTTAACAACTGTCATGAGACACAGGACCAGAAATGCTTATCAAAAGAAAAGATGAAATTTAAAAAAATCATGAAAACTAAGTTCAAAAAATAATTCTATTTTGCATTTCCTCTACATTTGAAAAACTTTATGAAACACACTTTTTTCACTCTTTGATTTAGAAGATTTTTCTAATACAATTGCAATTAATATAAAGGGAAAATAATGGGAATTATCCATTAATAGTATATTGTTAACTTTAAACACATAAAAGAGTTTCAAAATTTAACTACCTGTTTTTCAGCACATACCTGTTAAGTATCCAAGAGTATAATAGTTGATAATTATTCAACATAACTTTTATATAGGTATCAAATACAATAAGCACATCTTCAAAAGCAAAATAGTTCTTTTTGAGTTATTATTTAGTACTTTTTTCCTTCAAATCAACATTGTTATGGAAAGAAATGTCTATATACATTCTTGTCCCTGTCGGTTCATGCAGTTCAAAGCTTCTATTAGTATCAATACTCAAATGTTTCTCTTTAGGTATCTACTAAGCCTAGCTGTTGTATTTAATGCCTTTCATTTATACATGAAGATGAATTTCAAGTGAATTATGTATCTAAAGAGAAGGAAATAAAGACGCTTGTAAGGGAAAAAAGAAGAAAGAATGGAGTAGGGAAGGGAGGCTAGGAAGGAGAAATTGCAAATTTTCTTCTGGTGCAAAAACTAAATGAAAATATTATTACTCTAGTATTGTTAAATTTCTGACAATCAAGTTTGCCACATTTTCATTCCAATAGACCATGTATGAAAATGTTCATTCTAGTCATATATTGTCAGATTATTGAGTTAGCCTGTTTTTAAGAGGTAAGCTTAATTCATGAGTATGCAAATGAAATTGACTAATAGAGTAACAAAGTTTAAACAAGTTAGCAAACCTGACATGTTCCTTTTTCCTATATATGTTTCTTTCTGTATCTTCATACGTCTGACTTATTTTCTGTTGAAAATTTTCTCATGTCTGAGATGAAATGCAAAATAGGATAATTTCCTCCACTTTTAAGCTATGTGCTTTCACACTCGAGTCTCCTTGGGAAGACAAAGAAACAGTGTTCTAGTCTTTGAGTTCATCAATAAAAAAAAAAACACAGTAATTGCTTTTTCCAACATGAGTGTCTCATCTAACATTTTACTCTTCTGTTGTATGAAATACCTTTTCAAAGATATCATGTACTTTGTCTTGAATTTCTCTTCCTCTAAAGTGTACTGAGGTTCTTTGCTACATTTTCTTTTGTCAAGGTTCCCAGTATTTCTTGCTGCTAAGTATAAAATCAATTCAGGAGCCTTCTGACTTGATCTATCAGTGTCTTCTGACCTGATTGATTCCATCCTTCATGACACACTGTTTGTTCCAATAAAGCACATAACTTTCTTTCTTCTTTTAGATGCTAGGTTGTATGTTTATTTGTTTGTTTTCTCAGGAACTTTAACCCTTATGTCTGAAGTATCTCAAGGCTCAGTTTTTGGACACCCTCTACTCCTTTGATTACCTTAATGATCTCACCTACTCATATCATATCAATCTACCTAATATTTAGTCCTTAGGAGAAGTGTCCTGGAGAGACAATTGATACATAAATATACCAATCCACAGATACTAGTTTTGTGGTTTTACAACAAATACTCAAGTTTTGGGTTTTATTATCATCACTGTAAAATACTAAGAGTAATAATTCTTATCCAGTGTATATCTACACACAATAAATAATTCTGACATTTGACATGTAAGTTCAAGTATAAATCAACTCATATCTTAGCAATTTTCATTTTTATCTAACATTACTGCTACTTTATTATGCTTTCAAAGAATATATATTGAATACCTTATGATTTTTTCATACAACCCTAAACTTTTTCTTAAATAAAAGAATTTCTCATTTATACAAAGCAAATCATCCACACTTTGGTCTCTTCCTCATGTCCCTGTATCAGTGATTCATATTTCCCCACCTCTGTTATTTCCATTCCCACTGGGGTGGTTGTCCTCTCTTTCATGGATAATAGCTTGGAAATGATCTCCTTGTTTTTGCTCTTGGCCCTCTTGAACACCTATTTATGAAAAACCATGAAAGTGAGGTGGTAGAATATATGTTATCACTGTCACTGCTTTAAAACTCTGTGACTGTGCATCTCAGAGTTATTGCCATTATTGCCATTGCCTGTAAGAAGCTGGAGAACACGCAGCATAGACCTGACCTACATGCCTCCAATTCTGTCTTCTTCCTTGCTTTCCTTCCTAAAGTCACTGCTCTAACTCCTATTTCTGAAGATTTCTCCTCTGTGTACTTTCAAGGTATTTTTTTCTTTTTATTATTGTTGTTGTTATAATTCTCTCTATCTGTGATGGATTCCATAGAGAGATCTATATTGCTAACTTCCTATTATTCAGTTGTTGAGATAGAAATCAGTTTAATGAAAATACTATATTCAATCATCACACCACCTGCTAGTGAATTTCCTCCCTCCAACTTCCTCAAACCTCATTCTATGTTACATGCTTTATTTATTTTATTAGTGCCTCTAGCATTCTATCATTTTCACCTACTTGTCTCATCTACTTTATCTTTCTTCAAAGGGAATGCAAATTCTAGTGGGACTCCTAATTTATTTATTATTGTTAAATCCTCAGTTATTTAACATTTTCTGAAAAATACCATACTTATGTATACACATATATGCATATATATGCATAAGTTACATAAATTGTTTACATAAATAAGTAGGCCAGTGGACTATAAAAACTGGTCACTAGCTCCATTCTAAGAATATAACAAAGAAATTTTGTGGGGAATTTGTTCAAATTCACACATAATAAATGACAGAGAGCTTTCAAGATGTCTGCAGTGACTTAGCCTTCTCCAGTTTTGGCCAGCCAGCCATGGCACCTCTGCTTAGAGAGACTGTACCTACCCTCTGGAACCGTAAGCTGAATAAATCTCCCTTTCTCCCTTACGTTTCTTGACTTTGGGTGTTCTCTCACAGCAATAGTAAAGAGTAACTGATACAGAATTGGTACCGTGTAGTGGGGTATTGTTGTGAGATTAAGAACAGCTGGTACCACAATGTGAAGTTGTTTGTGAAGCTGAGAGAAGTTGGTACCCAGCAGTATGGCCAATGCTAGTGTGACTAGTGAGCCTTTGGAACTGTTTGTTGGGAGAAATATTTAGAACTTTGGGTCTTTGCATCTTGGCGAGGGGGCCAAATGGACCTTTCTTGTGAGAGTTCAGAGGAGAGCAATGCTGTGAGAAGTGCAAGCAGTGGAAGCCCAGCTTGTGATGGTCCAGAGGGGAACAGAGACTGTGTTTGTAACTGGACGAGTGATACATGGAGCCATGTGTTGGCGGAGAGTTTAGTGAAGTTTTGCCCTCGTCCTGAAAGCTTGCCTGAAGTTCAACTAGAGTGCTTGGTGGAGGAAATTTCAAAGCAATGTAGTCTTGACAATGTGGCTACTTTGTAGTTGTCTTCAGAGTTATAAAAAAGAGCAAAGAATCATGCAGGAAGAAGCAAAAACTGTAAAATCTGATGATGAAAAATACAATGCCAAACTTAAAGAGTTGAACCAGAAAGAGGCAGAGAATAAAATGGCTGTTAAAGAGACTGGCTCCATTTGTAAATCAAAACCTGCTCTCAATTTGAATAATAGGAGAGGCCCTAGTTTGAGGGCAAGATCCTTAGGGAAGGCTTCCTCTCATAAGAATGCAAATCCTTTAAGAAGACTGGAGCTAAAGGGTGGAGTTCCAAATCAAGAGTTGGTGTCTCTTACAAAGCAACTGCCCAGGAGTGAAAGAGATGGTCAACATAGAGATGCAAAATCAGTTGTGATTCAAGAGGGCCAGTCTTGGTAAAGTGGTCCATGTGGTTCTGGTTTTAGAGGCATCAAGGATGAAAGAGGGAGGAGATCATGGAGTCTTCTTCCAAGATTTTGAAAAATGATGGAAACCAGGCAGCATGTGGCGGAAAGTCTGCAATCTAGATGCCCCAGAAGGGCAGTTTGTGCTATGGAGTTCAAGCCTTGTTTGCCATTGAGAAGTAAAGATGTTAGAGATGCCGGAGACAATGTGGGAAACCTGCCAAGGAGAGCTGTATACCCTGGAGGACTCAGCCCAAGAGAGTGATGTGTTCTATGAGCAGCTGTACTGGCGGGGCAGAACCCAAGCTCTTCAGAACTGAGATGATTTTAATGAGAGGCTCACCTGTTAGACTTGAAGCTATAAGATTTGGAGTTTGGCCTGCTGGTTTTCGGTCTTGTAATAGACCGATCTTTCCTGGATATGCCCCCATTCCTTCCTTTTGGAATGGTAATGTTTATTCTGTGCCATTGTATGTTGGAAGTATGTAACTTGTGTTTTGATTTTACAGAGGCTTTGGACTGGACTTTTGGACTGTGTTGGGACTATTCATGTTGTGTATGAAAACTTTTAAAGTTGGACTGAGTATGGTTTGCATAATGAGATGGCAAAGAGCCTGTGGGGGTCAGGGGTGGAGTGTCATGGTTTGAAATTTGTTCCCCACAGTCTCATGTGTTTGGCAAGGTCATGGCACCTTGAGAGGTGGAGCTTTGCTGGAGGAAGGCAGTCATTGTGGGCTTTGAGGTGGATTAGCCCCACCCAACCTCCAAGAAAAGTCTGCCTTTGCAACAAGCAGTCTGCAGCTCTCAGCTTCCAAGATGTCTGTGGTGACTTAGCTTCCTCCAGTTTTGGCCAGCCAGCCATGCCACTTCTGCTTTGAGAGACTGTACCTCCCCTCTGGAACTGTAAGCTGAATAAATCTTCCTTTCTCCCTTAAAAAAAATAAATGACAGACAGGAGCATAAGTGAATATTATCTAGCATGAATATAGATGATGATTGATAGGTAGGTATATATATATATATATATACATATATGCATATATAGATAGTCACACATACTAATTATGTATGTATAGGTTAAACATGTTTCCATTTGAAAAGAATAAAGTGTTTTGGGAAGTAGCTCAAGAAAGGTGAAATAGTTCAAGACAATTTTTCAATATTGTTTGTATACTTATACTTCCAAGAAATTTAAGATTTCTATAAATATGTCTATCTGCACATAAGTAAACAATATTTTTTCATTTTTTGTGAATGAATTCATATTTGTCTATCCTTTATATTTCAAAAATGTAACTTTTTAATTTAGAAGGAAGTAGGTGATTAGATCAGTTCAATGGAGTTAGAACAAGAAAAATACATTTTATGTCTGTGATTTTCAAATTAGGTCTTTGCAGTCTATGCAGAGAAATCAGATGCCTCCCAACTAGAAGATATTCTCTGTAAAAATAATCATTTGTTAGTAGGTAAGAGTTGCAACTCTCTTGTTAATTCAAAATACTTCATTCCACTCAGATAAGTACTACCTCACATTCTTCTCCAAAGATCCATAAGTTTTGAATAGCTATGATAATATTGATATGTCACTACCTCATTGATACTTTAAATTGTAAAAATTAGCATGGTTGTGAAAGCTGTAAATCCTTGGATGAAGAGCTAGGATTCTGACTTTTACAGATATTAACTATGGTAACAATGACAATGTGGAGGTGCTGTGAAGGAAGAGGTTAAGAAAGAAGGAGAAATAGATGCTTGAGTATTTGTTTAATCCCCACATAGGAGATTTGAGTAAGACAAATAGCTATATTTGCAATAAGTTTTTGATTCTGCCAGACTCTCCTCTGGGCCCTCCTCTCTGATGACGTACAAGGACCCAGTGGCATTTCCCTAAACCCTTTCTCATGTTCCCCTTAAGCATAGGAACACTACTGTGGCTGTCAATCCCTTGCCTCCAAGGATCTTGGAGCCTTTAGCAGATGCTAGACTTTGTGAGATCAATAGTGTTTTGGACATTGCGCAGGGCATGCAAAATCCAATTATGATTGCTTCGTCCCTAACTTGTGCGGAGTATCTCGCATATCATTTCTCCTCCCATCCTTGTGCTCTTACAATCTTACCGCCCCCTCTTCCGCAAATTTCCCTGAGCTTCAGGATGGGGAGAGATTAGGCTGGCCTAGTTCTAGGTGGTTGATATAGAGTCTCTGAAGTTCTGGATTTTGGTTTGTTGATTTTCTTTTGCAGTTTTGCTGTTCCTGAAATGCCCTTCACTCCATCCTGATGGGCATTGTATGTCACTCCCTGGCCAGAGACAAAAAGCTGTTAAACTGGAGTCTTGTTATAATAGCACATTCAAGGGTAGATGTAATAAAAGTAGGAAACCTCAGTGAAGGAGGGGTCAATCACCCATTTGCAAATTTTTGATTCTGGCATTGGATTTTCTGATCAAGATGCAGAACTGAAGCAATACATTATATATTATATTGTAATATAAAAGTTATATAACATATCAACTTTTAAATACATATAAATTTACCTAAGATTTCTAGAATGTTTCAAATGCATTTTAATTGCATATTTCTGATTTTTCATAAATTCCATTTCTATTTAAAATGATTTCCATAATTTAAATGAAATTTGGCAGTGATCACCAAGAACTCTAAAAGTCTTTGGTAAAAATCCACTGTTTGAGTAAATTAATTAATGTTATACTTACTAGTGTAGTAAAATGAGCTGCTGTGAAATTCATTAAATGACACTTGTAGTTAAATGGTTGCTTTTGCATTCTCTTGAAAGAAAGTCAGTATTGTTAAAATTCAATTATAAAAATTAAAATTAATTAAATTTATCAGAAAGCAGTCAACCAAATTCAGTTTTCTTTGATAAATTCAATTTTAGGTTTCCTCAAATAAAAATATGACACTACTTTACCATCTATCATGAAAATATAAACTGTTTTCACATTCATAAAAATCTCTTGGAAATAATTAAAAGCTATCTTATTGAAACTATTTATATTATATCTTGTTCTTATAGCTTCCAGAGGAAAGATTGCTTACCACATTACATCAGGATGCAAATTTATATGATGTGATATGCTCTGTTCTGGAGACATTCTACAGTTTCTTTCTCAAAGGAAGTTTTCTTTCATTGTGTTACCACAAAAAAACTCTGGTACATTATGAAACTTGTCAGCATAACACACATTATTAGTAGCATATTTGTTCTTGGTAGGATACTTATGATTTTAGTAGCAGAAAGATCTTTGTTAAAACATATATGTCCTTATTAGCATGTACAATATCTCTTTAATAGTAGTACACACATCTGTAGTAACACATAAATTTTCTTGGTGACATACACGTCTTTAGTAGCATAACAATGTCTTTAATGACATATCAATATCTTCTAGAGTACTCTGCATATCAGACAAATGTATGAATAAATAAGAGGAAATATGAAAAAGGTGTATACTAAAACACTTTTTAAAATAAATGCAACAGTAACCAAAGATATGTTAATAAAATTAACAAATGTTTATTTATAAAGTATTTTTTGGTTTTTAATAATAGTATACCAAAACTTGTACTCTCAGTTATTGGAAGTACCACAGTTTTAAATAAATTTATTTTTTTTCATGTAACTATCAATTTTTTATATACATAGACATAGCCATGTATATTTTACAGGTAGAAATTTGCAACTGGTAATAATTGACACTATATGTGAATATACAGAAGCAAACATTGTCAGACACTATTTAAGAACAGACATAATTAAATACATAGAAATTTCACCTAAATATATATTATCACAAAAATATAAAGCAGGCATAATAGCTACTTCTAATATCTGCAAGCTATCTCAGCAGTTAAAGGATTCCTGCAATAAACCTGTGGATCTGAGTTAGAATCCTACAGCACATATGATGGAAGGAAAAAGACTTTCAAAAGTTGTCTTCCTATTTCTACAATGCAGTCTGGCATACATGTGCCTGAGTTCAATCTCCCTATTTCTACTTTCTATCTCTCTCATTCTCTCTTGATCTCTCTCTCTCATAAGTAAATATAAATGACAAATATTTTAAAAGGTCTTTCAAACTTTACAATGTAGAAGAAGACTGTTTATGTTCTTATTAAAAGTTCCTAACAAATTAAAGAGCATTATAGAAGCAGTCACTATTTGCATGCTTAAATTCATAATGACCTTTGCCCAATTAATGTATGCTAATAAAATAAAGAATGAAATGTGAGGTTATGTTATAATCTTTTATATGTGATGTACATATGAGTTATTCATTTAAAATATGTACATGGGCATATATATGCATGTATTATTTGCTTCATGATATTAAGTCAAACCACATAAACAAAATAACAAATCACATGAAACCACAATGATACCAAAAGATTGCAAAGCTCAAAGCCATTGTGGCAATGTAAATTCATATAACCATACGTAATCCTCAAACAATAATGAAATTTCATAGCAATAATTTTTAGAACTTAACTCTCATAAGAGAATAATGAATGACTTGTGTGTTTGTATGTATAAAGACCAAAAGTGAGATACATGCAAAAATTAACTATAAATTTATATATACATACATATATATATATTGGCAATGGGTATCTGTGATGTTTCCTTTATGAGTTGTTCCAAATGTCACTTTGCAGTGTTAATCTTGATTTTCTAATACTGATGTTTAGCAGAGCCTCTACTCCTAGTAAATGTCATCATCCCATGGTTTAGAAATAAATCTGGAAAAGTTGACAGCTTGAGTGTTCCTACTCGCAAAAGAGAAAGTTGGCAAGGAAAGTCAATTTACTAGTCCTTCTTGGTAATATCCAGAAATTAGGCATCACCAAAGTCGACCGACTAACCATGGCAAATTCTATGCCTAAAAATGGTCCTCTCTGACCTGAAAGAGAGAGAAGAGAGAGAGAGAGAGAATAAGACAGTACTACTGTTGCTGATGAGATATCTATTGATAGGAAATCAGTCTTTGTGTGGAATGTCAGCAGTCTCCTGGAGTTGGATTTTTTAATTGAACTTCCTGTGTTGCTTATTAAGACATTCAACCCTACACTGCCTGTAGGCTCACATGAATCAGAAACTCATCAAGATAAAAACAAAGGAAAAGCTATTGAGAACAAAGCAGAAAATACTGAATTTCAAGCTCAATATCTCCTTGCTCATTATTCTTGAGGCTTATTTTATAATTATACAACCTATGATTAGTATATAGAAACAGGTTAAAGAAAAAGTGCTGAGAAATGGTTTCTCTTGTTCTCTGCTGGCCAGCTAATACCCTTTAATATATGGCTACTTAGATATAAAGAAACACAGAGCATACAAATACAGGGTTTTCATGGTTTCTTGATAAGCAACATCTTCCTTGTTGAAGTTAGCTTTTTCCTATCTTAAAAAGTTAGGATTTTGTGTGAGCTAGATAGAAAATTTTTTTTATTATAAAGTAGGAAAGAGTGTCAGAAAGACACAAGCTTGATAATTGATCATTAATGGAGTTTATCTAAGAGAAGACAGTGAAAATAAGGAAGTGCTAGGGGGTCCAGAAGTCCACCAGATGAGGTATAGATAATGAGCTTGACTGATAAGGATATTTAGTGAAAGTGGGTCAAACAGAACTGAAGCCTCAGGACTCCACCCAAGTTCAGGATCTTAGATGGAGCATTAGAACTCCAGAACTCCATTAGCGTTTGGGACCTAATGATGGAGCTATGAGTAAGGGCAAGGAACAGTTCTCATAGCAGTTTCTAAGTTGGTATGTGCTGTCCAGCCAGTGACTCAAGCCGGCAGTTTCAGATAGTGTTACAGCTGGAAACTCGGATAGAGATAAGCGGAGGGATGGAAAAGTTTAGTGGTGGTCCTGCTGACCAAAGGCTGTAACTATGAAAGTGGTCAGCAGATAGTGAGAGCAAGTTTTTACTATCTTTTATGTGTAAGCAGTGACTATCCTCATGTGTAAGCAGTTTACAGAAGCCAAAGGAATGATTACTCTAAGGTCAAAATTTTTCCACAGCATATTTTCTGTAGTACACTGCACACAGTTTCATCATAACACATTGAGAGGGATCAGTTACATTCTTTATGGAGGGTTCAACACAGATAGATTGTAAATGATTAGAATCGAGGGCAAATCTCAAGTTATTTAAGTATGTGTGATCATTCATAGACAGTGAAGGATATTGGAAGTTAGTTTACAATTTAGAAAAAGAACAGTCATCTGAGGTAAGATTTTTTTTTAAAAAAAAAAGAACAATGGATTCTTGAAAACTTAATCAGCACTTGTCCATCTTGTAGCAATGGTAACAAGCAGCAATTAGCCATCCTTATTAGGAGAACAGAAGTTACAATATCTTCCCACAGGCAGAAGTTCTGCAATAGGTAAGAATAATTTAGTTCATAGAGTAGATGAGAAAAATATTAAAATATTATAAAGAAAACCAAAGATATACGTATAGGTGACACAGTGTCAACTCACATTTGCGATCGTATTTGTCTTTGTAAATCATCTTTCTATTTGACTACTTGTAAATATTTTGTGTCCAGAAATTAGTTGAGATATACTTTAGACGTTGAATGCTCAATATAAGCAGCATATTTAAGCACAGGTTTTCCCTCAATGACACTGAAACTAGATGGTACCATCTTATCCTTGTGAATGTCTAAGACTCCCAATCCACCAGGAAAGGAAGACTCAAAATACATTCCAACTAAAAGCATTTTGACTGATCTTGGATGGAATTTACTTTCATAGACGGACAATGCATGAGAAATGAAGCAAATTTCAATTCACTTCAAAACTGAATTGTTTCTGTGTCTAATTATTTTCCTCCTGGAAAGACTGCAGGCAGCTTTGAGTGCCATGTGGCTCTCACAGGGAAACATTTATTAGGGACAAGGACACAAGATGATAATAACATGCAGGCACCAGTCCTAGAAGAGCAATGTTACAAATGCATGGTCTGATATAGCTGGCATTAAAAAGATAAATATTTTCATGTAGAAAATATGGGGGAAAAGTTAGATTATTTGATGTTACTAAAAGAGCTGCAGGCTGGTATTGAATAATATGGTGATTGCAGCTAATATCATTACTAAGAATAACAATGTCATCACAAATAGAAGAGCCATTCCAAATTTTCCACTTGCACAGGCTGTATTCATCTAATTAAGAATGTTAGGACTTCATTCACAATGAAAACACATGGAATGCATGAATCAGAAACATTATAGCTCATGCATTTTGGCTTCTGAGAGACTTTAGCAGCAATGAAGACACTAAGAAAGCACTAAATTGAAATTTAGATGATTAAGAATTACAAAGATTTACTTACATTGATATTTTTAAAAATCGTAGTCTTGCAGTTATAAATTCACATTCAATAAAAAGAAGGCAAAAGTAAATCATATTTTTTCCATATTCTCTTTTCTCTTTCTCACTCTGATTCCCAAAGTAACATAATAATCATACACTGTGCTAAGGTACTGAAAATACCATAAAGATAACTTTTAACAATTGACCTTTGCCCTAAAGGGCATTATAATGAACTTTCATTTAGGAAAACTTTTTTTCCCACTCTTCCGTATTTCGTATTCCACTTTGGAGAAATGCAAAATTTGATCACAGTGAATGTAAATCCTTTATTGAGTATTGGTTAATAGCAAAGAGACATGACCTCTTAGAAATAATGAATAAATAGTTTTGTGTACTGTTACTTAGTTTCTTCTGCCATGGATATGTTATCTGTAATACATTCTACATCATTAACGTAAAGAAGGTTCCAGTGAGGTTTTCAATGTTTGCAGATATATAACCAAGAAACTTGATGCTTATTTAAAATTATCCTCAGAAAGATCATAATATCATCAAGACTAAATACTGTTCCCTGAAAAAGACCTACTACAGTCTTTCACAAGAGATAAACGATTTTTTCACATAGTAAGAGCTCAGACACTGTAGTTGAACAGAATAGAATAATTTTAGATAAAAAGACAATGCCAGTGATTTACTTTGTGGAAAAGGCACATGTTTACAAACCTAGTGACCTGAGTCCAAGCCTGGCAACCTGAATTCCATCCCTGGAAGCTCATGTGATGGAGCATGGTTTTAACATGTGCATTGCCTCTCTCTCTCTCTCTCTCTCTCGCTTTCTCTTTCTTTTTCTTTCCTTTATCTCTTTTTCTCTTTCAAACAAATTGAATGTTTTTAAATATAAGAAAATTTTTATCTAAATATATTTCTCTCTTTTAGAAATCAAGATACACTGGTGCTTTAGTCTCAGCTTGTTCAAAACCCTGACAATTCACACGATCACTTCCAATAATTTCAGTTTCCTTCCTTTCTTTGCAGGTGCTATGTTTTCTGTCATATCTGATGGTTTTTATCTCCTCCTCTGGTGTTCCTTGGTCTCCATGATGAATACTCATCTTCAGAAAGCATCTCAAGGATAAATGTCCAGGGAGGTATAACTCAATGGCTTTGTGAAAAAAATACATTTCCTAAGCCCCTATGTCATAGGTCATTTATTTTACATTCTAGGTTTTAGTTTATCTTTGTGTTTATGAAGCTCATAAGCTCAATGTTCTCCAGTGAGGCTAGGGAATAATTCAACACAATTAGGATCAAATGTAGACGCATCACTTTTACCTTTGTATGTGATTGTGTACTTCATCACTGTAGGGGAGGGATGGTGGCAGGAGCATGAAGCAACTGAAAAGATAGAGATGAACTCTGATGCTCAATTTGTATTTACATTTTTGTTCCATCTAGGAAGCTGTTATTTACATGCAACCTGGGTCTTCCTGTAACAGCTAACCTAGTATTATATAATATTATATAATTATATAATGAATACTCCTTCACAAAATCCAAAGTTCTGTTTTGAAGATGTTTTTAAATCCTATCAAGTTGATTTACCAACACTGACAGCAAGTCTATGAAAGGAAATTCAACATTTATATGGCATTAGACTTGTGCAAATTGCAGCAACAATCTGTTAATACTTACCTATTACCAAAAACTAATAACTTAAAAAAAACAAACAAAAAACAAATACCAGTGAGTATGTGCTAAAACCAGAACCTCTCATTCTTGCATTGCAGGTGGGATAATACAATAGTCAGTGCAGGGTGAAGTTTGACATTTATTCTTAAAAGGTAACAATACATTACCAAATAATCCACAATCATGTTCCTGAAATATTATGAAAATGAATGGAAAATGTATGTCCACTCACAAATATTCATGCAACTCTATAATTTCCCCTAACTGAAAACAAACAACAATGCTTTTCAGTCATGAAACAGAATAAGATACCAACTCATTGAAAACATCAAGGAAAAATGAATATGAATTATTAAGTGAAGGTAGTAAATCTGACACTACTTTAAACATTTTAGATCAATGCCATCTAGGATAGGAAAATTTCACAGGGTAAAGTGATAACTGGTTTGGAAAGAGTGAGGGAAGATGAATGAATACATGCAACATGGGGAAATTTCAGATAATCATTTTCTGTATAATATTATAATGGTGGCTCTACATCAGAATACATTTATCTATACCTGAGAATTTTAGTTAGTATGACAATGGTATTTCATAGCTATAATCAATCATTCAAGTTGATATAAGAATGCTATTAATGAAAATTATTGTAGTCTTGTGGTTAAGAATATTGGGGGTAAATTTAGAACTCTATACTCAATATTTCAATGAAACTGAAATTGCTCTTAAAGTCGATTAATTTGAAACACATTTCAAGAAATCTAGTCTGAACATGCTTCACTTACAAGATAGGTATGACAGATTCTGTTTAGATTTGCTTATATTCCCTGCTTTTTATAAAAAAAATAGAGTAAAATCTCTGCCTTATATGGTTGTTTAGTAATATGCATCTAACACAAATGCTGGCACACCTTATGACCATTATTTCTTGTAGAAGCTTGAACTCTGAGAGCAAATGAAACACAAGTAAGATAAGAGTGTGACATGGTTATTAGAAGAAATCTGTCAAAGACAGGACATTATGTATTTGGAAATCAGTCTGATTTCATAGGTGCATGCCATGGTGAGCAGCATTGGATTGAGCAGTCATTAGATTAGCAAGCATTATGCAGTGACTGATTAATTTTTATGTAACCTGCCTACTTATTTTTTCCATGTGATATCTATAGATAACTGATCTATCAATCAATACTGTGAAGATGATCAAGAATTAGTAATATTAGCATAACTTTTGATATAGAGATATTTTTTGAGACAACTGTATTTTATTCATTTTTTATATAAACCCTTTACAGCTTATGGAAATTCTTCTCATTTGATAGATAAGTCAATTTAGTTTAATGCAATTAATTAACTTGTTAAGTATCACACAGAAAACAAGGAGACAAACTAGATTTTGAAAACAATAGGCCCAATTCTAAAATTCAAATTCTGTGTGGTCATGGTATATTATCAATTTTATTTTATGCATATTTTGTGTGATTATTTGCATGTGTGTTTCTTTTTCATGATTAGGACTACTTCTGGCTCTATAACTTATTATCTTAAGGTCTTCGAGCAAATGTGTTGCTGTCATTTAGTACAATGATATCAGTGTCATAATATTTGTATGTATTAAATATACAAACATATATAATCTGCTTTGCAATTCTTTGAAATAAAATGTTAAATGCTATCACTTGTTATTATTTTAACTGTAATTATTTTGTTGACCTAATACATCATTGTAATAACTGCCATTATCTACCTTGTTTTGTTCTTATTAAAAGAATGTATTGAAATGTTTTAGTGTATGCACTTTTTTCAGTCTTATCATAACAATTATAAACTGTACTACAGGCTAAGATGGACTTTAAAAAAAACAGTGATTTGGCTTAGTGACTTTTCTATAGGAGGTAATCAGTAAATATTTTATGAATGGATGGATAGCACTCATTCCCCAATAGTGCCCTTCCTGAGATCAAACATAGGAAATTACAACAGTAGCCGTAAATCTGTGGTAAACCACAAATGCACAAGGAGCATCGGCATAACTGAACTAAATACATTATACAGGTAAATCTAAAATACTTAGAGAAGTCATAAATCTTACATGGGCCAATGAAGTTTTCCAAAGGGGAAAAAATTCAGTGGAAGATTAAGAGAAGATGAGACATTAGGGAGTGAAGAGATGACTCATTGGTAAGAGTGCTTATGTGTGAGCTTGAGGACTTGAATTTATCTCAGCACCTTTGTAGATAGCATTGTGCCATTGTGCGGCTGCCTGACTTAATCCTCAGCACTGTGCAGAGACAGGAACAAGAAGATTGTAGAAGCTTACTGACTATAAACCTAGACTCCAGGTTACCTGAGAGACCTTGCCTTGAGGGAATGTAGCAAAATGTGATAAAGCAGAATATGTGATGTCCTTTTCTATCTTCACTGGAAATGAAATGAACATCTTCTTTTCCTTTATGTTCCCTTTTCTCCTCTCCTTAATCTTTGTTCATACCTCTCACTTCTACTTTCCTTAATTTTCACATGATATCCTACAATTGTTTTCCAGGCCAAAATTCCATGAATTCAGCTAATGAGAGAAAACAGAGGCAGATACTTAGTCGATATTTTTTTTTTTATGATTAGCACTATCCAGTTGCCAAGAACAATCTTTAGACTTCTGTTTTATTTTCCTCAAGCATTTTTCTTATTTTTTTGTGTTTCACTTGTGAATATAATGAATCCATATTTCCACACTTTAATCACCAATCCCATCCCCCTTCCTGTTCTCTTTTCTACCCTTATTTTTCCATCTGTTTCCCTTCTATTTTCATGTCTTTCCTTATTTGTAACCCATGTGGTTTGCCTCTTAAGGTATGTGTCAGAGCACTTACTAAATATGAATCATATCCAGTTGATATGGTTAGGCACAGGTGTCAGCTTGATACTTGAGGGTTTCACTCTGGGCACATTTGCAGAGAATTAGTAGTTGAGTTAAGCCCAGAGCAAACTTGCAGGAGATTGTCTAGCTCATGGGGAAAGCCCAGCGCATAGTGAGTGGGACTAGTTCCTGGAGTAAAATACAGAGAACTGGTTGAAAGAGTTGGCATCTGTAACAGTTATACTTAACTGTTGCTGTGAGAAAGCACCCAAAGTCAATTAAGTCAATTAAAGGAGAAAGGGAGATTTATTCAGCTTACGGTTCCAGAAGGAACATACAGTCTCTCAAAGCAGAGGTGCCATGGCTGGCTGGCCAAAGCTGGAGGAGGCTAAGTCACCTCAGACATCTTGGAAGCTGAGAGCTGCAAACTTCTTGCAGCAAAGGCAGACTTCTGGAGGTAGGATGGGACTAATCCACCTCAAAGCCCACTCCTTGTGACTGCCTTCCTCCAGCAAGGCTCACCTCTCAAGGTACCATGACCTTGCCAAACACATGAGACTGTGGGGGACACATTTCAAACCATGACAGCATCCTTGTGTACACTTGGCCAGACATGCTGGTCTGGCAAGTAAGGATCGTCCCTCTCTCAGCAGTTCTGTAGATATGGTGTGGCCAGTTTTCTCAGCCCTGGTATTGGTACATGCTCTCCCATCTATAGTTTATAGACTATAAACTATAACTGGACTACTGTTGGAAAATAAACCCCTTGTTCCCTTGTTTGATGGTGATTTAACTGCAACACCACTGGTTATACCATTGAAGAAAGGAACTTCCAGTCCCCCTCACCACTAGCATTAACCATCAGTCTCTCAGGAAGATGTGAGGCCTCTTGAGATCTTTCCTTTTTCCCTTCTGGTCCTCTTTAATATAGTCATGTCAAGAATCATCAAAGGATCCAGGGAAACAAAATATCATGCTTTAAGTCTCTAAGTTTTGATAGTGTGTTGCATTGGAACAGAAAAGGGTCACATGTCAGTAAAATATTATGAACAATATTGCTGTTCAATAAACCTGTGTGAATGGGTTCTGGTAGAAGAAGCCGTTCCAACCCCGGAGCCGAGCCGCCGGGCCAGCAGCACCCGCGCGTTAGCCTCCGGGGCCCTGGCCCGGACACCAGCCCCTCGTGCCCTCCCCCCCCACGCCCCTCCCCCCCCCCAGGTGGCAGGTGAAGAATTCTGCCATCAACATCAGACCCTCTGCCTCTCTGGCCCACCGGGGACCTACGCACGTGGTCCACAGAAGACACACTGCTACTCATTATTCAATAGAGTCCAAAGGAAACTCAAGCAAAACTCTAAGGAACAAAAAGAACACAGGCCATACATCTGGACTTCACTACAACCATAGTATCACATGTGAGACTCTTCACATCCAGCCTAAAGATAAGTAAACCTTTTTTTTTTTTTGTCTTTTCTCTCACCTTACTGATCCTTTCTAGTATCAATGTTGTAGGTCAGCTTCCTCATCCAGCCACCCCAAAAACATACAATTCCAAGGAGTACACCACCCACCCTCACATTTCACCAAGACACTAGATCGTAAAAGTGCACTACCATACTTATATTCATCCCCTGGTTACTTAACTGATGTACTAACATCCTAGTAGTCTCATCTAGGATATAACAATACCAATACACAAACATACCCAATCCAAGGCAAGCACTAGTAACAACTGGCAGGTGTAACAATACCAACTACATCGGTTCAGTGAAAACACACAGAAACTGAAAGGTCCTAAAAAACAAAACAACAATGTACAAGTCAAAGTGCAGATCCACAAGAAACAAAACCCAAGAACAATCTCCCACCAAAAGAATCAATCCCATAACGATGGATTGCGACCAGAACAAATCCATAGAAAATAGCCATGAAAGCCAGACCCAACATAACGACTTTCAGAGTATGATCATTACCATGATTAATAATATGAAAGAGGAAATCCGAGAAGAGTTAAATAACCATGTCAACCACTTTGAACAGGAACACAACAGGAACCTGGAGGAGTTGAGAAAAACAGTTCAAGAAACAAAAATAGGTATAGAGCAGGTAAAACAGTCTCAGGCAGAGTTTAAAATTGAACTAAGAGATAAGTTATCTTCAACCCAAAACTCTACAGAGAGTCTTATCAGCAGAACAAATGAGGCAGAAAATAGAATCTCAGATCTTGAAGACAAAGTAGGAGAATTAACCAGCTAAATGGAAGAGATTGTTAAAGCCAAAAAGATACTGGAGAGGAGCATTCAAGAAATATGGGATACCCTGAGGAAGCCAACATGCGCATTCATGGAATACCAGAACAAGAATCCCAAAATACCACACCTGAGGAAATATTTCAATTCATCATAAATGAAAAATTCCCACAACTAAAGAATGAGAGGCCTATCCAAATACAAGAGGCATTTCGCACTCCAAACAGATATGACCAAAATAGAAAATCGCCACGGCAAATAATAGTCAAAACACTCCACATTCAAGACAAAGAAAAGGTGCTGAGAGCTTCAAGAGAAAAAAAGCAAGTCACTTTTAAAGGTAAACCTATTAGAATAACAAATGACTATTCAATGGAAACAGTAAAAGCAAGAAGAGCTTGGAGAGACATACTTCAAGTATTAAATGAGCAAAAATGCCAACCCAGACTGATATACCCGGCAAAACTATCTGTCATGATTGAGGGAGAAAGAAAAGTTTTTCAGCACAAAGACAACTTGAAGGGATACATATCTACCAAACCAGGCCTTCAAAAAATGCTAGAAATGATACTCAAGCTTGAAGAAAAGAACAAGCGTATCCAGGAGGACAGAAGGGAAGTATAATACCAACAAAATATAAATATCAAACATCATGCTTACAAAATCTACTAAACATAAAAAATGTCCAGAATTAAAAATAATTTCTCCATTATAACATTAAATGTCAACGGCATTAACTCACCGATTAAGAGACATAGATTACAAACTTGGATTAAAAACCACAATCCAACAATCTGCTGCCTTCAGGAAACTCATCTCACCACAAAAGATAGACACGTCCTAAGAATGAAAGGCTGGTCCAAAATCTTGCAAGCTAATGGAACCAGGAAACAGGCAGGGGTAGCAATTATGCTTTCAGACAAAGTGGACTGCAAACCAAAGAAAATCATAAGAGACACAGATGGATACTACATTTTAGTCACAGGTACAATTCACCAGGAAGACTTCACAATACTGAACATAAATGCACCCAATATGGGCCCCTCCACATTCATTAAGAAAACCCTACAGCATCTAAAGCAAGAAATTAACCCCCAAACGATAATTCTCGGGGATTTCAACACCACCCTCTCAACATGGGATAGATCAAAAGGTCAAAAGCTTAACAGAGACACTTTGGAGCTTAACCAAATCCTTACTGAAATGGACCTTACAGATCTCTATCGAACTTTTCACCCACCTACCAAAGAATACACATTTTTCTCAGCAGCACACGGAACTTTCTCCAAAATAGATCACATATTGGGCCACAAAATGAATCTACACAAATACAAAAAAGTCGAAATTCTAGCCTGTGCCCTATCAGACCACCACGGCCTAAATCTGGACATCCACAACAACACAACAAACAAGAGAAAATACACTAACTCCTGGAAACTTAACAATATGATGCTGAATGAGAACTGGATTCAGGAAGAAATTAAACAGGAAATTCAAGATTTCCTGAAAGTGAACGAAAATGAAAATACAACTTACCAAAATCTCTGGGACACAATGAAAGCTGTTCTAAGAGGTAAGTTCATAGCTCTTAATGCCTACATCAGAAAATTGGAAACATCAGAAATAAATAATTTAACGATGCAGCTTAAGGCTTTGGAGAAACATGAGCAATCTGATCCCAAAAGTAGTAGAAGAGAGGAGATTAGCAAAATTAGGGGAGAAATATCTGAAATCAAGATTAAGAAAACGATAGAAAAAATCAACCAGTCAAAAAGCTGGTTCTTTGAAAAAATCAATAAGATTGATACACCCCTAGCTAAATTAACCAAAAGCAGGAGAGAGAAAACCCAAATTAACAAAATTAGAAATGAACATGGAGTTGTCACTACAGATACCCAAGAAATCCAGAGAATTATAACATCATATTTCAAAAACTTGTACTCTGTGAATTTTGACAACACAAAAGAGATGGATGAATTTCTAAGTAAACACAACCTACCTAAATTGAATCAGGAAGTTGTGAATTATTTAAATAGTCCTATAACATACAAGGAAATTTAAGAAGTAACTTAATCTTCCCACCAAAAAATGTCCTGGGCAAGATGGATTCAGCACAGAATTCTACCAGACATTTAAGGAGTTAATAACACCAATACTCCTTAAACTGTTCCATCAAATAGCAAAGGAAGGAACACTGCCAAATTCCTTCTATGAAGCTAATATCGTCTTAATCCCAAAACCTAATAAGGATTCACTTAAAAAAGAAAACTATAGGCCGATCTCTCTGATGAACACAGATGCAAAGATTCTCAACAAAGTCTTAGCAAATCGGATTCAAAAACATATCAAAAAGATCATTCCCGGGGACCAAGTAGGCTTCATGCCCGGCACACAAGGTTGGTTCAACATATGCAAGTCAATAAATGTAATTCATCATGTAAACCAGTCCAAAGTCCAAGACCACATGATACTCTCGATAGATGCAGAAAAAGCCTTTGACAAAATCCAACAGCCTTTTATGGTCAAAACGCTAGAGACTGTAGGAATGAAAGGAACCTTTATCAATATAATAAAAGCTGTATACAACAAGCCCACAGCAAGGATTATGCTCAATGGGGAACAATTGGAAGCATTCCCACTTCGATCAGGAACTAGACAAGGCTGTCCACTCTCACCATTTCTATTCAATATTGTACTTGAAGTCTTAGCTGAAGCCATAAGACAAGAAAGGGACATAAGAGGGATTCAAATCGGCAAGGAAGAAGTCAAGCTATCCCTATTTGCAGATGACATGATCTTATACATGAGTGATCCCAAAAACTCCACCAGGAAGCTCCTGGAACTAATTGAGAAGTTCAGCAGGGTGGCAGGATACAAAATAAATGTGCAAAAATCAGAGGCCTTCCTATATGCCCAGAATGAAAGAAATGAAAAAGCCTTGAGAGAAACAATCCCATTTCCTATAGACCCTAAAAAAATGAATTACCTTGGTATAAACCTAACCAAGGAGGTAAAAGACCTTTACAATGAAAACTATAAAACCCTAAAGCAAGAAATAGCAGAAGACACCAGAAAGTGGAAAGACCTCCCATGTTCCTGGATTGGTAGAATCAACATCGTAAAAATGACCATCCTACCAAAGGCAATATACAAATTCAATGCTATACCAATTAAAATCCCAAAGCAATTCTTCAAAGAAGTTGACCAAACAATCTCAAAGTTCATATGGAGGCACAAAAGACCCAGGATAGCAAAGACAATCCTGAGTAACAAAAACACTGCTGGAGGTATTACCATACCAAACATTAGTTTATACTACAAATCCATAGTTATAAAAACTGCCTGGTACTGGCTCCAAAATAGACACACAGATCAATGGATAAGGATTGAAGACCCAGATATAACCCCACAAAAATACAGCCATTTGGTCTTTGACAAAGGGGCCCAAAGAATCCAATGGAAAAAGAACAGCATCTTCAACAAATGGTGCTGGCAAAACTGGATCGCCACATGCAAAAGATTAAAGGTGGACCCATACTTGTCACCATGTACAAGACTTAATTCCAAATGGATCAAGGACCTCCATATAAGGCCAGAGATTTTAGAAACCATAGTTGAAAGGATAGGGAACTCCCTCGAGCTGATTGGGCTAGGCCAACACTTCCTAAACAGACATCCAATGGCACAGTCACTGCTACCAACTCTCAACAGTTGGGATCTTGTGAAATTAAAGAGCTTCTGTTCAGATAAAGAGATTGTAACACGAGCTCAAAGGCAACCCACAGAATGGGAGAAAATCTTCACTAACCACATATCTGATAGAGCTCTACTGTCCAGAGTGCACAAAGAACTTAGAAAACTAAACTCCAAGGAAAACACTGGCCCAATTAAAAAATGGGCCCTGGAACTTAAAAGAAACTTTACCAGGGATGAAATTAAAATGTCTAACTAATATCTTAAAAAATGCTCCACTTCCTTAGCCATCAGGGAATGAAAATCAAAACTTCCCTGAGATATCATCTCACCTCAGTTAGGAGGGCAAAAATCCACAATACAAACAACAACAAATGCTGGAGAGGATGTGGAGAGAGGGGAACTCTCCTACATTGTTGGTGGGAATGCAGGCTCATACAGCCACTCTGGCAAACCGTCTGGAGATTCTTAAAGAAATTAAAGATTGAAATGCCATATGACCCTGCTATCCCACTTTTGGGAATAACCCCCCATGCAGCAGAGGTTCGCCTCGATAGCACAAGCTCGACCATGTTCATAGCAGCACTGTTTACAATAGCAAAGTCATGGAATCAACCTAAATGTCCAACAGTTGACGAGTGGATAAGGAAACTGTGGTACATCTATACAATGGAGTACTACTCAGCCATCAAAAATGATGAATTACTGGAATTTGCTGGGAAATGGATGTCATTAGAAAGAATTATATTAAATGAAATATCCCAAACCCAGAAAGTTAAGCGCCGTATGTACTCCTTAATAGGTGGCTCCTAGTACCAAACTCACCCAGCCCACATTGAGACACTCAAAAGTAAACCTATATAACACAGTAATTGCAAGGATTATGAACAAGAGAGATGGGGTAAGAGGGCCAAACCAGAAACAAGGAGAGAGGGGACCATGTTACAGCAGAGAAAATAGGCCTCCGTCAAGGTCTGCAAGTAAGTAATGAGAAACCTGGTTAAGTTCACAGACGTTCTTTCCTGATCTCACCAGAAGGGGAGGGCATATAGTCTAGCAGATAAAAAGTAATCATTTTGCAAATGGGTGATGGACCCCTCCCTCACTGAGGTTTCCTACTCTTATTACATCTACCCTTGAATGTGCTATTATAACAAGACTCCAGTTTAACAGCTTTTTGTCTCTGGCCAGGGGGTGACATACAGTGCCCAGCAGAATGGAGTGAAGGGCATTGCAGGAGCAGCAAAACTACAAAAGAAAATCAACAAACCACAATCCAGAATTTCAGAGACTCTGTATCAATCACATAGAACTAGGCCAGCCTAATCTCTCCCTATCCTGGAGCTCAGGGACATTTGCGGAAGAGGGGGCGGTAATATTGTAAGAGCAAAAGGATGGGAGGAGCAACGATTTGCAAGATTCTCAACAATAGTTGGGGCCAAAGCAATCATAATGGACTTTGCATGCCCTGCGCAATGTCCAGTGCACTGTTGCCCTCATAAAGTCTAGCATCTGTTAAAGGCACTGAGATCCCTGGAGGCAAGGGATTGACAGCCATAGTAGTGATCCTATGCTTAAGGGGAACAAGAGAAAGGGCTTATGGAAATGCCACTGGGTCCTTATATGTCATCGGAGAGGAGGACCCAGTGGAGAGTTAGGCGTACACAATAAAGGACTCCCTGGGAATTTGGGGGGATGCACTGGGGGATGGGGAGGGAGAGGAGGGGGAGGAGGGTGTTTGGGGGGAGGGAGGGAACTGGTAAAAAAATTTTAAAATGTATAATTAAATTTTTAATAAAAAAAAAAGAAGAAGCCATTCCATTTGGAGACTACCTGAAAAAAGTCAATGATGTACAAATGGCTAATCTTTTCACCTAGCAAGACTACTCAAGACTGAGAAATATGGCTTTAATTGTTCCAAAAAAAGATTACCTTACATACAAATTGATTTTAATAGTTTTGTTAACATTTCTCGCCAGGGTATATTTATATATTTTTGGACAAAACTATTTTAATGCATTGCAGTAGAGGACAATTAATTAATGCACATGAGGAATATTGAGAGCAAAAAGTCATAATGGTAAAAAGTCATGATCTCTAATATTCTTCAAATATCATATTATTCATCAAAATTTCCAGAAAGCCAACATATATAAAATGTGGATGCAGCAAATTAATTATAGAGCTATCTAGATAGTGATAAAAATCTGTAGAAAAGAAGGAATCAGGACTGATGAAACAAAGGAGCAAGTCACTTTCCAATGAATGCTCAACTTCACCCTCAGTCAATGTTCCGAGATTTTAAAAACCTCTAAACTTAAGCAGATCTTTCAGAGATGGATTAAGAGAAGGATTAAGAGCCCAATGAGATCACCAGTGAGATGTTGATTGCTCAAGGGTAAAGATTAGAATTTACTTAGTCCAGGCCTTTCATGGAAACATCCTTTGACTGAAACATTCCTTGCAACTGAGCAGGAGTCCTGAGGTTGTGAAGTCACTGGAGCATTAGCCTGTGCCTGGTATAACATTTAGTATTAGAGGGCAGTGCTAACTAAGTCCATTAAGCTAAGGATCAGGAACACAGTGTTTTTCAGTTGCCATTCTCTTTCTTTCAAAAACAAAATAAAATTGATTTATTTCTCTTTCTCTTTAACAGAGTTTTATATGCAATAACATCATAAGTTTATTCCTTCAACTAAAAAGGGAAACAGGTAATAGGAGAGGGAGGGAGAGAATGAAGAGAGATACATCTAAACATAAAGATGTAGGGATGAGATAGAAATGATAGAGCAAAAATAAACAAATGGCATATAAAAATCTTTTATGAAGATGAAAATGTCTAAAATATGCTGAAACTAAAAGGAATACCTTGACATCAAAATGATACATGAAACACATCAGACGTGCTTGCTAAAAGTCTCCTTGCAACTGGGAATAATTAAGCCTTCGTGACACTGTAGTGCTAATGCTTCAGATAAACCCCAGAGAGCCTGTGATTTGCCATATGCTTATTGATGTCTGCACTCCAACTGAAAAACAATTGAGTGGCTTTTGTGGAATGTCTAGTGTGGCAGTAGCAGAACCTGTGCTACAGCCTGTCTTTCACCATAAGCATTACAATTCTGCCTCAAAATCAGGCAAATTGTAGCTGTTTATGAAATTATATCATAAACATTCCTCACATTTAACAAAGAGAAACATTTAATAAAGAGAAACGAAGAGAAAATTCATGGAAATGCTTTCAGAAACTTAAAGGAAAAGCTTAATGAAATCATTTAAAGAGTTGGTAGAAGAGGAAAGAATACACAATATACTGAAGTCCAGCCCAACAGAGCATAGTCCCACGATCCCCACACAAACAGTTTTCATCTTTCACCTTAAACAACTCTGCACTGACAATTCTTTTATGACAAATTTTGTGCTCTAGTAACAACTTCAAATCTATATAGGATTTAGAACTGTACTTCCAGTGCTATCTGGCCCTGTCATGCTTGTGTGACAAGTTCCCTCAGTCTTCATCTGGATCACACAATGGATATCCCATGATAGAGAAAACTGACATTCCATCCATCTTGCTTTGCATGAGCAGGCTGTATCCATGAAACTACATAACAATGTGAGTTTTATAGACACACAAGAACAGTGGCCACAAATTGGCTTCAATATCCTAAACTGCAGCATTTTACAAATGCCAATTTAGAATACAATCTGAACCCTTAACCAAAAAGGCAAAACAAAAGGGAGGGGTGCTAGCTATTCCTCCAACTGTATATATGCAATTCATCACAGCTTTTGTACATTTTGTTTTGTTTTGAAAGGAAAGATTAATTGCTTTCCCATGCTTGAAACAATGAAGAAACATATCATGTAAAAAAGTATTCAGGAATAGACAGTAAAGACAGTACATTGTGCAGTTAATTAAATTTTATTAGAATTTCACTTCAATTACTTCCTCAGAGAAATAGAATCTCACCAGCATCTTAAAATGTGGATATATATATATATATATATATATAATTTGTTTCTACATTTCTTTTTATTATTGCCATGTGTTAAAAAAGAAGAGAAACCTATGACCTGTATATGTCCTTGAAAGACCTAGCTAATCTCACAGTGAGTGAAAAAGTTGTACTCTTAGCACTGTGCAAAACTTTCTGCAGCTTTTAATTTAAAAATATCTTTCTCTGAGTCATTTATAAATGTTATGTAAGTCAAATTACAGATGGCATTGTCACCTATATAAAGTCATGCTCATAATTAAAAAATAAATAAAATCATCACAGAGTCTCTTATGTGGTCTCGGTTTTAATAGTGCATAAGGGAAGCCTCAGGAAACTTCCCAACTCCTTATGAGGCCTAGAAATAATAAACAGAGTGTAACCCAGGTCCTTCCACTGTAAACACTTATTAAAAATAAGCTTCAAATGTGTTGTAAACTTATTGGCCACACATAGCAATAAAAAGAGCAATAATTGAAAAGGATATGAGGATAAGGTACATTTCAATTCATAAAAAATAGAACAGTACAGGGGTACCAAAGGACAGGTATGCATTGACTAAGACTCTGGAATACCATTTAAGAGTTATATTATTTCGCTCAAGATTTTTCTCCAACATATATTTTGTCATAATTCTTCCTGACCTCTTGTTTGTTGAAATGCTAGTGTCTGCAAAGGAAATTTCATAAAAAGTATCCCCTTGAAATGAAAAAAAACAAGCTACATTTGCCCTTTACTGATATAAGCCATATTGAAAACAATTTATGTTGCTGGGTAAAATGTAATATACTGAAATAAAACCCACCCTTCACCTGGCTCTTAAAAGCAATGAAAGTGAATTTCTTAACATGACTTCTGATATCTATTTCATTTAGATTAAATGTAGGTTAAAGTGTAATCTTTCTGTAATCTGATCACAGATTCTAACAAATACAATAGCTAAGGGCAGGACATGAAATAGAAAGTTCCAAATTGATCTAAACATGTTCACATCTGGATTGTGAGGCCAAATCCCCAGTGGCTCCTAGCAAGCCTTGCATCTTTAGAAAGATGTGGTATCTCTCGGTGAACTTCCACTGAACTCTACATTTTCAAAGTAATGGCAAAATAACAACATCATGTAAACAAAGCAAAACAGGAATCCAAATCTCTGCTCTTCTTAGCATCATTAAAATTTAAATATTGTTAAGTTAGAGCAAATATTTAATGATGAAAAATATTTTCTATATTATAATTTTCCTCTAAGATGTAGAGTTGTTTTTACAAATATGTTAAAGTGTAAATTTGCTTTAGAAAAACCATATTTTATTTCATTTGCACTACTGATAAATTGTTATTGGACCTCACAGACCATTTTACTTGTGAGACTTGAGATCTCCTGATATACAGCATCACAACATATAACCTGTCTTGCAAAAAACAGTGTAATGAACATTCTCTTTCCTATCATTGAAATTGCTCGCTCTGCCTATTAGCAAAGCCCTTTTGCACTTCATCTCTTAGCTGATATTTTCTTTGCTAAGAGGCTGTTTATATGACCACATCTATTCCAGACAAAAGTGGATAGTAGCACTTGTATTCCTAGACCAATATACCTTTCCTGGCATAGCACTTATTGCAAGGACTCTGTGTCCAATACACTACATGTATTGTATTAAATCCTGATTTATGTTCACATATATCATTCTATATACATCACCCCTCCTCTCCTACTCCAGGCCTTGGAAGCTAAGTGCCATCTTCTTTTTTATTCAGATATATTTTGTATGTTGTTCCACCTGCACTGTTATAAAATATTTTTCTAACAATTCTCCACACTGCCTATGATTGTGTACTTCAGGCTGCCCACCAAATGGAAGGACTAAGCAAATCTTTTGGACTCAAAACACAAGCTGCGTTCAACATGCTCATATATTCTCACATATGGTAGTAAAAAGTTTTTGGTATATAGTTAAATTTCCAAGATTCTTTTGAAGTAATACTTGGAAAGGAAATGGGGAAGCATTTTTAGATAGAGCACACACAAGCCTTGAAAGCTTTAGGTGCATTAAGAAGTCCAACTTTAAGCTGAAATAGCTCAGTTCATAGGCAGGAGTGGTTGAGTTCTGTTCTTCAAAAGTAGAAAGCTGAAACTGTCCAGGAATGAATAAGGTAATTCCATGGACAAGAATCTGATCACATTCCTCATCGTCAGACAATTTTTTTCCTTGTCTTATTTTGAAGGGTGCATCTAAGTCTGCCACACAACTGACCTCTATCTCTTCTGTGGATTATATGTTTAATCAGGAAGGTATTCTTCTTCATTCACTTCTCCAGCACTAGTGAAGTGTGAACAGAAACTAAGAAAATATTTGTGGAACAAATTAATGAGTCTGTCAAACTTTGTGTGCACTTCATTTTGTTTCAGCACTTGTCAGGAAGTAGACATAATTCATTGTATACTCTAAAGTTCCAATACGAACATTGTCCACCTTATAATATTTGGTAAGTATAACAGTATTATATCATTTGAGACTGCAAATTGCAAAGCCTGAGCAAATGTCCAGAATCAATGCTCTTATTCCTATTTCCAGTTAAAATTATTTTCACATTTTGACTTTTTTTTTACATTTTTGTGGTAATTGATTTTAGCCAGTTAAAGATTATCTATTTTTCCTTTATTTCATTTTCACCAATAAATGTAACTATTTTAGTTCATTTGTGATTACTTCCAAATGAAACAGATACATCATACTATGAAGAAAGATAGATTAAATTGATATTAGGGTTTATTTTCTAGAAGAATATACATGAACATTTTATTCTATGAAAAATACAGTGTTCACGCATACAAAGAAAAGTGGAAATTGAAAATGTGATGCATAGAGTAACAATGAACTTACTATCTTCAATTTAAAAACAGATTACTAATTAGTCTAGAATTCTTTCAAGTATTTCTACCACACTGGATTCAGTTTGAAACCCTTTCAAATGAGTGGTCATCCCTACCAGTGTAAGATACAATCTTTATGGCCTCTATTGCCTATTTGCATGTACAGTCTGTCTTTTCTTCAAACCCATAGAATTTTTACTTCTTCATACATCTTTTCTGTATATTAGGCATCTCCTTCTCACAATACTTGAATAATCTAGAGACTTTATAAATATATAAAGAATAACAAGTGCACCAAGTTTTTTGGTATATTCTGTTGGGTATGTTTACATATACACATATTTAACTCTCACAAAAGTACTGATAAGTAGGAGTACAATTACTGTGCTCTTGACTTTGCAAAACACAAATAAAGGGAAATAAATAATATTCCCTAGATTGCATAGCTACTAAGTAGAGGAGGAGTTATTTGAAATGGAATAAAATAGCTTCAGGATCACTCTCTTAATTAGTTGCTAAGGTGCCTACTTAGTAACTGCTATTTTTAGCAAATATAGTACTAGCTAATTCAACTTTGTAAAACATTTAATATCTCTGTTATGAAATAGATAACAGTTTTTGACTAACATTCAACTTCATCTGCATTGCCAGAAACTTTCATTTTTAAATACACAGTTCTTTAGCTCTGCCCATTCATATTTTCTTAGCAGTCAAAAAATCAACAACTGATCTCATTGAGAAATCCCACATTTGAAATTATTCCTCAGTTTTGTCAGGTTTATAGCTATCTATCACATTGTATCCATGTTTTAAAGAACAAATTGGTGAATAAAGAACACAGTCACTTGAATCTTATTAAAGTTATCTTGTGACTTATACACATGAATTATGAAGCAATGTACTACTAAGCTAGCAATGCATATCAAAGCTTGAGCATCACCAGTTTCTCAGTGTTAAATAATACATAATCTTCCTAATAGTTGGTTCCTGAATTGATTGGAATTGATGCTAAAATGACAAGAATATCCATAGATATAAATGTTTAAAACATACTGAGAAAGAGAAGGTTATTCTATACTATATTTTCTATCTGTTTAAAATATAGAATTTTCACTAAGTATAGCTAATACTAAGTAAAGTAGTTTACATTTATTTTCATTGTAAATCTAAGAACCATCTATTCTTATGAAGCAGAAGAGATTGTAGGAATCTCACATTATGTTGGCACATTGGTTTTTGTAGTCTTATAACTGCCTTTAGATATTATTTAATTTTGTGGAAGGAAAAATACTCGAACCACATAAATCTCACATCTGCTGTCACAAATATTGTCCTGTTATCCAAACCAAAATGGTAGCACAAAAGTGTATAGAGAGAATTTGAAATATGGGATCATGTCCAAGTAGACATTGTCCCTTCTGTCATGTTAGAAATGAAAAAAAAAATACATTGCAGGCAGTTGGCTTCAGACCTGACACCTACATAATAAACATGTTGAAGCTATGTCTTCATAAGTGCAATGTCTTGATGTTCCAAAAAATATAGCATGTCAATTCTAAGAGAGCAAATTCACATGGAGTTACTACTTATTTTATGTTAAATAAATTTGATTAAGTTATTAGATAATAAGTTCTAGATATTTTGAATAAAACAAGTCATTAGGTGAGGACGAAATTGGCTTTTGAAATTCATTCAGTTTTAATCTTTGCAATAGATATGCAAAAGAACAATGTGCTGTAGCAGAACAAATAGGTTTCATACTTGAGAGAATTGGTTGGAATACTGATCAGAGTTCTGACTTCATAGACTTCATAATGTTATTTAATGTGTTTAGTGTTTAATTGTTATCATTTGCTAAATGAATATGATATTAAGATCTTGCCGATTATACACATATATAGTACCATATGTGCATAGAGTGGGTTATATATGAATACTACATACTATATATACTATACTTATGTTTATAGTACTTGTATCTGTATATGTTTATAGTGGTAGTCTATAATTGGTGTAGAGTATGTGTAATCAAGTAATTACTACTTTTTTAATATCCTCATTTTAACATATAAATTATAAACAAAAATAATAGCAAAAAACGCAAGTATTCTTCCATTTACCCAACCAAAAAAAGACACAGAGACAAGAAAGACCTTACCAGAAACCATTTTTAAATATATCCTTGGAAATAAAAACATCTGAGCTATTATCTCTCCTCTGACCCTCAGAAACCCACTCTGTATATAATATCAGTACATGCTTTGGAAGAAGCTAAAGGCGTTTTCTTCAACCATTCTCTATTCCCAGTTATTTAACATAATTGTCAATTGATATTCATGCCTCTAAATCTATACTGTCTTAATAAAAAGAGAGATGACAACTCATTATTTAGTCTTCATTTCTAACTAGAATAAAGATAACTACTAGGATATCTATCGATCTACATTCATTTTCAAGAAATCATTCAGCAATATTAACTCACTGATTGCTTTGAATGACAAATATACTATATGTAATATTTTGCCAATTGCTATAAAATTTACAAATATGAAAATATGGGTGTTTAGCTTAAGGATTCGATTAATAGTTAAGAATGAAAAGAAACATAATTATTGGTGTCCAGAGTCAATGTCTGTAAATCACTATTGTAAAGAAGAATAATATTGAAGACACGAATATTAGTAATTTTCCCCCTTTCTTCATATAATTTTCTCCAGTGGGAATCATTAATTAAACAATATTTCCAATTCATATTTTGCTTCTGCTTTCTGTTAATAAATTGTAGAAAACATGGAGGGGATTATTAAAAGAAGACCATAAAAATGAAAATAGTAAGGACAGCGTTCTTCTGAATAAGAATTTTTAACCATTGAAATGGGTAAATATATATAGAAGAAAATCATGAGAGCTTGGGAAAGCATCCTAAAGTCAATGTTTATAATTTATGAATTGCAATAAAATAATCAATGTTAGAATAAGGATAACCTAATGTTCTTCATAGTTAGAAAAAAATTTAGTTGTATTGGATGGTTTTTAAATCAATAAAAATGAGATTAAATAACTTACAAATTACCAACACTTACACAAGAGAAACTGATTCACCTTTCTTCATATAAAATTCTGATTTAGATAGCATTTTAAACAAAGTACATTCAAATTTTGGTAAAACTTATGCCAAACTCTCTCTTAAATTTGAAAAGAATGAGACAACTTAATTTTTTCTAATTCCATCCATTCTTCGGCAAATTTCATTATTTCATCTTTTTTGATGACTGAGTAGTATTTCAGTGTATAAATGTACCACATTTTCATTATCCATTCATCAACTGTTGGGCATTTGGGTTGATTCCATGACTTTACTATTGTAAGTAGTGCTGCAATGAACATGGTTGTGCTCATGTCAATTTAGTGAATTTTTGCATTATGGGCAAAGTGGTATAGCAGAGTCATATGGCATTTCAATCTTTAACTTTTTTAGAAGCTGCCATACTGATCTCCAGAGTGGTATAAACCTGTTTTCTCACCAGGAATGTATGAGAGTTCCCTTATTTCCACATCTTCTCAAGCATTTGGTTTTGTTTGTAATGTGGATTTTTGTGATCCTGACCAGAGTGAGATGATATCTCAGGGAAGTTTTGATTTGCATTTCCCTGATGGCTAAGGATGAGGAGCATTTTTAGATATATTTCGATTTCATCCCTGGGAAATTTCTTTTGAATTCCTATGCCTATTTTTTAATTGAGCCATTTATCTCCTTGGAGTTTAGTTTTCTAAGTTCTTTGTACGCTCTGGATAATAGAGTTCTATCAGATATGTAGTTAGTGAACTTTCTCAGACACAGAAAGTTAGATACTGTATGTACTCCCTAATAGGTGTATTCTAATTCCAAACCCACTTAATGACATATCAGATGTAAATCTCTGTAATATCTACTGCAATCTCAAAGATTATAAACAGGAAGGAAGGGAAAATAGCCCCCCCCCCAAAAGGAGAAGCTTCAGTAGAAAAAATAGGTCACCATCAAATATTACATATAAGTAGTGAGACATCTAGTTAAGCTCACACTCACTACCCTTCCTGCTCACTTGCAACAGAAAAGGTTTGATTTCATCAATCAGTGAGGGTATAGGGACTGGCAGATAGATGGTAACCATCCTGCAAATGGGACACTGACCCTCCCCCCACTGCTGTGTCCTACTCCTATTCTTCCATCTACCTTTGAATCTCCTCTTACAGTAAGATCTTCATTTAAACAGTCCTTTTATCTTTGGTTAAGATGTGACCTTCTATACCAATCAGAATGCAGCCAAGGGTGGTGCAGGAAAAGCAAAGCTTAAAATAACAACAAAGCTTAATTCAGAACAAAGACCCTACTTAATCACCTGGAACCAGACCAGCCAAATCTCTCCCCATCCTAAAGCTCAGGGAACCTTGTGGAAGATGGGGTGGCAAGATTATAAGAGCCTAAAGATGGGGAGGACCAAGTTAGGGCAACAGCCAGAATTGGAGTTGCCTGACTTGTACAGTGGCTGATAGGTGAACGACCTCCCAAAGTCTAGCATGTTTCACAGAGGAGAAAGCTCCAAGTAGTAGGATCCTTAGAGTCAAAAGATTAACAGTCATAACAGAGTTCCCATAATAATGGGGAGCCCAAGAAGGGGCTCTGGGATATATCCCTGAGTCCTTACCCCTCACTGGAGTGGAGGACTCAGAGGGAGGTTTGGCATTCACACAAAAGGATGCTCCAGGGGATGGGAGGGAGGAAGGGGGGGGCACTGAGAGCGGGAAAAGGAAGGGAGAGGATGAAAGGAAAAGGGATAGCGGGGAGAGTGCAAGGGGGGGACAACTGTAAAGGGGAGGAGGAAGGGGGAGTGTGGCAGTACCTATTGAGCTTGTATAATTAGGAAAAAAAATAAAATGTTGGAGGAAAAAAAAGAATGAGGCAAATTTCCCTATCAGTGGGTGGCCTAAAGAGAGGCAACTTGGTATGCCACAGGAGTCCTGAACCCTTACCTCCTCTCCAAAAAAGAGCAATAGGTTCAAGGGCTGATTACAAAATTAGATGGTTTTAAAAATAGAATAAATGGGAACATTTCTGAACTTCTGTCTTCAGCTCATTCCACTCTGAATTGAGATTGACATAAGTTGCAAAATTGCAGTTAAATAAAATTTGTATCAAAATCTGAACATTAAAAAATATCTAGAATAGATATACCTAAGGGAAGTAAACTTGTGTCTCTGGCGAATATAGTTATTATACAGTCTTGTTCATTTTTCTTGTAGCTGTGACCAAATACATAGTCAAGGCAACTTAAGAGATAAAGAATTTATTTCTAGAGTTTACACTCTGTCAGAGCAGGGAAAGCATGGGACTAATTTCTGGATCCATTGAGGTAGAAGTATGAGTCTGTTGGATCTCTATAAATCAGGATACAGAGTAAAATATCTATCTGAACTGGAAATTAGGCTATATCCCATAAATGCTCCATCTACCCAATGGCTTATATCTTTTCTCTAGATCTTAGTTCTTACAATTTGAACAAAACCCCAAAGTGCTCCCAACCAGTTAGCGGTCAATTATTCAAGCAAAGCCCTTGGGAATATTTTGCATTCAAACCATAACATAAGCCAAAAAATATCATTACCAAATGGGTACAACTGGTTTAGACTGGCTTAAGAATAATACTGAATATGTATTGCAAGTTTTTACTTAACGTTTCAAAGAATATTATTGATCATTAAATCAAAAACATCTGAAGCAATATGTTTCACTGAATCAGCTAATTGACTAACTCCTATTTTAATAGACAGAATCCTTTTTTTCAAATAATTTCGTTCCTTCCGTATAGCTATAAACTGAAATAAAATGAATTATAACATTAGAAATCATCCTATACTTTTTTTATTTATTCAATTGTGTGTGTGTGTGTGCATGTGCGTGTGTGTGTAGAACCACGGACGAATTTGGGAACCACCATGGACGCCTCCACTTCCTCCTTGTTTACTCTGCCCCGGGATTCACAGGTTCCGCCCTATGAGGACCAGAAATGCAGGCCGCCCCGGGGAGCCAGGCGTCTATACGTGGGGTCCAGGATCCGAACTCAGGACCTTCCACCTGTAAGACAGAGGCTTAACCCCTGAGGAACCTCTCCAGCCCCCAGAAATCATTCTTCAGTTGTAACATTTATAAGGTCACTTACGCAGTTTCCCCTAACTGAAGTGATCAGCATTGCAGAACGTGTATTATTAAAGTTTTTATGCCAGCTCATATTTTGTAAACGTAATGGTACATTGAAATACAGAGAAAACATGTTCTAATATTTTCATTCCAATATCACAGAAGTTTCAGGTTTTCATCATAAAAGGGTTGAAAGGTGTGGTAAATCTTTTTATTAATGAGAATCTGACCATTTAAGTCAATTTAATTCTGGGAAATTTTTTTTAAAATACATGGCATCCTCAATGTTCCAAAGAGAATAAAATGAATATGAAAGAACTGAGAAAGGAGTGAGTGCAGGAAAGCACTAACTCTTGATATTCATCTAAAAGTTGAATGTTACTTAAAATATATACTTGTTTTTGCATAATTTTGTTTTGTATAGGTATCCCAGATATACGAAAATTGAACCCAACCTGAACTACCTCATCCTTTCTAAATCTAAAATTTGTAGTCTACCACTAATATTAGATTTTAACTATGATAATTTTTTGTTTAAAGACAAGTTCCAATGGCATATTTTCCATAATTTTTATGAGTTTATTTTTTGTTGCAACAGGAATTTTTCAATGACAATTTTCTGGTACTAGTTATACTTTTAAGTAATTTCTTCTGCTACTTACAACAGAACCTCACTGCATGTTTCAATGGATTGCAATGCATATACTTTTATTTATCCACCCATTGTCGCATACAGAAATATTTGATTCCTTTCTTATCCTTTATAGCTAATAGAACAAGTAAAAATATCTGGCATACATTTGAGTTAATACATTAGTTGATTCTCTGTATCTTCTGTACAATTCACTTTTGGTAATAATGCTCCAGAAATCACCTCTGTAACACAAATGCTTTTGAAATATTTAAAGCAGAGATCATGCTTCTCTTTAATCTTCTTTCCTTCCCTTTAGAAATAGCCGGGTCCTTTAATCATATTGTTTGACATAGTTTTGAAACCAGCCATCAAATTCACCAGACACACCATGATTTCAAAATTGATCCTTTATTTGTACTGTCATATAATATACATCCTCTTTTTAATACTGTCATATAATGTGTCAGTGATGATTTTAAAATGTATTATACAAAATGCAGATGTGATGTATATTATATATACATGTTGAAAAGAAAGCAAATATTATGTAATTCGTCCAAGGTTGCTATTTGCTAACCTACGTCATAAAATGTGTTCATAATTTAATGAGAGTATGGGGACAAAATAAGCTTTCTGTCAACTACTTCGCACATGAAGATTTAACTATAAATAATTTTATCAGATATTTCAAAATCATACTACTCTATCAGAGATAAACAACATCAGAGGTTTTATTATATTTCTTTTTCAATGCAAGACACTGTGTTTATAGGTCTTAAATCTTATTTCCTTGATTTCAGTTAGTTTATGCATTAAAGATAAAGCTTACTGCTTATCTGGGCCCAAAAGGATGTGTGATACTCCCTAGCTTTGTATCACCTAATGAACTTGATAAAAACTTCTTTTCTTGTTACCTAATTGAAAAGAAAGAAAATTATTAGTTTTCTACACTAATGTGGCAGAATAGCCACATAGCTAATTTTCTTCATTAGAATGTGAACTAAGTCTAGCTTTACTTTCTGTGATGATATATTACTTATAATCCATAGGTTTATAGAATCATGAGCACATTCATAATCTTTTTCTGAAATTGAAATACACCATATAGTATGAGTGGGAATTTTTCCCAGTCACGTTGTGTGTGTGTGTGTGTGTGTGTGTGTGTGTGTGTGTGTGTGTCTATTTACCTTCAATAAGATACCTATTCTGCTTCTATTACAGTCATTTGTTTGCACAAAAAAATCAAGTAATATACTCAACATCTATTACTTTCCATGAGTACACATGGGTAGTAGACACCTTTGTGCCAACTGCTAAGTTAAGGTTCCTCACTGAAAATGATACAAGATTGTTGTGCAGAAATGACATTTGGCAACAAACTAAGGTTGTAGCTAACAGGAATCACTACATTAAGATTATTGCCCAGTTCTAAGTTGTACACATCGCAGAAATTGCTGCTCACATTTTGAGCTGGAGAAACTAGAGCAACTAAAAATTATGACTGCTCCAGGGTCTATGACAAAGCAATTTAAAATAGAACTCACACTTCCTACTTTACAGAAATGTTCCACTCAATTCATGGACACATCTGTCAAATCAGAGGAGCTGCTTGAGGGTATATCATGTTTTGACAATGCGAATCGATGTAACTCTTTAAAATTAATATTAATTTTGTTACATGGTTTCTTTGTTAATGTTTATAATGGTGAAAGTACTTATTTTTATTATCTAGTATCTACTATATACTTGTTATATAGATAGTATTCCTCAATGTGTGCATAATTTTGTCTTTTTTAATGTCTAAAATTCAAGACATTTTCTATTTTACTTACAATTTATTGATGTACAAATAATTTGTCATTACTCTGAGTGACTCACCACCAATTTGGAAAAGAAATATGCTTGGGAAAACTACATATATAAGTAGATGTGATTAAGATTAACATGCAGTTTTTAGATATAACAATAATATTTTTGATCTTTCATTGCTAAAACCCATTCACAGTGAAATCTACTGTACAGCTGTAATGGAATTAGCCTCTGAGTAATCATTTATATCATTGTGCTATATCAAGTTGTAACTTACTAGTAGTAGCATTAAAGAAATGAGGAGAGTTAGGACCGAAGTAACCATAATAAGACTACATGACCTGCACAATGACCAACATATCATTGACCACCCCCTCAAAGTCTAGCATGGATCATAGGCATTAGGATCTTTAGAGGCAAGGAATTAACAGCCACAATAGTGTTCCTCTACTAAAGTGGAACACAAGAAAAGGCTCTAGGAAATACTACTGAGTCCTCCACCTTTTTAGAGTGGAGGACCCAGGGAGAAGTTTGACATTCACACCAAAGGATGCTTGAGGGATGGGGAAGAGAGGGCTTTGGGAGAAAGGGGAGAGGGAGGAAAGGAAGGGGAAAGGAGGAGATGGAGCAAGTGGGTCCCGGGAGGGGTGGAGAGAGGGAGTGGACTGGGGTACCTATTAAGTTTGTATGAGTGGAAAAAATAAAGAAATAAAAAAAAAAAGAAATGTGGAGAGGGGACATTTGTCTACTCTTTGATGTATAGAAGATTCAGGAAGAACCTAAATACTGAGTTCTGCAACTTGATATAAATAGTCAGAGAATAGAAGAAAACTCACATGCAATCTAGGAAAGAATTGATTCTGGACAAAAATTAATGACAAAGATTGATGTGAATCCTTGAAAGATATTTTATTTTCCATCTCAATTTTTCAAGCCTACTTAAATATACAATAGGAAAAGAAGATACAAATTTTAATTAGACGGGGCCACTTTGGAAAGATAATGACAAAATCATATCTTGATTAAAAGAGTCCCCACATCGTTTGAAAATAGTACAATATTTATTGCTCTATTACACGAAGAATTCATTTTAAGTTCAAATCTGAAGATCTCATTTCTATCCTCTGAATCTAAATGTCAAGCCTGGTGTGATGACTAAAATAAAACATGACAAGAGAAAATACTCACACCATAAGCTCCCAACTTACCTAGAAAAGGCCACTGCAGTGCACTTTCAATGTTGCCTGCCATTCAATTTGCAAATTGCAGGTCATCCACTGAACACTGATGATCACTCACTGCCATGATTACAAAAGCGTCACCGTAGCTACACTTGCTGCTGGTGAGAGCCTGACATGTTGCTGATAAAGTCTGTAGCTTTAAATTCAGTGCAAACTCCAGGCAAGGCTTAATAATGAACTGTGCTTTTGAAATGTGATTGCAGCATGTCAATTTATTTGTGTGAAAATAGATTCCAAAGTTTTAGCCAGTCAAATTTATCAAATTAGTTGCAAACTCTGTGAAATATCCACAGAATTATTCTTCCTTTTTAGTTACCTGATCAATGATATGCCACTTCTCACTTTTAAGCAGACTTCATAAAAAGGTTATTTACATAACATAACAAAGCATGAAGTTTTGAAACAAACATGGAAAAGATATATTTTTAATGAGTGTCAATTCTACTATGTGAAATATGAAAAACTTTCCTGGTCAGAATTTTGCCATCACTGTCATAGATACAAATTAACATGCAATGGGATATTACTCAATTTTCTGTAGTTTTAGTAATATTTTAATTAAATTTTGTTTACATAAGGAAACAGAAGGAAGTTTCGCACCTATGTTGAATAAAAAATGAACATATAAATTCTTTGAATAATGTAATAATAAAACAAGTGCAAAATGAATAGATCTCATTTAAAATTTGGTATATGAATTTAAAAAGGATTATATAAATAGAATGAAAAATACTAAATAACATGCTTTTTAATTATTTAAACATTTCTAATTATTAGGGTTTGGAGCTGGTGTGCACCTGTTTTATTCTAACTGAAGAGAGAAATGAAGCTCATAAAATTCAGGAAACAATGAAACTTACAAAGGCTCAGGAAATTCATGGAATCACTTGATTTGTAAAGCCTGTCTCTAAAGTCAATAATGTAGTAAGCAGTTGCACAAGAGAGGAGACTCAGTCCACTGGTTCCCCAGCAAAATCGTAGGGAGCTCCAGAGATGCAACTTCCTTAGTCATCACATCTGTTGCAGGGGACTTGAGTGGCACAGCTTTAGAAGTTGCCTGAGAAAAATTATTGGTTCACCAAGCTGTGACATGGTGGTTTCATTTCTTTGGTCTTTTGTCAGTGCACTGTCTAGGGTAAATAGACAGTTGTTTCCATTTCTCTAGGAAAAGTCACATTAATGGAGCCTATTATATTTTCTTCCAAGTATCTACTCATTAGATGACTAAATGGAAATGCCATTTTTCTAATAACTCACCTTAAAAAAATTAGTTGCTTAAAGAATCACCCTGGTGGTGTAAGGACTCAGTGGCAATTCCGAGAACTCTTTCTTGTGTTCCCCTTAAGTATAGGAACACTATTGTGACAGTTAATCCCTTGCTTCTAAGGATCCTAGTGCCTTTAGTCCATGTTAGAATTTGAGGGGGTCAATGATATGTTGGTCATTGTGCAGATCATGCAGAGTTCTATTATAATTGCTTGGGCCCTAACTTGTGTGGAGTGAGGAGGACCCAGAGGAAAGAAAGGTTGATATACACATTAAAGGATGCTTCAGAGATGGGGAGACAGGGCACTGCGAGAAAGGGAGGGAGGGGGGAAAGGAAGGGGGAAAGGAAGGAGGGAACAGGGAGGTCCAGGGAGGGCTGGAGGGAGGGAGGGACAGGGGTTCCTATTACGTTTGTATGAGCAGAAAAATAAGTAAATAAATAAATAAATAAATAAAATAAAATAAATAAAAATCGCCAAAAAAAATTTATTGTGAAAAGAAAAAAAAGAAAAAAAAAAAAAGAATCACCCTGGTGGGTAGCTTTAACACTTTTTTGATAATATTCACTGGAAAACTAGTCTTACAATAGTTTATACAGTTATCATTTTAGTGTTTTACCTTTTTTCTCTTGATTCTTTAAGGTTTACGTACACAGAATGGATTTATAATCTTGTGACCCACCTCCTCCTCTCTCTCCCCTCTCCTCTCCCACCCTTCCTTCACATCTCACTTCCATCCATCTCTTTTCAGCTTTCATGTTTTGTAAGTTTGGATCCTAGGGTTCTGTCGGGGATACATGTACTAGTCACTGTCTAGGCATTCATAGTACAAACAATTCACAGTGGGAACACCTACAAGTGGGGAAGCTCTCCTCTTGTCCCGTGTCTGCCCCAAAGATTCTTTCTGGGTGGAACTGTTTGCCCTGACTTCACTGTCTGTTAGACTTCACTGAGGTAAGCTTCTGTATGCCTCTGTTCGGGGGGTAGCATGGGCAGGTAGTACACATCCACACCTTTATTATTTATTTATTTATCTATCTATTTATTTATTTATTTATTCAATTGTGCGTATGTGCATGCATGTGCGCATGTGCACATGTGTGTGTATGTGTGCGTGTGTGTTTGTGTAGAACGACGGACGAATTCGGGAACCACCATGGACCCTCCTTGTTTACTCTGCCCCGGGATTCACAGGCTCTGCCCTACCAGGACCAGAAGCGCAGGCCGCCCCCTCTTCTGCCTGGCATCTATACGTGGGGTCTAGGATCCGTACTCAGGACCTTCTGCCTGCAAGGCAGAGGCTTAACCCCTGAGCCACCTCTCCAGCCCCCACATCCACACTTGTATGTTCTTACAATCTTAAGGTTTCCAGAGCCTTAGGATGGGTGATTTCGATGGCTTGTTTAGGGCTGAGCACTCCAGATTCACCTTCTCTAACTCTGGCCAGTTGTGATAATTATTTTTATTCAACTAAAGTTGACTAAGTCTAGTCATTGCTCACCCATGATTTGGAAACTATGCTTTGATAACGGCCTGTCCAATACTGACAAAATCAGTCTATCACTTATACTCACCAAACCATGATAACAATCTGTAATCTGGATACCTGTTATAATCGGTTCCAAATTCCTTAGATTGTCCATTCTTATTTGCTCAGTTATTTTTAATGTTCATAAAATTTCCTAGTGAATCAACTTATAAAAAGGAGGTATAACTGTGTGTGAGAGAGAGAGAGAGAGAGAGAAAGAGAGACAGAGAGAGAGAGGAGTGTGTATTTATGTATTTTTATTTACTATGAACTCTTCAGAATAGAGGCAACATTTTTGTTAATCTACAAACCCTTGCCCATTCAATTTTTAGTTTTCTGATAATTCTAAGCTGCTTTTGGGGAATATTATCATTTGGTAAATACTAATCTCTTTCTATGTTCACAATGTGGTCATTTTGTGGAGGATATATGAGTGGCAGAATAAAGTGTAAAGTCCTCAAGATTGCTTTCTTCTGTTTAGTAAGATGTCTCATGCTGCAGCTATATATAGCCAGTGTGTATTCTTGGTTTACACAACCATACTGTGAGTCATAAATCATGTATGGATATTTCATCATTTTGGTAATATTCCCCTATGGGAGGACAGTTTTGTTTTTCATTTCAGAGGTATTTTTTAAAACTATATTTTATCTATCTATCTATCTATCTATCTATCTATCTATCTATCTATCTATCTATCTATTTTATGTGTGTGTGTGTGTGTGTGTGTGTGTGTGAGACAGAGAGAGAGAGACAGAGAGAGAGAGAGAGAGAACACTGTGTGTCTCTGTAGAGGACCAAGGGTGACTTCAGGAATCATCCTGGATTGCTTCTACATCCTTTTTGCTTTGCTCTGGGATTTGCCATAAGATGCCCACCAATGCCCAAAAATGCATTTGCCACTATTTCTGCCTGGCACATTTTTATGTGAGCCCTGGGATCTGAACTGAAGACCTCTGCTTGCAAGGCAGAATCTTAACCCCCAAAACATCTCTCCTGCCCCATTTCAAAGGTATTACAAATAAGCCTGAATTCATATTTGGACTGAATTTGTGAATATAGTTTCTGGGAATGTTAAGCATAGGTTTACACTTTTAAGTAACTTTTCAGTTGGTTTTGAAAGAAAGCAAACAATTCTGTATTTATGTGTCTATAATGGTGTACAAAAGGATCAATTATCTGATGTACTCCTGATTGTCAAAAATTGTACATATTTTCTTCATATGTATGTGTAAGTATTTGATAATATAGAATTCTCTTAAAATTATCACTCAAAGTGAAATGAATATGTACATACATATTTATATTGGCTTTTTACTTAATAGTTTATTGTATTTCCTAAAATCTCTATACTTAATAGTTTATTATATTTCTTGAAATCTATACATTATTGTTTTCAAGATTATCTATTACTGTGAAGTTGTGAAATTATAAAAAACTACTATTTTGTTAGACAATTAACACAATTAAAGATAAAAGTAAATGTTTTGTTATACAATTAACACAATTAAAAAATTAAGAGAATTTTCATTCTCTGAATCATTTTCTCTATAAATAATAATCCATATTTTATGAAACAACCTGATTTGTCTTAAAATATTACTTGTTTATACTGTGAAAACTGTGTGTATCTGTGTGTCTGTGTGTCCTCGTGTGTCTGAGTCTGTGTATGATTGTGTATACTAGAGAAAACCTAAGTGTATGTGCCTGTGGAGGCCCAATGGTAATTTGGAATCATCCCAGATTGTCCTGCCTCCTTATTGCTTTGCTGTGTGGTTTTCCAGATTCCAACTTACAGGACCAAAACTGTTAAGTTAACCACCATTTCTGCCCGACATATTTACATGAGATCTGTAAATCTGAACTCAGGTCTTTTTGTTTATGAAGTAAAGACTTAAATCTTGAACCATATTTACAGCCCTGTTACAAATTCTTATCAGTATTCGCTCATGCAATCCTCAAAACAATTTAATGGTTTCATGATTAGGTAAGTACAGACCTGCAGTTTTATTTCACCTTGTCTGATCTTTCCGATTCTACTTTATTGAAAATAGCCATAGTAATGAGCATTTTATGAAATGCCTCATCAGTAATTCTCAAATCTGGCAGTCACTGAAAACAGTGTCATCTGGGAAATTTTGTTCACAGGCAGGAGGAACCAATGGAGACATGAGACCTAAGTGTATTGTAGTATCCCAGGTAACAGAAATGTTGGCATTAGGGGAAAATTGAAGACACTCAATAAACTGTGAACCGCAGTGGTTCATTGGTTTTCCCACATGAATGCAAGGTGTTAAATGAAATAGTTATTTCTTTTTAAATTAGTTCTGTTTTTTTACAGAACTGTTCTTCTTCATGTTACTATTGAAAATGCATTGATAGCTCAATGTTTATAGTATCTTCCTTTGCCAAAACAATAGCATTTTAATTGTAAATTATTTATTTGTACATGCACACATTTTATTTCTTTTCAAAGGTGCATAGGAAATAAAAAGCTGTAATGTTAACACTGACAAACCATTGTCTACTTCTGTTTGGAATCTGATAATTTCTCATTTGTGCATGGAATTAAGGCTCAATTAATTTTTAAATACTGTTCCCTTTTGAAGCAGACTTTCCTCTGATTCTGAAGATCTCCCAACACAAGATTTGTATACTGTTTGTCATCCATCAAATAAAGTGGCCATAATATTCTAGTTTTTGAAGATGAATAACTTTCTTTCCTTTGGAATCCAAATTAGCTGGGTTTATTCGTTCTATTGCTATACCTTGAGCAGAGTTTCTTCAGGTAAAACCAGATTTCAGTTCAGAGATTAAAAAGAAGAAAAAAATAAGAAAAAGAAGAGGATGAGGTGTTGGGGTAACAAAACAGGAGAGAGTGGCAATGAAGGAGAAAAAAATACATTTTTACTTTCATTGGAGATTTTTATTTGTTACATAGTTTGTTAGTATTTATCCCTGCTTCTCTCTATCCTTCTCCCACCTCCCATTTTCTTCCCTTCCCTTCATCAGTCCATTCCCTCCCTCCTACTCTCCTGCCTATCTGCTTCTATGGATCCCTGGGTTCCTTCTGGCTTGTCTACTCTTGTGGGGGTTCAGGCCTCTTGTGGCATACCAAGCTGCTTCTCATTGGGCCACCCCACTGATAGGAGCATCTCTTTGCTCATCCAGTTTTAGTCCCCAAGGTTTCCAGTATATGCTCTCATCTCTTTTGAGGTAGTCAATAGTCTATTGGGACATGTTGGTATGTCAGTCATTATGCAGGTCTGGTAAGGACAAGTCTCACTGCAGCGAGTTCCTAGATTTAGTCTTGCCTTGAATGGAATGTCTTCTTCATTGATGAACCTTCCCATTCTTAGGTTCTTACAATCTCACCATCCTCTCTTCTTCCATGTTTCCAAAACAGTAGGATGGGGAAAAATTAGGTTGCCCTGATTCTGGGTGAGCCTTGCTGGATTGCCAGTACTCTGATTTATGGCTTGCCATTGTTGTCCACTTCCCTGCTCTTCTGTGTTTAAACTTTCATGTCTTATGAATTTTTGAATTTGAATTTTCTGACTTTCTTTGAGCTTAAAAATAATAAACTTTTCTGCAATCTATAGATTTTGATAGAGACTTAGAACTACAAGGAGATGTTTTAAAATCAACATTATAAGAAAATACAAACCTGTAAGAATTTCATCAAATTCAGTTACTATATAATGTTGAAACTTTTTGGATAATTTTTCTCATTTCTTTCTGTATTTGGAGCTCATCTTTCACAAAATGTTGAAGGAAACTTTGCCCACCCACGATCCCTCAAAAATGTGGAAATTATTAGTCAGACATGAGAAGGAAAGATGATTAGATTGTGGCATGTCAGGAACTGTAGTCCCAATTTGAGGATTTCTGAAGAAAAATGATAGTATATTGACAATCTCATTAGTTGAAATGATCTTAAATGATTTTCACTATATTAAGTATAAAATAAAATGCAGAAGTAAAATGAATTTTTAAGTGAGTGTAATTTTTCACTGTTTAGATTGTGTAAACTCAGAAGCTTTTCAGTATATGTGTCAGTTTCTTAAAGTGTTATTGCAAAGTCTCAATTTGACAAATCAATAATCTGACAAAACCTCACCATGTTATTTGAATGATGTGAAATAGTCTCAGTTCCTCCTTTTTTCCAACACTACTTGTTCCCAAGCTGTAAAATCAAAAATACCATCAAAAAGCAAGAACACTAATTTAGAAATGAATCAAAACAAAAGAAATAAAAATCAATTAAACTATGATTTTTTTCAGAAATTTAAGAAAATAAAAAGTCTTAAAAGTACATCTGATAATACAACCTACATATCTTATGAGAACTAATAATTATAATGAGAAGTATTTAAAAATTAAAATAAATATAATTATGTGACACAATCTTCTAATTTGTTTTAGGCCAGTAAGAGTGGAGCATTCCCTTAAAGTTATATATACTTTGGGCTGTGTTTTGTAAGTTTTTCGAATATAGTATTGATCAATCACAATTTGTGAATGATGTCATAGGCAATAAAGTGATAAAAATTGTTTACCTAAGATTCATTGTTCTTAAAAATAAGTGCCTACTCAGTGATGTTATTAAATTTAGCCTGTATCCATTTATTTTATATTCATAACAAGCTTGCCTTTATCTAGTCTCTGAGTAAGATATGGTCATCACTTATCCTTTTGAAAAAGAATCTTATTGAACACATTGTCTGGTATAATATCACATTACATTTTCATAAGCTCTCAGATCATAGCAATGCTCTTGGAAATGACTGCCAGGAAGCTGTTTACCTTTGAAGATCGAAAATATTCATATTTATCAGACCGGGAAATCAATGTGGCCTCATCACCTGATTCGTTTTTTTGTGACTGTCAAGAAACTCAAAGAAAATTTAATGTCCGTCGGCAATCCTATGTCTGGGAAATTTTTCCAAATAATTAAAAACTCCTCTGATAAATTTCTACTATGCATATGCAAATGTCTTTAGCATAATTTGAAGTTGTTCATCTTTTTTGTTTCCTGTTCTAAAGCCTCTTTTTGGATTATCTTATTATCGACTACTATGTTTTCACTTGGATAGAATATAATGTATTCATTGTTCTGTTTGTGCAAAATTGGCTTAGAATCTTCACCTGCCATCTCATGGTCACACTAAACTTAAACTATCCCTTGCTAGAAATTGGTTTCCAGTATTTTCTTTCTTCCATTATTTAATATCAACATTAAGACAATTATTGAAGAGAGAAACGTTAAAATGTGATCAGTTTTTGCATTCTACATCCATGATATTTTACTACACAAAATTTACTATCTTGAAAAATTTCTAAAGCATTTTTATCTTCCTGTAGTATACATCTCCATTGTATTTGTCTTAAAAATGGCATTTGGGTTATATTTATAAGCAAAACCAATCTTATGAATTTGATTTAACTGTCTTAATTGGCTTTTCACCCGTACTAAAATAATATAAATGTATCTACAACTTCTGACATCCTTCTCATATTTACACAGCCTGATCTGTTCTCATCACCTCATTTTGAAGTCTTCTATTTTTATTCCTTCTGGGTAAATTTAAATATCTTTTTAGCATATTCAGCAGCATCTCTCCCAAATGCTTATATTTCATCATTTGAGAAAATGCAATGAGGAAATAGCTGTCCTTTTTCTAAGCCATCCATTTGTATCCGTTGAATGCTCTTTCCTAATTCAGATTTCTTAAAGATGTTTATTTTAATGATGAACTTAAGACAAAATGATAAGAGAAAGGTGGCATCTTTGGTATCCACAATGGGGCCAAAGTCATGTTAATCACTTCTCTATATGCAAATGAAACTATGAATGGTTCATTCTAATATGCTAGAGTCCACAAGGTGAGGCTATGAATTAATTTACAATGACTCTTAGAGTATAAAATTAAATTAAGTAGGAAGAACATAAATATTAACTCAAGTAAAGTACTGTCAACAACAGGATCACTGCTGTATGCCAAATACTCCAAACTTCTTCTGTCATGCAAGGAGAGCTTAAATAGATGTAATAAAGTTCATTCAGTCTCATTTACCTTTATCTAGTGGAAAGCTATAAGGCAGCAACCTACAAAACATTATTACCAGCCCTGATTGCAAGAAGCAAATCAAATACCACTAAGTGAATTAATCTCTCAAGTGGGCCAGAAATTTGATGTGAAGCTTTCCTTTGAACTAAGTTTATTCTACTGAATCAGCTGTTATGGTATAACTTGATTTTAATGTTCAAATGATGTGCAGGAAGTTGCAGGATTAAAGATACTCTGAATGCGACATTTTGACTTTGCAATGGCATGAAAGAAGCATGCATTCATTAGATATTGGATTTTAAATTTTGAATTGGAATCATTTTTCATAATAACAACATATATTATTATTATATGCTATTAGCATTTACCAATGCTGGGCCACAGAAGGTAGACAAAGCTTTCAGTAAGACATATAATCAAAGTGAATTGCAAATCATTTTTCATAGTGTATCCTTACTAATGAATGATGGTCTTTAGCTAAACATGTAAATGCATTTAAAGTTGCTATATTTATTTAGGCAGATGTATTTATTGAAAATTCTCACTAAATATTAGGGGACACCTACACTATATTTGATTTTGTCTAAGCCCATATTAACTTGCAATAATTTATTAACATTAAAAGAACTTTTCAAAATGCATTGTAGGTATTGACTTCATTGATATTATTTTCCATCAAAACCATGTGCTACGTCATCTAATGATAACATGTTTTGTCAAGGTCAAATTTATATTCAAACATTCCCCATCTAAAATGATCATTTCAATCAATTCAAGTTGGAGCTAACATGTACTCAACTGCTGGAACCACAGAACACTAGTGGGAACAGCTTGAAACTTTCATTAGGAATCATGAAGAATGCATGGCCATGTCCATTCTTTGGCTAACAGAAGAGGTTTTTTTTTTTTTTTTTCCTTTTTTCCTTTTTTCCAACACAGCATGTTGCCCAATTGGCAGAAGGTTTTATTTGTCTTTTTTTAAATTTTATTTTCTTTTTCTACTTTATATAAAAATGTTGAGTACTTATCCCTGCTCCTTCCATCATTTCTCCCTACTATCTCTTTCTATTCCCTCCCACCCTCTACCTGTATAATTCTATGTACCCCCCCTAGAGTTTCCTTTGTCTTACTTAATTTTGTGGGGGATAAGTTCACAATGGCTAATTTTAAGACTTTAATTGACAGATGCAATTTTATGGATTTGTCATATAATGTGTTACTTTGAATTAGATGTGCAGTTACAGATTTGATTAAGATGATTGACATACAGGACCTCTCATATTTTTGTGGGTGTGTTTGTGATGTTGTGTGCATATTTGTGCATGTGTGTGCTTATGTGTGGTGTGTGTGTGTGTGTGTGTGTGAGTGTGTGTATGAGTGTGTGTGTATAGAAACAGTAGATGAAATTTTTTTTTTTTGTAATTTTCAACAATACCACATTTAGGTAATTTCCCTAGCGGTAATGTTAAGACAGTAGAGAATAAACAATGCTCATGCAGAAGAGTAATGGTGTTAATCACTGATATGTGACTTACGAAAAAATGAAGGATAATTCAAACATGTTTGTATGGCGACCAAAAACAGCATTAACTCAAACACTGAATTTGGAAATCAGAATTTTAGAAATTAAGCATGGAGGAACTAAAAATAGATCTTAGTTGCATATTTGAAATTATCTCAACTTTGGTGGTCAGATAGTGTGGGAGGGTTAAACTTAGACTTTTGCTGCTAACCTTAAAGAAAAAACAGAGCACATGTGCAAAGACGCATATGATGATGTTGCAGAGTTGCCAATAGGAAATTAAATTTCTAACTTCCTGCATAAGGAGTATTTTCTATAACTGTTTGCAAGAAAGTATTTAATTGGAAAATAAATTCTTTTAAGTAAAAGTTTGACATGAACAAGGAAGAAAGGTTGTTATCTGTATTATTGTTTCCATAGAAGAATTGTAAAAATTTAGGAAACATGTCTTTAATGCTTTATGATTAAATATAAATCTAAATTTAATATGCAAATTATTAGTATCTATTCAGAAATAAGAGAAACGTATATGGGATCTAATGTCCAATATATGAAATAATATTGTGCAATTTCAATATAGCACAGATTTAAACACAGTTTTTGTGGCTTTTATTTTTTATTTTTTATTATGTTTTTTTTGAATCATACAAACTTAATAGATATCCCAATCCCTTCCCTCTAACCCTCCACAGTCCCCCTTGGATCTTATCCCCTTTTTCCCCTTCCTTGCATCCCCCTCCCTCCCTTTCTCCCAGTGCCCTCCTCTTCCCCCACTCCCATTCCCTGGAGCATCCTTTAGTGTGAATTTCAAACTTCTCTCTGCGTCCTCCACTCTAATGAGATATAAGGACTCAGTGGCACTGCCCAGAACCCTTTCTTGGGCTCCTCTCTAGTATGGGAACACTATTGTGACTGTTAATCCCTTGCTTCTAAGGATCCTAGTCCCTCTGATCCATGCTAGACTTTGGAGGGGTCGTTGACATGTCAGTCATTGAGCATGTCATACAAAGTCCTATTACAGCTACTGCGGCCCTAACTTGTGTGGAGTATCTTGCACATTGTTCCTCCTCCCCATCTTTAGGCTCTTACAATGTTACCACCCCCTCTTCCACACATTTCCCTGAGCTTTAGGATGGGGAGAGATTTGGCTGGTCGGGTTCCAGGTGATTAATTCAAAGTCTCTGTTGTTCTGAATTATGGTTTGTTGTTGTTTTCAGTTTTGCTTTTCCTGCACTGCTCTTGGCTCCATCCTGATTGGTATTGGAGGTTACCTCTTAGTGAGAGACAAAAGGCTGCTTAAATGGAATCTTACTATAAGAGCAGATTCAAAGATAGATGGAATAAGAGTAGGAGATCGCAATGAGGGGGTCAGTCTCCCATTTGTAGGATGGTTACCATCTATATGCCAGACTCTATGCCCTCCCTGGCTGGTGAGATCAAACCCCCTCAGCTGCAAATGACCAGGAAGGAAAGTGAGTGAGCTTAACCAGACGTTTCACTACTTACTTGGAGTACTTGATGATGACCCATTTTCTCTGCTGTAGTATTATTCCCTATCTCCTTATTTCTGGGGTAGGGCCCTTCTTCCCCTTCCCTTCTGTTTATAATCTTTGCAATTACTATAGTTATTACTATAGTTATTATATAGTTTGAATATGTCATTGAGTGGGTTTGGTACTAGGATCCACCTATTAGGGAGTACATACAGCACTTAAATTTCTGTGTCTGGGATACTTCACTCAATATAATTTTTTCTGATTCCATCCATTTCCCAGAAAATTTCATTAATTCATCTTTTTTGATGGCTGAATAGTATTCCATTATATAAACATACCACATTTCCCTTATCCACTCGTCAACTGTTAGGCATTTGGGTTGATTCCATCACTTTGTTAAATATAATGTTTAACTATCTGTGTTGATACACTACAGATCAATTTGTTTCTATTTGCAGTATTATGAATTTCAGTTTTATAGCATATTTATTACATTCATTACATATTAAAATATGGTGACAATGGTGCTTTTCATTTAAAAATAATTGCGCTAAAAGACAATGTTGATGTGGCTGGGGAAATGAATCAGGGGTTAAGTCTGCCTCTCAAACACAAGGTCCTGAGTTCTGATTCCTGATTTTATGTAAAAACCTTGAATGAAAATGACAGCTGCCTGCATTAGAAGAAGGGAGGGCAACCCAGAAGGATTCTCAATTTTACTCTTGGGTATCCATACGTGTACACATGCTGTTTTATACACACACACACACACACACACACATACACATACACACACGTCTCACCCATACACTAGCCCTATCACACATACAAACTATGAGTCATGAAAAACGAAGACTGTTAACATAAGAAAAATCAATGTGAGATCATAACTTTACTCAAGGTATAGTTGTTTTTGGAAGACAAAGAGCAGACTACTTTACTTGCAGCATTTTTAAGGATGAGGAGAATTTGCATTGGAACAAGTTTTCATAGCTGCTATTAATCAGTTGAAAATGGGTCTATAGTACCTATTTAGTCACACAAAGAAATCAGAAACTTTTATAAGTCTACTTCAACATTTATTTTCTAAAATCTAGACAGTAGGCACTCCAGACTTGCCCCCTTTTTCTTCCAAAATCAAATTGATTCACTTTCCTCTTTACTTGATTGCATTGTGCACTAGTGAAAGTAATCTTAAATCTGATTTATAGAAACTCAGCATAGACTCAGAATACTAACACTAACAGACAGTAGAGTTCACGAAGCCTTCTTTCAAAAAGGTTACTGTTGAGAAAGGGAAATGTTCTTTTCATCTAGGAAGAAAAGATCATATACTTATATAATTTTAAATTTTATGGGTTAGATATTAAAAGCATATAGGCAAAGGAAAGAGTGATTTACTTGCTCACCTACATACTTACCAGTGTATTGCATATTTCCATGATGTCCTTAGCAGACACATAGAGTGAAAGAAAAAGACAGGAAAACTAGGACATAGATAAATGAAATGACCCATCCTAATAAAACCTTTATGTGTTTTTTCTCACACAGGGATCACATTAAAATGTCTGATACAGTCAAAAAACATAAGATACCTCTATTATAAGAAGCCATATAAGTCTATCAGATTTTTCCTAGCCATACACATGACAACACTTTGTGCAGGAGAACTACAGCTTCTCTTTTCCCTTTGTCTTATTTCTTTTGAATAGCACCATAGAAAAGTGATTCATAAAGACTTTGAAAATGGCCAAAATAAAAAACTTTACAAATGTTACTACCTTATCACTTTACACTAGTGATTCATCCTCAATTAACCTTATTGCACTATATCTTATCTTAGCTATTAATTGTAAAGTTGAATTTCCTTCAAAAAAAAACTCCTACCCCACAAATTTCTACTGGAATATTGTACTTTATATTCACATATGATGGTACTGTTGTATAATTTTTTTTAGTTTTTTATTATTATTATTATTTATTCAACTTTGTGCATATGCACGCACGCGTGTATATGTCTGTGTGTGTGTGTCTGTGTGAATTCGCGAACCACCATGGATGCCTCCACATCCTCGTTGTTTACTCTGCCCCGGGATTCACAGGCTCCGCCCTACCAGAAGCGCAGGCCGTCCCCGCTTCCGCCTGGCGTCTATACGTGGGATCTGGGATCCGAACTCAGGACCTTCCGCCTGCAAGGCGGAGGCTTAACCCCTGAGCCAGCACTCCAGCCCTAATTTTTATAATATAAAACATACATAATTCATATGTACATTAGGCAAGGTTATCCAGAGCAATAGAACTAACAAAAATGAAAATATATATAAAAGGGAATTTATTGAATTGGCTTTTGACATACTGTCTAAGTAGTCTAACAATGGCTGCCAGTAGCTGCTCAGTCCAAAAGCTGAATATTCCAGCAGTCCCAGTCTCTGGCTGAAGACATGAAGATTCCCAGAGAGTCTCTGGACTTCACTCACTCTTGGTCCCCCAAGAGTCAGAGAAGCCAGGTGGCAGGAGGGAAGATGATTTTACTAGCAAAGAGCAAGAGAGTCTTTTATCTCATCTGCGATTGGCAGGTTCCATCCAATTTTAGGGTGTCTTTGTGTTGCAAATATATTGATCCAGATAATGTCTTCAAGTGGTCTGGCAACAGATCTGTTAGCTAATCCCAGGTATAGTCAAGTGGACAACCAAGAATAACTATTAAATTATGTAATAAAGATGTGATAATGAACAATCCATTCATTTTCTCCTTGATTCATTAGACAATTTGATTAATTTTATGTTCAATTTTTTCAGTTCTTTCTATGCTCTAGATGTTAAGTCCCTCTCTGCTGTACAGTAAAAGACAAAATTTTCCTATTATTTGGGCTGTTCTTTTGCTCTAATGATTGTTTCCTTAACTGAACAAAAGATGTTTTGTTTTAGGCAGCCCAGTTTTTCAATAGTGAAGTGGTCGCCTGGGACATTTTGCTCTCCAGAAATTCCTTGTCTACCTATATCTTGAGGAGCTTTATCTATGGATTCCCTCTAATCCTCTCAAAAATTCCCTTTTTTATATTGATATGCTTATTATATTTTGAGTTGAGATTTGTGCTAAGGAAAAAGATATGGATCTAGTTTCTTTGTTTAATGTACATTGTATGTATCCTGCTTTCTCAGTATTATTGTTTTCCCCCCTTTTTACAGCTTAATGAGTGAATGAGTGAATATCCTTACCATCCTCATTTCTTCCTCTTTCTCTCCCTTCTACCCCACATCCTCCCTTCCCTCCCTTCATGGATAAAACTTGCTCTTTCCCACCCTCTTAACCATCCAGGTGTATGGGTTCCATGGTTATTTGAATCCTCTGCTCTGGTGGAGGTTCAGGACTCTGTGGCAGACCAAGGGGGCCAGTGATCCCTGACATGAGTAGTCCCCTATCCAACCGCTCACCCCGAAAAACCCTACTGTTTGAAATTATTTCTCCTGATATCTATGCTAGTGGGGGGGTGGCATGTTGATATGTCCACCTTTTTGCAGGTCTGGTAAGGTCAAGTCTTCTTGCAGTGAGTTCCTGGCTGCAGCAACCCAGTCTTCAATGGAGTGTCTTGTCCAGCAGTGGCACTTCCTTTTTATAGGTTTTTACAGTCTTACTGCCCTCTCTTCCACAAGGTTCCCTGAACTTTGGGATGTCTGATTCCTGCTCTCCTCTCTCCTTTAAATCTTTCCTCATACATGGACCTCCCCCTTTTTCAAGTTTTTTAATCTTTGGATAGGAAAGGCTGTCAACATTCAGAGACAGCCTTGTACAATGTGGAAGAGCAAAATAGACAACAGCCAACCAGGATGCAGAATAACCATAATATAATTATTATTGTTTTAGGTTCGCTGTTTTTTTTTTCTTTCAATGTATGTTTTTGCTGTCTGTGAGATTTAGACAAACATTTCAACTACACAACTGAGGGCTGAGCTTTTGGGCCTACCTATGAAGCACTATCTAGCTAAAACAAACACTGTAGAGGTATGTGGGAGATGATTTAGTTGATATGAATGATATGAACATACCAAGTAGGTAAGACTATTCCTCTTGCAGGTTGAAAAGATATAAAGAAAGTTGGTTGACGGGCAGACAGGCAATTGGAAGGTATGCCCCTCTCAGCTCTTCCTGCTGATATCGTATTGGTACTAGTATCAGTACTAGTATCAGGCACTGATACTATTATGAGCTCTCCTGACATACTGATGAACTACAACCTAAGGAGAAACAAACTGAAATAAAATACCTTGTTCCCCTGATCTGGGGAATAAGAGTAATGAGAGTAATTAGAACAACATCTGTGTAAAAAATAAAGACTATGTAGCTTGATTGCTTTGCTTCTTTATCTTCCATTCTATTCCATCTGCCTCCTTGGACATTTTCATGCCAGTGCCATGAATTTCTGTTACTGAGTGAGGCTCCATGGTGTAATTTAATATGGGTCTCATGAAAATGGCAGCTATGATCTTTCTGCTTGAGAGCTGTGACTACTTGGTCTTCTGTGTGTCCATTTGAAATTTCATAATTTTTTTCATCGTGGGAAGATTGTCATTAAATTTTTTGATAAAAGAGTTAGAAAAATGGTTAAGGGTTAACACTCTGTCTCCCAAGCAAATGAGCTTGAGTTTGGATCCTGAGTTCCATATAAAATGGGAGAGGTTGGCTCTTCTGGTCCCGGTGGGTAGACCTGAGACATCCCAGAACAAAGCAAAAAGAAGGTAGAATCAATCCAGGATCACTATTTAAGTTACTTTGGGCTTCCACAGGGACAGACAGTATACAAACACACACACACACACACACACACACACACACACACACACACACAAATAAAAGTAATCGAATTGATTTGAACAATTTTATAGAAATTGTGATGAATCTCAACATTGTTTCTTGCAATTTAGTCTTTCACAATTTCAACTTTAACATCCGTGAATATGAGACATATTTCTGTTCATTTGTTTCTTCTTCGATTTCATTATCTTAACATATGTGTTATAGAGAGCTTTCACCCACATTGTATGTTTAATAATTTTCATTGAAAATACCACATTTTAGTTATTTTTTCTCAAAAACTTTATTGGCTTATAGAGAAGCTTCCAATTCTATATTTTACTGAATGGTAGAAGGTTTTTTTTTCATATGTAAGGACTTTCTAATGGAGTTATAGGGATCATTAAGAATGGTTTTGTTTCTTAGGCTTTTTTCATCCTGAAATAGTGATAACACGATGATTGCCTTTCAATCTGAATCCCTTTAATTTCTTTTTTGAATAACTCAAGTTAAGACCTTGAGCACTATTTGACAAATAAACAGAGATTGGACACCCTTGGCTACCCTTGGGTTTCAGAGGCATTCTCTAATTTTGAGTTTGGATCTTTTCTTACTTTTGGCCAGTTTGGTTAGGAACTTGCCAATCTTAGTTATTGTTTGAGAGTACCAACTATGATTGAGTCAGTTTGTGTTCTTTTGATGTACATTTTATTCATGTCTACTCTGATGTTTATTCTTTCTTGTTGTCTGTGCTGGATTGGACTTGCCCTTATTTTCTAAGACCCTAAGTTACATAATTAATGTAATAGCAACTTGCTTTCTAAACATATGAAAGTGACCAAATGAGGGAAAACTGTTTTAATGTTTTATATCACAGAAGTGAAATTTTACTCAGAGGATAAAAATTAAAGCAAAAAATAATAAAATTGCCTTTTACTATAGTCCTTCACTGCAATTGATCCAATCAGTTGGTTAAATGTAATTAAGATTTTAGAAAAATTCTTAAGATTTCAATTTAAAGAAAAATGATGTAAATGTTTATTATACAATATGAATTTTGAAAACGCATAATTTAAAGGGAAATAAACAATCATCTGGAGAAGTAAAGAATGGTTCTAAATATCAGCTTTAAAATAATATGATGTTTTTCAGGAAATATGCCTGCTTGCCAAATGTTTAAATGGATGCAGTTATAATAATTAATGGTAGCTAATTAAATAATTTTGCTGAAAAAATCAGCCCTATTCATTTATATGCTATTCTGTTTAAGTGCTTCTAATAGGAGTACACGTCCATAATGAAAAAAACTCCCAGAGTAAGCAAAGTTTTATTACTGTTCTCTGTTCATTATTTTATAGTTTTAGAAATATTAAAATGTAACTATTTTGTAACATTTGATAAATATTTTAATTTCTTTATGATTTCTAAATACTCAGGTAGGTAAAATTTTACATAACTAATTTTTATTCATGAGTAAACTTCCTACAAACATAAATATCGGCATTAATTATTTTGTTTCCATACATGCTTTGTTGCCTTTTTCATTGTATATTTCTTCCAAAGAGTGTAGTTATATTGATAAGGAGAGTTTGGAAAACACTAATTGAAAGAAAAAAAAGCAACAAATATCATCTTCATTGAGGTATTAAGCATAACATCACAGTGGTAAACCAGATTTTACTTTGTACCTTTTGACTTGCTATAGTGATAAAGGCACTTTATCTTCATTATCATGTGTTAAGAGTCCATAATACAAGCTGAATCATGTGCTTCAATAGCTGACAAGTCTTGATGAGAAAAATTCTATCCAAAAGAGAAAAACAAAGGAAATCTAAGTGGAACTCACTGAGAATTGAAAAATACTTGTACTTGGTACAAAGGGTGAAATTATGAAAAAAAACAGATTGGTAAAAATAATAGGGAAGTCTAAATAAGATAGTGATACTGCTTTTCTAATTTAGACAAATATAATGAATGTAGTAATGAAAATTGAATATTAAGAGACATGAAGTAGCTATTTTCACAACTTTACAAATCTAAAATGATTCTAAAGTAAAAATGTTATTTAGATGAGAAAATATTAGATATACTAAATGCTAACAGACAATAGAAGCACCTAACCATTTCAAAGACAAAAAGTGAACAGAAACTTCTGCAATGAATTTTTGCTTTCATTTTTACTTGTTTTTCTTTTACTGAACTTTAAGTATAGATTTTAATCTCTTCCAACCGAAAGCAAAATTATTTTAAGGACAGAAGCATTAAATAAATACAAATAACCTGTGCAAATATTACTTAAATCACCATAAAGTTACTTATTAAATGCAATTGGCATAAAACTAACATAAATTATGAAGATGATATATATCTTGCATACATTTTAGTGTTTTTTTAAATTTTTTTATTTTTTATTATTTATTCAATTGTGCGTGTATGCATGTGTGTGTGTGTGTGTGTGTGTGTGTGTGTGTGTAGAACCACGGATGAACTCGGGAACCACCATGGACGCCTCCACCTCCTTGTTTACTCTGCCTGGGATTCACAGGCTCCGCCCTACCAGGACCAGAAACTCAGGCCACCTCCTCTTCTGCCTGGTGTCTATACGTAAGCCTAGGATCAGAACTCAGGACCTTCCACCTGCAAGGCAGAGGCTTAACCCCTAAGCCACCTCTCCAGCCCCCCATTTCAGTGTTTTAAAGGAGTTTGAAATTTGTTTGTTATGAAATGTGTGAAATATACAATGATCTATAATACTGTGTTCCAGGGTCAAGTATCAAATAAAAGTGATTCAATGTCAAATTCAATTGTCATGTGATAGATTTCAAAATGTATGGTTTCCTTAGTTTCTATGAACAATAATGACAAATACAGAGAAATGTTTATTTTAAGATGGTCCTAAGTATGTCCAAAGTAATGAAACAAAGTATTTATCTTTGTGTATTTACATTTTTCAACTACTTTTAGGCTATTTTACTAAAATACTTGCAACTTGTCTGTTTTTCTATATGCAGTTTTGCAGACCAAAGTTGCAGTTTCTTGATCCAAATTACCTGTATACACAAACAAATTTATTTGTTATTCCCAGACTGTGGAGCACAATAGTGTTATTAGGTCGCTTTATCTATGTATTTAATATTAGTGTTTCTTTTGTGCTTTTTTGTAATGAATATTTAGCATACATTTATAGACTTGAAAATTCAAATTTTAGTTAGATTCACATGGTTAGTTCTTCCTGATTGTAGAACTATCTGCTGATGGCATGCAGTTCTGAGATATAACAGCTGATTATTATAACACAGTTCAAAATCAGAAATTATTTTAAGCATCGTCTTCACAACACTGTGAATTTATTGGTGAGGAAATTCTAAAACATTAAATAATTGCTCCAATTGTTTATGCATCTGAAATAGATCCTGAGAAAAACTTGTTCCTGAAATACTGTTGAACGACTACTCTATATTCACCTTGTTGTGATGTCTTTCCTGCTGTCCATTTTCTCATATCTCTTACCAGGTAATTTCATCCAAGGATATTTAATAGTAAATATCCTTAAAGTCCATTCTGCAATTGAAGGAAGTTATTAAGTCATCCTTTGAGTTTCATTCAAAGACAAGTAATCTACTTTCTTTGTTGTCAAGATGACATTTTTAATACACTTGATAGAGCATAACTACCTTCCATTTTCATCAAAGAATTATACTTACTGATATAATGAAAGCTTTTAAATAGAATATAATACCAGGATAGAATGCTGAACTTATCAGAGTTTTTTTGGTATTATCAGGAATATTGTTCTCTAAGTTACTCAGCAATTGTGCAGCTCTTATATATTACCAAGATGCCTCACACTCATCTTCAAGTTCCCTCAGCTAGCCTGCAGGATATTCAATCACCTACGAAGAAATAATTCAGTTGATATCACTATTCTTGTTTATTAAATAACACTTATTTCTACTTACTCTAGTCTCTTCTTATATAAACTAGCCAGGAAATTGCACTGGGATGAGAATTCAATGCATTCTTTTTTTTAACATTTTTTATTATTATTTCCGCTCATACAAACTTAATAGGTACACCGGTTCCCTCCCTCCCTCCTCCTCCCCCCAAACCCCCTGTTCCCCCTCCCCTCACCCCTCCCTCCCCATCTCCTAGTGCCTCCTGCCCCAATTCCCAGGGAGTCCTTTAATATGCATCCTTGACTCTCCTCTGGGCCCTCCTCTCCGATGACATACAAGGACCCAGTGGCATTTCCCTGAACCCTTTCCCGTGTTCCCCTTAAGCATAGGAACGCTGCTGTGGCTGCCAATCCCTTGACTCCAAGGATCTTGGTGCCTTTAGCACATGCTAGACTTTGTGAGGTCAATAGTGTGTTGGACATTGCGCAGGGCATGCAAAGTCCAATTATGATTGCTTCGGCCCTAACTTGTGTGGAGTATCTTGCAAATCATTGCTCCTCCCATCCTTTTGCTCTTACACTCTTACCGCCCCCTCTTCCGCAAATTTCCCTGAGCTTCAGGATGGGGAGAGATTAGTCTGGCCTAGTTCTAGGTGGTTGATATAGAGTCTCTGAAGTTCTGGATTGTGGTTTGTTGATTTTCTTTTGCAGTTTTACTGCTCCTGCAATACCCTTCACTCCATCCTGCTGGGCACTGTATGTCACCCCCTGGCCAGAGACAAAAAGCTGTTAAACTGGAGTCTTATTATAAGGGCACAGAGGGGGGTGTCCTTCTCCCACGCCCTGCCTGGCGGGAGGAGCTGGGTCCCTTGGGCTGCCTGGGGTTCTGGAGCTTACCTAGGTGGCGGTGAGGCCCCGGCTGGACCGCGCGCGTGCGTCCCGGGCGGAGGAGTGGGAGAAGGGAGGAATGCATTCTTTTTCTGTACATTTCTTCACATGAGTTCTCATGTCCAATGTCTGAATTTATATTAGCAGTATTTTGTTATATAAGGTAATCTTGAATATTTTCTAAATTTCCTTTTCTTTCAGTATTATTTCAACTAACTTATTTTTGTTATTCACAATGACAAGTAGAATACTAAGATATAAAACACTTTAAACCATAACATTAAGCTAGGTAAAATATTTAAATGCAAAACTGAGTCATAAAGAGATTAAATAGAAACATTTAAAATAAAGAAGAATGCTCTTACTTACAGTTTGAGGTACAACAGCTAGTGACACCAATATGTTTGCAGTTTATCCATATTTATTTGTATAGCATCAAGACTGCTTTATTGCTCGTGGACTAGGATAAACTCCTTTCAAGACAATATTTCCACTTAGCACTTAATGAAAGGAAGAGCATCATCTGAATAACCAGAGGTGTTATTTTTTTTATCAATCACTGTTTAGTCATTAGTGCTGATGTGCTCAGATTGCTTTCAGTACATTCTGATTTCACATATATATATATTTCAACTACTCAGAAAATGAAACGTGCAACCATTAAACTATTTTAAAGCTAGTTTGAAGTCAACAGATTGCTACTCATAATTTCTGTGATACTGAATGTCAGTAATTGTTCATTCCTCTTCCAGGTTTTTGTAACTTTAATCCACTCTCCCTACCAACACTTCCATCTACAAATGCAGAGTTGTTTGCTTATCTTTCAACATACATTGCAAGGTTTACCTCATGTGTTTTCACATCGGTCTTTAATATAGAACATATAGCTTTGCTATCTCTGACTACCAAGGAGTTTTAGCTCTTTTCCATCTTGCAAGATGGCGGGTGAAAAGGCTCAGATGTCAGGCACAAAGAAGACTCCTGCTGCCAAGAAAGCAGGCGTAGGTGCAGCTGGCACAGCCAAAAGGGGTAACCAGAAGGTTACAAAGCAAAGCAGGGGAAGCTGCACTGAGCTGGAGTCCTATCCAGGTTTAAGGAATTGGCAGGTACTCGCGGTTTGCCATGTGTTTCAGAAAGGCCCTGCACAAAAGGAAGGACATAGGGCCACATCCAAAGTTGAGAAGAAAAAGGAGATGGTTTTTGCCATTGTTACAAAACCGGTTGATGGGGACAAGAATGGTGGGATCTGTGAGATCAAGCTTCATAATATGCCTAACTACTATCCTGCAGATGTGCCCCGGAAGTTGCTGAGCCTCGGGGAAAAGATCTTCAGCCAGCACCAGAGAAGCTTTCAGCCAGCATAACTCCGGGGACCGTCGTGATCGCGCTCACTGGGCGCCTCCCCGCAAGAGAGTGGTTTCCCTAAAGCAGCTGGGCAGCGGTGTAACTACTCGTGACTGGACCCCTCTCCCTCCATCGCGAGCCTCTGCGCAGAACCCACCAGGAATTTGTTGTCACCACCTCCACAAAGATTGACATCAGCGGCATAAAAATTCCGAAACACCTCGCTGATGCGTACTTCAAGAGGGAGCAGCTGCGGAAGCCCAGGCTCCAAGAAGGCGAGATCTTTGACATAGAGAAAGAGAAAGGAGATCACAAGCTGCGCGAGGTTGGTGAGAGGGCTGCGGGTTCACAGATTCTGCCAAAGATCAAAGCCGCTCCTCAGCTCCAAGGCTGCCTTCCATCCCTCTTCACTCCGAAAAATGGAGTTTATACTCACAAATCGGTGTTCTAAATTTCTTACTAAGGAACTAATTAAACAAAAATTCTGTTTGTGCCCTGTAAAAAAAAAGTAGTTTTAAAAACATCTTAAAATGATAGTTATGCATAAACAGAGAGAACACTGTAAGTGTTAGTAAGAAATCATAATATGTTCTTTAAACATAACCATCTATTCTTTTCTATTAGGTTTGTTGTAGAACTTTAATGAACAAGGATCTAGAAAAGGTACGAAAGGTAAACGATCCAGTAATTAATCCTTATACTAATTTGTGAACCTGAACTTTCAGTCAGTATGTAGCTGAGGAAAGTTTGAATACTCAGAAGAGACATCATGTTTTTAAATTGTATTTCCCTTAAAAAGTATTTGTTTCTAGCAGTTTTTCCAAGATGCCTTGCAAGTACATTTCTTAGAAAAGATCATTTTTCCTTTGCAAATTGTTATGTGTAAGTATCCACTTAGTGCAACTTGAAATCCTTTATTTTGCTAGGCTGACTTGGAAATCAAATCCAGGGATTTTCCCGTTTCTGCCTCCACAGAACTGGAAAGAAGAGTATTTTCTAGACATCATTTTTCCCCCTTTGTTCTAGGATTTCTCATATGCTTGTACTTGGGGGGCAAACATTTCATATATCGAGCCACCTTCCCAGTCTCTAGATGAATTTATTCTTGAGAATAAATGCACGTATAATTTGTATAAAAATCTTAAAGAATGAAAATAGAGTTGAAAAGAAGTGTATTGAGCTTATTACATATGAAACAAAATAAATCTGGCTCAAGAAGATAAATACTATATATTTATATTTACATGAAATGTCAAGGGAGTACATGTGCTATTTGAAAGAAAAGAGCTACTAGGAAGTAGGAAGAAGACATAGACAAACATAGGCAAACACCAGCAAGTACAACAGTGAATATGGATACAAATGATAGTGAAACTTTTTGTTTTCTGGACAAAGGAAGATCTACAAAAAAAAAAAAAAAAAAAAAAAAGAAAGAAAGAAAAGGGAGAATAGGAAAAACAGAATTTAGCTTGATGACTTCTTCCCAGAAAACAAAGTTGATTATAAACACCCATTAACATGTGTGAAATTTCTAAGTTAGGTACTGATCAGGGAGCCACCAGAAGCGACCCCCAATAAATCTGGTTGTCTAATTATAATCTGATGGAATGATACTTTTTCTGAAGCAACCACACACTTTGGTCACAGAAAATGAGGAAATCAGTTGGAAGTGACTTGGAACTATCTTTTCTGGTGATGAGCTTTCATAATACCAGGAGGTATCACACTGCTGGGGGAGAAACATCATCAATTTTGTCCAGATATGATGTACCCAACATTGCCATTCTGATTGAATTTTAGACCTGTTCACTCATACTTGATACTATAAACCTGACTAAGAACCCAAGGGGTATTCCTAGACATTAGAAGAGAATCTACCACTATTTGTTTGCTGAGTGGACATGGTAACAAACTGCATTCTTTAAAAATCACAGATTATCACAGCTTTCATTCTTCATCCAGTAAGTTTCTTTCTTTTGCTTATGATGTTCGAAACTGAGAATAATAATTAAAGTGTAAAAGCAACTATGGAATGCTCAACCCTAAACAGGATATCAGAATCAATCCTCTCTTCTTCCCACAAAGGTCAGAGAACAATTCAGAAGAAGGAACCCACAAAACGTAAGATCTGGGAGAGCAGAGGAACACCTTCCCACTAGGTCTCCTGAACATTAGGCACTATATCAATCAATCCACACAGCATGCAGATGTTTGCCTCTTAAAGACCTCTATAAGACTGGAGTTGTAATCATTCAATCATGAATGAGAAAGAGTCCATGTGGTTCCACCCCTCTGTAATTGAATATTGATGTTTATTGCTGGCGGGGAGAGAAGGGATAACCACTTGCTAACAGTGGTATTACCACTGCTAGATCCTCGCAGCAGAGCACAGGTGTATGTTCTTACAGGAAGCTCTTGCTGTACTCAATGGATCATATGCAAAAAGGACATAAAACATAAGGAAAACTTATTGGGAAGAGGAGGATTCCCAGTAGGAAAAGGTGTGAATATGGAAATTATACAAAACTTTTGTTGTACATTTCTACTGGTGTCAACGTGACAATGGAAGGCTAAAGTCTGATCACATTTGTAAATAAAAAGTAGTTGAATAAGACCTAAGTAAGCAAGAAGGAGATTTTCAAACTGATGATATCCAGCCTATGCTGAGTGGTATCAATACCTGGATAGATGGACAAAGTGGAATAATATAGTTAAGTTGACATTCTTTCTCATCCTTGGACAGACATGCTGTCTGGCAAGGAACGTTTTCCCCTCTCACAAAAGTCCTGTAACTATTGTGTGGCCAATTTTCTTGGACCCTGGTGGTATCAACTCCCTCCCAAGCTAGAATAAGAATTGTAAGCCAAAATAATGCCTCTTGTTTCCATAAGTCAGCAGATAGTGAATTTATCAGCAACATGCAGCGCTACCACAACTATCAAAGCAAATTTTCAAAGGTAACAGCCAGCTTTGGAAAATGCTGTAGATGGATGTTGTGCACCTTGTATCCCAACTGAGATTTAGCATTTCTTACAAATAAACAAATGCACCTATTTAATTATTATGCAAAGAAAGAAAAAAGTTTTATAAGAAAGAAAAATCTTAAAAAATAACTTCTCAAAAATAAATTAATACTAAACAAAGAAGTGAACTCAGTTTACAAGGTAGTTTTATCTCTTTTAGAAAATGTAGTTGAATTCAAAACTCATTTTGAGAATAAAAACAATTTTATTGTTCCTTTTGGAGCACTGACACATGATAATGTCCCACAGTCTTAGAAATTAGCATGAATGTTTGTGTGTTTGTGTCTGTGTTTGTGTCTGTGTCTGTTGTATCTATGTGTGTGTACATGCATGTGACAGAGAAAGACAGAGACACAAAGAGAAGAGAGGTTTACATTGTATTTAATAAGCACGCCTATTGCTTCAACAATTGAACGCAATTGAAAAACATTCTGCATGTAGCATAAATGTTAATGTTCAGCAGACATATCATATTTTCAAAAGGTGTTTATAGTTTCAATCATTAATTCCCAGTGGCTAGTTCATATTAATAATATTCTGTTGGTCAGACATCCAAGCATTACTCTTGAAATCCTTCACCCAGCAATGCTGCATCCAATCTATCACACACTCAATCATATCTGCCTTTATACCTAGATTCAAGTCCTTTCACTTCTCCTATTCCTCATTGTCCTTTATCTGGGGCTAGCATCATTTATCTCTGTCCTAAACTACTTCATATTTTGCATATGCTTTCTCAGTCATCCATATTGTTGTTCTTTCCACCACAGGAAACAACGAAAACAAATCAAGCCAGTTTTCTTCACTTCTTAAAAAAATTAACAGTATTAGCAAAATATTTTATCCTTATAAGATGTGAAATGAATAATATAAACTCCTCTCAACATAAAGACACCAGTGTGAGGTACTGTGCATGGTAATTATCTAGATTTAGTTCCAAGTCTTGTGCTGCATGTGTTAATGACATGCAATTTTATCTGTAAACAACAAAAAAATTAGCAGGTCTGTAGTTGTATAGGAGGAAAAGTAAATTTTGAAGCATAATTTACAAAACATGGAATGTTCAAACATCTGTCTATCTTCTAATCTGGCATAATTTGTATATGTCCTTTCCTATTACGAATCTGTGTAATTAAGGGACTGGGTAAGACTGATCAGATGTTGAAGTATTCCATGGCCAAACAGGATCCTGAGAACTCATATAAATGCTGTTTGTGTGGGTATGGAAGATACCTGTAATCCCAATTTAAAGAGGCAGAGATATGGAAACTCAGAGCAATTGGGATATGGACAATGACTTTATCAATGAGCTCTGGGTATGGAGATCCTCACTTAAAAAAATCCAAATGAGCTTTGTAGGATGACTTCTTATATTAATCTCAGGCCTCCTCACATGTGTATACCCACGATCACATGCTCTAACATGCAAAAACACTCACAAGCATCTCCACATTCACACATATGACAAAAGAGAAAAATATTACATCAGTTAAGACCTTTATCGTGTCCAATTGTTCATTATTCTCTATATTTCTTCTACAAATAAGTACCGAAACTATGATTATCATCTACCAGTTAAAATGAAACTAAATCGCTAAGGTAATATTAACAAAAAAATCATAAGTCATAGTCAGATCTCCACAGCTTTAAATGTCGACTGTCCACAGTGGCCCAGCTTATTAAAAGTTCTGTGAATACAGTATGAAATGTATGTAGGGGATCTATGAAATATGACTTAGCTCGTTTAAAACTTTCCAGGAGTTTGCAGTAGTAAAAATAAAAAATAAAATGCTGAGATTTGAAATTTGATCATGTATTTCTTAATTTATTTAAGTAGTTTCTTAACACATTTAGGTTTCCATTTGTTCTTGTGATCAATGCAGAAATAAGCATGGCATCATACTATTTTTAGGCTTTGTGACCCCAAGTAAATTTTCTTACAAAATACACATGGCAATATATACTTACAACATGCAACGTGATATGTGAAACTTTAAAGAAGCTATAATTCTGAACCTACTTTCTGCATTTGAGCACATAGTGAGTATATCATACATTTTCCCTGAAATTGTTACATTGGCACCCTAATTTTATATTCTGAACAAAAATCAGTAAACTATCAGACAGTTCAAGTTTGACGTTTGGCTTCTATGCTTATATCATTTTCATTTCACTGATACATGTTTGATAGTAGCCAAAAGGTTGGATTCAAATTCTCAGTGAGCAAAAAAGATAGAACTCAGTTAGTCATATTAGAAGAATCAATACATTCTTCCCCAAAACATCTTAAATTGCAACTCAGTGGTTAAAATATGGAGGCGTGGGAGCTGTTTCCATTGGCGTACAACAAAGATGAATGGATTTGTGATCCCCAGGATTCCAGTGAAAATGCTCACAGATACAGCAGGCTGCCTCTAATTAGATGTGGAAATCTGGAAATCTCCAGAGTAAACTGATATTTATGTTTCTTTCTACTGTTGTGAGACAAAACTCATATACAGCCAGCTTAAGGAAGAAAGAGACTTAATTATGCTTTTTATGCTTAAGGTTCCAGAGAGGAAAATATAGTCCATTATGACAACAAAAAAATGACAAGCTGCAGCAGCTAGAAGGCAGTTCAGACCACAGTGGCAGAGACAGCAAGCAACAATTTGCAGGCAGAAACAGGGCTAGGCCATCAAAACCCAAGGCTTGGCCATTGTGATGAATCTTTTTCAGTAACTTCCACTCCACCCTAAAGATGATGAGTCCTTCCCAAATTAACATCAGCTAAAGATTCAAACTCATGAAAACTGTGCATGAACAATTCACACTCCAACCTTGACAGGTAACTAGATATATTTGCCCTAATGGTGTTTGAAAAGAGAGCCATGCTCAAAATAATAAGTGTAATATCTATGTAGAATGGTTTCTGATATCAGCCTCAGGCCTCTGCATGCACACACACATGTGCAGCTACACCCATACACAAGTGCACCCCTATACATATAAATACACATACACACATGCATGTACCCAGTACACACCACACACACACACACACACACACACACACACACACACAGAATTTGAAATGTAAACAGAGATATTTAGCTAATGTTGATCTGAAGGCAGATTTCAAACTGAAGGAACTGATTTCTGATTCTGTATCTTCTCATTTGGTTCTGCTCTTGTCTCTAGTCATTTAAAATACTTGAATTTTCCTTCCTAGAATACTAAAACTATCATGGTTTAGTAACATTTTTTTCTGCTTCAAATTGCAACATTGCTTTCACTTTCTGTTAGTTTATGAATGTTACTAATATTAAATATATTTTTCTATCCTATGGATCTTCAATAAGCTTAATGCATTTTGTGTTAGCATAGTAGAGTAAGAATTATACTATGCTCTTTGGAAAATGAAGTAAATATTATGGAAAAAAATGACCATAGTTAACATTTAACCTAAATAGTAGGCTGCGAGAGATAAATGTCCAAAAATTCAAGAATCATTGTCTTTGAAATTGGATCAGATTTTGTAACTGATTTATTCTAAATATCAAAGAATTCACAACCTTATGATTTCAGGGTAAATATATTATTTACTTAGATTTTTGCAATGTAAAAAAAAACTGTCATTCCAAAATCACGTTTTCTCCCAAGGTTTGCTTTTAGCATATAACTAACACACCAGTGGTCATCTATCTCTGAAGTCTTAGAAGGTCATACTTTTGGGAGCAGCAAATGGACTATAATGGACGTATTCATATTTGTCTCCAAATGGTCTCAACCTAACTTGAGAGCATTAGCATAGAGGTTTGCAGTGATTCTGTAAAAGGGGAAAAGAAGGAGAAAATGGGCAAAATGGAGAAAAAGAAGGAGAAAATGGCAACTTCAGGAAATTTGTTTTGAAAAAGTTACATGATGTGTCTGTCAACTGATCTCTCTGTAATTCCCATTTTAAGAGCTCTTCAAAAGAGATTTTAAATATTCTACCAAAATTACGAAGTGGTGAATATTCCATATGATGTGGTTTATTCTGTCTTCTCTTTAAGAACTTGAAAATAAGTATAATAATCACATGAATAATATGTAGCTATCACGTTTCCAACATGGTTCTTTCCAAAAGTTCATAGCATGTGCATGACCACAGTGAAAATACATTATTTATGATGTCTCTTTAGAATACTATATATTAATGAAGCTGCATTATACTTTAATGATTCCAGAGAAATTGGAATATATCAACATACTTGTGCTTTTCTTTTGATCAATTAAAAAGTTTCCAAACTAAATGGTAGGTGACACATACAGATTATTAATGAATCTTTGATAAAAATTAGTTTTCCACAACCCAATCTTTTTTCAGGATTCCTACTTTCTCCTAGTTAATTAGTTTCCCCAAACTTACAAAAGATTTGCTATACACAGTAAAAATAAAGGCTTATAGCAGTTGTCTCAGGCTAACTTCCTATTCTACTAGACCATATTTAAATATACTAGCTCTCAAAAGTCACTTAATGAGAGTCTAAAATACTGTGAGCTCTGAAGGAGAGTTTTGTATGCTGAAGATTACCATCACACTTCACTGGTGCTGGCAAATCATATGCAAGTAAAATCAGGAGTTCATCAAATGGTTTGTACTTAGGGCAGTTAGACAATGGTTATTTTTATTTATTCTGACTATGTTAGATGTCATTACCCCAGCAGAAGTCCTGTAGTTAACATTTTCAGTCATGGAGCATTTCAGTCTTTGTACACAAATTTAATTCCAAAATATAAATAAGATCTTTGAACTTGTAAAAATTGGCATTTTTATAATATTTCAACTATTAAGGTTGTATCTATAAAGATGATGTTACATTTAGCTCCTATTTTATGCTTTGGCCATAATAGAAACCATTACATAATGGGGTATAATTGGAAGAACATTGACATTTCTCCATTGTTTGACTCTATTAGTCTATGAGAATTCAAGATTCTAGGTCTGATCCTTGTTTGCCTGTTATCTGTTCATGAAAGAAATGCCTACTTTATTTACTCTTTTGTATTAATATGATAAATGTTATTCTTTAAGGCTTTTACACGTAAAGTGAACATATATCGTTTTAACCAGTTGACACTTGATCTCATTCCATACCTTCTCTTTCTCTCACTCCATACTTTCTCCTTCACAGTCAGTGTCCCTCTTACTTTCACATCTTTTTCTTATGTGCCCCACTCGTGATCAATGATTTGAGAAATTCCCTATTTTCATCCAAGACAGTGACAAGTAATTAATATGCATAATCATAATTTTAAAAAGATCATGAAGTAAGTAACTGTGGACTTTTGGCCTTAAACAAGACATCTAAATAACTCTTCCATCCCAAGGCTCAAAGAACCTCATAGAAAAGAGGTTAACAAGAATGCAAGAGCCTGAGAGTGAGGAAGGATGCTATCTGACAATATCCTCTGGTCATGACATGGCTACCAAACCCTAGATCTAACTATAGCAATGTCTACATCTAGAAGATCTGCACAATATGAAGTATCAATATTTTGCCATGGAAGGGGTAATAGCTCAGAAGATACCAATGAGTTTCCACTGTAATTTTTTAGAAATTTTACAACTTTGCTTCTATTAAAATCTATTAAATCTATTAAAATACCTTAGAGATGTCTCAAGTATTAAGCCTCTGCCCTATATGCAAAATGTCCTGAGTTTGGATCATGGATCCCAAGTTAAAAAAAAAACAAAACTCCAGGCAGAAATGGTGGCAACCTCTACTTCAGGCTGTGGAAAGCAGAAACTGGGAAACTCTAGAGTGAAACAAAGAGGAGTTAATACAATCCAGGGTGATTCCCAAGTCACCTGTGATCCTTCACAAACACACACTCACACACACACATAGTAACTTGTTATACACACAGATGCACATAAAGAAACATACAAACCCCTCCCCACAAATATGATTTTGCTATAACTAGATTGTATGTAAGGTCTTAGGCTCAATGCTTATTAATCCTTAATTGTTCTTCTGTAATATATACATTTCCAATATGTACAATGCCTAGAGTACATATTTTGTTCTTAGTCAAAAATAATGGGAAAATTTATGATGATTTGTTGTAGCTTCTTTTCTCTGTTGCAGTGAGACAATACTCACAACAACTTAGGAGAACAAAGGTAGATTTATTTGACTTGCAGTTCTAGCAAGGAGATATAGTGCACTATGGGTGAAAAGGCATGGAGGTTGACAGAAGCTTCAGGCAGCTCAGATCACAGAGTCAACATGAAGGCAGAAAGAACAAAAGACAATTGCTAAAGCAAGCAGAAGAGGGTTATCGAAACTTCAAGGCCTGCCCCCTGTGATAGTCCTTCCTCCAGCAAGTATCCATGTCTTAAAGGTGCTATCAACAACCTTCCCAAATATTAACATTACCTAAATTATAAACAGATAAATCTTTGGGAGACAACTCATATTCAAACCATGACATGGCTATTTCTGAATTATGAGCTCAATCTATTTGTCTCTTAGATTGATTTTTCCTGCATACAGTTTCTAAGTGGTACACTTTTACATTGACAATGGTGATTAATGCTACTGTATAGTTTCAAATATTCTTTGGCTATCATATGACCTTTATATTTACATATAAATGCTAAAATAATTATAAATTTATGAAAAATAACTTGCTGAGGTTTTGTAGAAAATGAAAGAAAATGTGTAGATCCACTATATTGATTCTTCCAACTCATGAGCATTGTATATATTCCAGATAGTTGGCTTATCTATAAATTGTCTATCATCTATCTATCTATCTATCTATCTATCTATCTATCTATCTATCTATCTATCTATTGATCTATCTATTTGGATTCCTCTCATGGGTATGTGACCTTCACCGTGGATATGCAGCCTTAATCTTTTTTTTTCTTTTTTTTCTTATTATTTCCGCTCATACAAACTTCTAGGTACACCAGATCCCTCCCTCTCTCCTCCTCCCCCCGACCCCCCTGCTCCCCCTCCCCTCACCCCTTCCTCCCCATCCCCCAGTGCCTCCCCCCCAAACCCCGGAGAATCCTTTAATGTGGATACCAGACTCTCCTCTGGGCCTTCCTCTCCGATAACGTACAAGGACCCAGTGGCATTTCCCTGAACCTTTTCCTGTGTTCCCCTTAAGCATGGGAACACTACTATGGCTGTCAATTCCTTGCCTCCAAAGATCTTGGTGCCTTTAGCAAATGCTAGACTTTGTGGGGTCAATAGTGTGTGGGACATTGTGAAGGGCATGCAAAGTCCAATTATGATTGCTTGAACCTAACTTGTGTGGAGTATCTTTCATATCATTGCTCCTCCCATCCTTGTGCTCTTACAATCTTACCGCCCCCTCTTCCGCAAATTTCCCTGAGCTTCAGGATGGGGAGAGAATAGGCTGGCCTAGTTCTATGTGGTTGATATAGAGTCTCTGAAGTTCTGGATTATAGTTCATTGAGTTTCTTTTGTAGTTTTGCTGCTCCTGCAATGCCCTTCACTCCATCCTGATGGGCATTGTATTTCGCCCCCTGGTCAGAGATGAAAAGCTGTTAAACTAGAGTCTGTTATAAGAATATATTCAAAGGTAGATGTAATAAAAGTAGGAAACCACAGTGAGGGAGAAGTCAATCACCCATTTGCAAAATGGTAACTTCTTATCTGCCAGACTATATGCCCTCTCCTTCTGGTGAGATCATACCCCCTCAGTTGTAAATGATCAGGATGAAAGCCTGCGAATTTAACCAGATGTCTCATTACTTACTTGCAGTCCTTGATGGAGGCCTATTTTCTCTGCTGTAACATGGCGCCCTCTCTCCTTGTTTCTGGTGTGGCCCTCCTTCCCCATCTCTCCTGTTCATAATCCTAGCAATTACTGTAGGTATTACAGAGATTTATCTTTGAGTGTCTCTAGGTGGGCTGGGTGGGTTTGGTACTAGGGAGTACATATGGCACTTAATTTTCTAGGCTGGGATACTTCACTTAATATAATTGTCTATAATAACAACCATTTCCCGGCAAATTCCAGTAATTCATCATTTTTGATGGCTGAGTAGTACTCCATTGTATAGATGTACCACAGTTTCCTTATTCACTCGTCAACTGTTGGATATTTGGGTTGATTCCATGACTTTGCTATTGTAAACAATGCTGCTATGAACATGGTTGTGCTTCAAGTTTTTCCTCATTGTGTACAGTCCTTGCTGTTGGCTTATTGTATACAGCTTTTATTATATCGATAAAGGTTCCTTCCATTCCAACCTTTTCTAGGGTTTTGATCATAAAGGGCTGTTGGATCTTGTCAAAAGCTTTTTTTGCATCTATCGAGAATATCATGTGGTCTTGAACTTTGGACTGGTTTATATAGTGAGTTACATTTGTTGATTTCTGTATGTTGAACCAACCTTGTGTGCCTGGGATAAAGCCTAGTTGATCACCATGAATGATCTTTTTGATATGTTTTTGAATCTGATTTGCTAAGACTTTATTAAGAATCTTTACATCTGCATTCATCAAAGAGATTGGCCTATAGTTTCCTTTTTTAAGTGTATCTTTATTAGGTTTGGGGATTAAGACAATATTAGCTTCATAGAAAGAATTTGGTAGTGTTCCTTCCTTTTCTATTTGATGGAAGAGTTTAAGGAGTATTGGTGTTATAGGCTCCTTAAATGTCTGGTAGAACTCTGTACTGAGTCCATCTGGTCCAGGACATTTTTTGGTGGGAAGATTTGAGATTATTTGATCGATTTCCTCATATGTTATAGGACTATTTATATCATTCAAAACTTCTTGGTTCAATTTAGGTAGGTTGTGTTTATTGAGGAATTCATCCATTCCATTTCTTTTGTGTTGTCAAATTTCTCAGAATATAAGTTTTTGAAATAAGAAATTATAATACTCTGAATTTCTTGAGTATCAGTAGTGATAACTCCATTTTCATTTCTAATTTTGTTAACTTGTGTTTTCCCTCTCTTGCTTTTGGTAATTTAGCTAGGGGTGTATCAATCTCATTGATTTTTTCAAAGAACCAGCTTTTTGACAGGGTGATTCTCTGTATCATTTTCCTAATCTCAATTTTGGATATTTCTCCCCTGATTTTGCTGATCTCCTCTCTTCTACTGCTTTTGGGAATGGATTGCTCTACTGTCTCTAAAGCTTTAAGCTGCATTGTTAAGTTATTTAATTGTGACATTTCCATTTTTTTCATGTAAGCATTAAGAGCTATGAACTTACCTCTTACGACAGCTTTCATTGTGTCCCAAAGATTTTGGTAAGTTGTATTTTCATTATCATTCACTTTTTAATTTCTTCCTGAATCCAATTCTCATTCAATATCATAGTATTTAGTTACCAGCAGTTAGTGTATTTTCTGTTGCTTGTGTTGCGGATGTCAAGCTTTATACCATGGTGGTCTGAGAGGGTACAGGGCAGAATTTAACTTTCCTGTATATGTGGAGATTCGTTTTGTGACCCAATATGTGATCTATTTTGGAGAAAGTTCTGTATGCTGCTGAGAAAAATGTGTATTCTTTAGTGCATGGATGAAAAGTTCGATAGAGATCTAAGGTCCATTTCAGTAAGGATTTAATTAAAATCCAAAGTGTCTCTGTTAAGCTTTTGACCTGTTGATCTATCCCATGTTGAGAGGGCAGTGTTGAAATCCCCAATTTTTATTGTTTTGAGGTTGATTTCTCACTTTCGAAGCTGTAGGGTTTGCTTAATGAATGTAGAGGGGCCCTTATTAGGTGCATATATTATCAGTATTGTGAAGTCTTCCTGTGCTTGTGTCTAAAATGTAGTATCCATCTGTGTCTTATGATTTTTTTTGGTTTGAAGTCCACTTTGTCCGATAGCATAATGGCTACCCCTGCCTGTTTCCTGGTTCCATAAGCTTGCAGAATTTTGGGCCGCCTTTTATTTTTAGGATGTACATATTTTTTGTGGTGAGATGAGTTTCCTGAAGGCAGCAGATTGATGGGTTGTGATTTTTAATCCAAGTGTGTAATCTGTGTCTCTTGATTGGTGAATTAATTTCATTGACTTTTAATATTATAATGGAAAAATTATTTTTACTTCCAGACATTTTTTATGTTTAGTGGCTTTTGTAGGTGTATTATTTGGCTTTTAGGTTTTGGTGGTATTATATTTCCTCCTGGATATACTTGGTTTTTTTCTTCAAGCTTGAGTATCATTTGTAGCATTTTTTGAAGGCCTGGTTTGGTAGACATGTAAGCTTTCAAGTTGTCTTTGTGCTGGAACACTTTTCTTTCTCCCTCGATCATGATGTATAGTTTTGCCAGGTATATCAGCCTGGGTTGACATTTTTGCTCATTTAATACTTGAATCTCTCCACTCTCTTCTCGCTTTTACTGTTTCCTTTGAGAAGTCATTTGTTATTTTAATAGGTTTACCTTTAAAAGTGACTTGATTTTTTCCCTTGAAGCTCTTAGCACCTTTTCTTTGTCTTGAATGTGGAATGTTTTGACTATTATTTGCCATGGCAAGTTTCTATTTTAATCATATCTGTTTGGGGTGTGGAATTCCTCTTTTATTTGGATAAGCCTCTCATTCTTGAGATGAGGAAAGTTTTCCTTGATGATAATTTGAAAAATTTCCTCAGGTGTGGTATTTTGGGATTCTTGCTCTGGTATTCCATGAATGCTCATGTTAGGCTTCTTCAGGTTTCCGATAACTCTTGAATATTCTTCTCAAGTATCTTTTTGGTTTTAACAACCTCTTCCATTGAGCTGGTTAATACTCCCACTTTGTCTTCAAGGTCTGAAATTCTATTTTCTGCTTCATTAGTTCTGCTGATAAAACTCTCTGTTAAGTTCTGGGTTGAAGATAAATTGCCTTTAATTCAATTTTAAACCCTGCCTGAGACTGTTTTAACTGGTCTATGCCAGTTTTTGTTTCTTGAACTGTTTTTCTCAACTCCTCCAAGTGTCTGTTGTACTGCTATTCAAAGTGGTTGATTTGGTTAATTAACTCCTCCCGATTTTCTCTTTCATAGTATTGATCATGGTAATGATCATGCTTTGAAAGTCCTTATCCTGGGCCTGGTTTCCTTGGCTATTTTCTGCAAATTTGTTTTGGTTTGAATCTATCATTATGGGGTTAATTCTTTCAGTGGGAGATTTGTCTTCTTGGGTTTTGTTTCTCATGGATCTGAGTTTTGACTTGGGCATTGTTGTTTTGTCTCTTAAGACATTTCAGATTCTGTGTGTTTTTGAATGATCTGATCTAGTTGATATTAATATTTTCTGGCAGTTATTGCTAGTGGTCACCTTGGAAGTGGGTATGTTTGTCTGTTGTTATTATTTCCTGGGTGGGGATATTAGGCTTAGTATATCAATTCGTGAAGTGTTCCATATTTTTTTTTAAAAAAGACAGGTTTCGTAGACAGGAGAATATTAATATGGTAGTCCACTTTTCCAATTATTACCTTGATGATATGTGAGGGTGAGTGGTATAGTCCCTGAAGTTTATATGGTTTGGAGGTGGTTATGTGGAAAAGCTAATCTACAGTGATTAATAATTGAAAGAAGCAGGATGGTAAAAAGGGGTTTACTTATTTTTGGGCTGGTTGTGAAGAGTCTCTCCCATATGATCAGATGATTAGAGGACTTCAGATGTGTGGCCTTTGTCTCCTAGAACTTTGCTTGAATTTTCTTTGGATTCTGTTGGTTTTTGAGGAGCAGTTTGTCCTTCCTGAGACACAGGGTGACCTGAAGCTTCCAGGGTGGGTGGACCACCAAAGGGTTTGGTGGTGCGCTGGCTGCACATCTCACCTGGGACCCGGGGAATGGCTAGAGTTCTAGCCAACCCCAGGCAGGCTGGATGCTGCTCAGGATGGCCGTGGGAGGAGCTGGGATAAGCTGGTGGGTTTACCTGAGATGCAGAGTGACCGGGAGCATCCGAGCTGGGTGGACGGGTGAACCAGGAGAAGCCCTGACATTTTTTTTGTTGCTATAGGGATAATACTGATCTCATAAAATGAATTAGGGAGTGTTCATTTCTTATATTTCCTGAATAAAATTGTTGTCAATTCTTTTAAAAATGTGCAGTAATAGTCTGCAGTTTAGTGACAGAGCCCATATTACACTTTTTCAACTCTGTAGATGCAAATCATGTTTATATAATGGCCTCAGAGGGCTCATATTACTTATTTCCGTTTGTTTTAGTTTATTTAGCTCATGGTTTCTTTTTTTTTCTTAAAACATTTTTTATTATTTCCGCTCATACAAACTTAATAGGTAGATCAGTTCCCTCCCTCCCTCCTCCTCCCCCCGAATCCCCTGCTCTCCCTCCCTCTTTCCCCATCCCCCAGCGTTTCCCCCCCAATTCCCAGAGAGTCCTTTATTGTGTATGCCTAACTCTCCTCTGGGTCCTCCTCTCCGATGACATACAAGGACCCAGTGGCATTTCCCTGAACCCTTTCTCGTGTTCCCCTTAAGCATAGGAACACTACTGTGGCTGTCAATCCCTTGTCTCCAAGGATCTTGGTGCTTTTAGCTGATGCTAGACCTTGTGAGGTCAACAGTGTGTTGGACATTGTGCAGGGCATACAAAGTCCTATTATGATTGCTTCGGCCCTAACCAGTGTGGAGAATCTTGCAAATCATTGCTCCTCCCATCCTTTTGCTCTTACAATCTTACCACCCCATCTTCCGCAAATGGCCCTGAGCTTCAGGATGGGGGGAGATTAGGCTGGCCTAGTTCTATGTGGTTGATATAAAGTCTCTAAAGTTCTGGATTGTGGTTTGTTGATTTTCTTTTGCAGTTTTGCTGCTCCTTCAATGCCCTTCACTCCATCCTGATGGGCACTGTATGTCACCCCCTGGTCAGAGACAAAAAGCTGTTAAACTGGAGTCTTGTTATAATAGCACATTCAAGGGTAGATGTAATAAAAGCAGGAAATCTCGGTGAGGGAAGGGTCAGTCACCCATTTGCAAAATGATCACCTTTCATCTGCCAGACTATATGCCGTCCCCTTCTGGTGAGATCATACCCCCTCAGTTGTACTGTTGGAACTGAAGTTCCCACGGGCTGTGGGACCATACCCGAAAGAACTAGGAGACCCAGAAATCGATGCAAAAGCAAGAGGTATTTATTATCCAGCACGCTGGGTTCACCCCATACAGGAGAAGGAGGGACGACCCTGAGCCCAAGAAACATACACCTTTTATACCCTCCTCGCAGGGAGGTTACATAATGTTTACAGAATTATTGGCTATCATAATACAAAGGCTTTGGTGGTATTTGGCATAGCTGCACGTATTAAACCTTGAGAGGGGGAGCATTTCCCGGAGTTCTGTGTGGGGAGGGGGCAAGCGGGCTTAAGCGGCATCTGCACGTACTGAAAACATTTCTCCGAGACCTTGAAGGAGGAAGATTCCTGGAACCAACTTTGGGGGCGAGGTCTGGGTGGTCTAGTATCTGGGTCTGGGTGGTTTGGCATCTGGCCTTCTCACAGGGACCTTGAGATGTTTTCAGTATCTAGCCACCCATATTAGACTTTTGTTCTTAGAACTCTGAAAACTGCTGACCACCAAGCTGTTAGTCATAACCTCATTATTTGTCACAATTTCTGTAAAAATTTCTTTTCTTCCACAGTACATGATCAGGAACGAACATCTGTGGATGTCTGTTTAGGAAATGTTGGCCTAGCCCAATCAGCTCGAGGGTGTTCCCTATCCTTTCAACTATGGTTTATATAGTCTCTGGCCTGAAATCAAGGTCCTTGATCCATTTGGAATTAAGTCTTGTACATGGTGACAAATATGGGTCCAGCTTTAATCTTCTGCATGTGGAGATCCAGTTTTGCCAGCACCATTTGTTGAAGATGCTGTTCTTTTTCCATTGGATTCTTTGGGCTCCTTTGTCAAAGACCAAATGGCTGTAATTTTGTGGGCTTATATATGGATCTTCAAGCCTTATCCATTGATCTGTGTGTCTATTTTGGAGCCAGTACCAGGCTGTTTTTATAACTATGGATTTGTAGTATAGACTTAGGTTTGGTATGGTAATACCTCCAGCAGTGTTTTTGTTACTCAGAATTGTCTTTGCTATCCTGGGTCTTTTGTGCCTCCATATGAATTTTGAGATTATTTGGTCAACTTCTTTAAAGAATTGCTTTGGGATTTTAATTGGTATAGCATTGAATTTGTATATTGCCTTTGGTAGGATGGTCATTTTTACAATGTTGATTCTGCCAATCCAGGAACATGGGAGGTCTTTCCACCTTCTGATGTCTTCTGCAATTTCTTTCTTTAGGGTTTTAAAGTTTTCATTGTAAAGGTCTTTTACCTCCTTGGTTAGGTTTATACCAAGGTATTTCATTTTTTTAGGGTCTGTAGGAAATGGGATTGTTTCTCTCAAGGCTTTTTCACTTCTTTCATTCTGGGCATATAGGAAGGCCTCTGATTTTTGCACATTTATTTTGTATCCTGCCACCCTGCTGAACTTCTCAATTAGTTCCAGGAGCTTCCTGGTGGAGTTTTTGGGATCACTCAGGTATAAGAACATGTCATCTGTAAATAGGGATACTTGACTTCTTCCTTGCTGATTTGAATCCCTCTTATGTCCCTTTCATGTCTTATGGCTTCAGCTAAGACTTCAAGTACAATATTGAATAGAAGTTGTGAGAGTGGACAGCCTTGTCCAGTTCCTGATCGAAGTGGGAATGCTTCCAATTGTTGCCCATTGAGCTGTGTGCTTGTTCCATTTGGTCTTTGACAATACTTGCTGTGGGCTTGTTGTATACAGCTATTATTATATTGGTAAAGGTTCCTTCCATTCCTACTGTCTCTAGTGTTTTGATCATAAAAGGCTGTTGGATCTTGTCAAAAACTTTTTCTGCATCTATCGAGAGTATCATGTGTTCTTGACTTTGGACTGGTTTACATGATGAATTACATTTATTGATTTTCGTATGTTGAACCAACCTTGTGTGCCGGGGATGAAGCATACTTGGTCCTTGTGAATGATCTTTTTGATATGTTTTTGAATCCGATTTGCTAAGAGTTTGTTGAGAATCTTTGCGTCTGTGTTCATCAGAGAGATCGGCCTATGATTTTCTTTTTTAAGTGAGTCTTTATTAGGTTTTGAGATTAAAACGATATTAGCTTCATAGAAGGAATTTGGTAGTGTTCCTTCCTTTGCTATTTGATGGAACAGTTTAAGGAGTATTGGTGTTATTAACTCCTTAAATGTCTGGTAGAGTTCTGTGCTGAATCCATCTGGTCCAAGACATTTTTTGGTGGGAAGATTCGAGATTACTTCTTCAATTTCCTTATATGTTATAGGACTATTTAAATATTTCACAACTTCCTGATTCAATTTAGGTAGGTTATGTTTACTTAGAAATTCATCCATCTCTTTTGTGTTGTCAAACTTCACAGAGTATAAGTTTTTGAAATATGATGTTATAATTCTCTGGATTCACGGGTATCAGTAGTGATAACTCCATGTTCATTTCCAATTTTGTTAATTTGGGTTTTCTCTCTCTTGCTTTTGGTTAATTTAGCTAGGGGTGTATCAATCTTAATGATTTTTTTCAAAGAACCAGCTTTTTGACTGGTTGATTTTTTCTATGGTTTTCTTAATCTCGATTTCAGATATTTCTCCCTTTATTTTGCTAATCTCTTCTCTTCTACTACTTTTGGGATCAGATTGCTCAAGTTTCTGTAAAGCCTTAAGCTGCATCGTTAAGTTGTTTATTTCTGATGTTTCCATTTTTCTGATGTAGGAATTAAGAGCTATGACTTACCTCTTCGAACAGCTTTCATTGTGTCCCAGAGATTTTGGTAAGTTGTATTTTCATTTTCGTTCACTTTCAGGAAATCTTGAATTTCCTTTTTAATTTCTTCCTGAATCCAGTTCTCATTCAGCATCATATTGTTAAGTTTCCAGGAGTTAGTGTATTTTCTCTTGTTTGTTGTGTTGTTGTGGATGTCCAGATTTAGGCCGTGGTGGTCTGATAGGGCACAGGCTAGAATTTCGACTTTTTTGTATTTGTGTAGATTCATTTTGTGGCCCAATATGTGATCTATTTTGGAGAAAGTTCCGTGTGCTGCTGAGAAAAATGTGTATTCTTTGGTAGGTGGGTGAAAAGTTCGATAGAGATCTGTAAGGTCCATTTCAGTAAGGGTTTGGTTAAGCTCCAAAGTGTCTCTGTTAAGCTTTTGACCTGTTGATCTATCCCATGTTGAGTGGGTGGTGTTGAAATCCCCGAGAATTATCGTTTGGGAGAATTATTATTTCTTGCTTTAGGTGCTGTAGGGTTTTCTTAATGAATGTGGAGGGGCCCGTATTGGGTGCATAAATGTTCAGTATTGTGAAGTCTTCCTGGTGAATTGTACCTGTGACTGAAATGTAGTATCCTATCTGTGTCTCTTATGATTTTCTTTGGTTTGAAGTCCACTTTGTTTGAAAGCATAATTGCTACCCCTGCCTGTTTCCTGGTTCCATTAGCTTGCAAGTTTTTGGACCAGCCTTTTATTCTTAGGATGTGCCTATCTTTTGTGGTGAGATGAGTTTCCTGAAGACAGCAGATTGTTGGATTGTGGTTTTTAATCCAAGTTTGTAATCTGTGTCTCTTAATTGGTGAGTTAATACCATTGACATTTAGTGTTACAATGGAGATATTATTTTTAATTCTGGACTTTTTTATATTCAGTAGATTTTGTAAGCATATTGTTTGATATTTATGTTTTGGTGGTATTATACTTCCCTTCTGTCCTCTTGGATACGCTTGTTCTTTTCTTCAAGCTTGAGTATCATTTGTAGCATTTTTTGAAGGCCTGGTTTGGTAGACATGCATCCCTTCAAGTTGTCTTTATGCTGGAAAACTTTTCTTTCTCCCTCAATCATGACAGATAATTTTGCCGGGTATATCAGTCTGGGTTGGCATTTTTGCTCATTTAATACTTGAAGTATGTCTCTCCAAGCTCTTCTTGCTTTTACTGTTTCCATTGAGTAGTCATTTGTTATTCTAATAGGTTTACCTTTAAAAGTGAGTTGCTTTTTTTCTCTTGAAGCTCTCAGCACCTTTTCCTTGTCTTGAATGTGGAGTGTTTTGACTATTATTTGCCATGGCGATCTTCTATTTTGGTCATATCTGTTTGGAGTGCAAAATGCCTCTTGTATTTGGATAGGCCTCTCATTCTTTAGTTGTGGGAAGTTTTCATTTATGATAAATTGAAATATTTCCTCCGGTGTGGTATTTTGGGATTCTTGTTCTGGTATTCCATGAATGTGCATGTTAGGCCTCTTCAGGTGTCCCATATCTCTTGAATGTTCCTCTCCAGTATCTTTTCGGCTTTAACAATCTCTTCCATTGAGCTGGTCAATTCTCCCACGTTGTCTTCAAGATCTGAAATTCTACTTTTTTGCCTCATATGTTCTGCTGATAAGACTCTCTGTTGAGTTTTGGGTTGAAGACAACTTGTCTTTTAGCTCAATTTTAAACTCTGCCTGAGACTGTTTTAACTGCTCTATACCTATTTTTGTTTCTTGAACTTTTTTTCTCAACTCCTCCAAGTGCCTGTTGTGTTCCTGTTCAAAGTGGTTGATACAGTTGTTTAACTCTTCTCAGATTTCCTCTTTCATAGTATTAATCATGGTAATGATCATACTCTGAAAGTCTTTATTTTGGGTCTGGCTTTCATGGCTATTTTCTATGGATTTGTTCTGGTCAGAATCCCTCCTTATGGGATTGATTCTTTTTGTGGGAGATTGGTCTTCTTGGGTTTTGTTTCTCGTGGATCTGCACTTTGACTTGTACATTGTTGTTTTGTTTTCTAGGACCTTTCAGTTTCTGTGTGTTTTTCACTGAAACGACGTAGTTGGTATTGTTACACTTGCCAGTTATTACTAGTGCTTGCCTTGGATTGGGTATGTTTGTGTATTGTTATTGTTATATCCTAGACGAGGGTACAAGGCTGTTAGTACATCAGTTAAGTCAGGTTATGTTACCAGGGGGTGAATATTAGTTTGGTAGTGCACTTTTACGATTTAGTATCTTGGTGAAATGTTGGGGTGAGTGGTGTACTCCTTGGAGTTGTATTTTTTGGGGTGGCTGTATGAGAAACTTGATTTACAGCATTGATACTTTAAAGGATCAGTAAGGTGAAAAAAAAAGTTTACTTATCTTTGGGCTGGATGAGAAGAATCTCGCCCTCGTGATATATTGATTGTAGTGGAGTCCAGATGTATGGCCTGTGTTCCCTTTGTTCCTTAGAATTTTGCTTGAGTTTCCTTTACCACCTGCGTAGGTCCCTGGTGGGCTAGAGAGGCAGAGGGTCTGATGTTGATGGCAGAATTCTTCACCTGGGACCTGGGGTGTGGGCGGAGACGCGCGGGGGCGGGAGGGTGCGAGGGGCTGGGGTCCGGGGCAGGGCCGGGGATTAAGCCAGCAGCACCTGGCAGGGTGCTGCTGGCCGGGCTGCTCCGGGGTGGAGGGCAGTGCTGGGCTGAGCTCTCAAGCTGGCTGGCTCACCTGGGAAGGTCGGGGAAGAGACAGGGCGGGGGCCGTGGGCAAAGCCAGCCTTGGCCCGGCAGCGTGGTGCTGCTGGCCAGGCGGCTCCGGGGTGGGGGGCGGGGTCACGGTTTCAAGGAATAGATTTCTTTCTAAGGTAATAACTGTACACACACAAATCTCTTTTGAAATCCATCATTATTCTTTTATGAACTGGAGACTCCATGATGAGAGCTTTGCATTAATGAATTGTGCTCTGTGTCTTATTTTCATATTTCATTGCTGTAAAAAATTCTGACCCAAACAAGGGAAAAAACAGGTTTTGTAAGTGTTGCAGTTCGTATGCATGGTTGCTAATAAATCACCAACAAACAGCTTAAGGGAGTAAGAGGTTTATTTTCTCAGGATTATCTGGCTACAGTTCATAGTCCAACTTGATAGGAGAGTTCACACCAACACCAGAGCCAAAGGAACTGGACACACCATCTCTCTATAGTAGCTGAGAGAGGGACAATCCCTACTTGCCAGACCAAGCATGTCTGGCCAAGTGTACACAAGAACGCTGACTTTCTCAATCAGATCTTGGTATTTTATTCCAGGGATAACTTCCACCCACCATAGATTGGACTTTTCCCATCAGATAGACAATCTCTTGCAGGTTTGCTTTGACATTAACTCAACCATTAATTCACTACAAATATGCCCAAACCCTTAAATGTAGGTTGATAGTGTGCTTACAATTTCAGGGTTCAGTTTGTCATGGAAGGAGAAGTAAGGCATGCAGGTTTCAAAAGAACTGATCACACTACATCTAAAGTAAAGATGAGAGTGGGCAAAGGTCAATGGTACATACTCACTGTCTAGTTTGTCAGATGGCTGAGTGTCAACTTGCTCTCTCTCCCTCTCTTTTTAAACATGCCAAAGGATGGCACGAGGTGCAGACCTCCTACTGTAATTAAAGCAACTAAGACAAACTCCTGCATTCTTACATAGCCATAGTGGCTACTATTACCTAAATAATTCTTAGTCAGTATGATCTAAGCAGGAAATACCACTCCATATTTTTTTTCAGTTCTGTTAGTTTGGCTGTAATCTAAAATTTTTGTAATGTATTCCCATTTCATTCCTTCCTAGGCATTTAACATTTTGTTGAGATTCTTTATTGACCTTTGGATCATTGAGAAATGCAAGTCTTCATTTTCAAGTGTTTGAAAATCTGCCTAATGGATTTCTGCTATTGATATCTACATTGATCCATTATATTCAGGATATACACTGGCTCTGTATGATTTAATTCTTTTTTCTTATTTATTTCTCTTTGTGTGTATGTGTTTGTCTGTGTGTCTCTGTCTGTGTGTCTCTGTGTCTGTGTGTGTCTGTGTATCAGAGGGTGATGTGTGTCTAAGGCATCCAGACTCAATTGTTCTACCTCCTTTTTGCTTTGTTTTGGCATTTTCCAGTCTCTGCCCTCCAGGACCAGAATTGCAAGTGATGTTTTTAGATGAAGGATAAGAAGTCATGTACTTGTATTTATGAGATGGAGGCCTAACCCCTGAACAATTTCTCATCCCTCTAATACATTAAATTCTCTCATGATTTGTCTGATGAAGAATATTATTTGCCTGGGTAAGTGATCCAGGAATTTGAAAAAATGCATATTCTTCTATTTTGGGGTGGAGTTTCTATAAATGTCAAATAGTTCTAGCTTCCTCATGGTATTATAAGGAATTTCTACTAGTTGTATATGTAGTATTTTTGCTAAATTCTTAGATTGTGATAGTGAGTTTCCCAAGCAAATATAAGCTTATATATTTCTGTTTTCATTGTTAGTATTTCTCTTTTGAGATATTTTGTCAGGCATAAACTATTAGAATGCCTGTATATATATTCCTGATTGACAGAATCTTTTAAATTATATGTTATTTCTGATAGATATATTTACTTTGGGTTAAATATTATATTAAAATAGTCATTTCTGTTCTTATAGAATTTAAATAAAGTGTTTATATGATTTTCATGATGTGTTTTGTTACATTCTCTATCTTTAATCATTGTTATGTTTCTTATTGATAGCATTTGTGTGTTTTCAATAAATAAGATATACAAACGATTTAATTGGTATATTTAAACCATTCACATTTAAAGCTTCATCCATTTCTTATAAGTTGCTTTTCTCTTCACTAGTTCCATTTTCTGTAGAACTAAATTTAAGTTGTTTATATTATTTTGTATTGCATTATCCTAATAATTTGCTAGATAACATATGCACGAGTAATACATCAAGTGGAGCATTGCTGTCACAGAAACCTCATTTAATTATCTGTCCTTTGATCCTCCTGACTTAAATGCCAGAAAGGTTCTTTATACATATGCTGGGCAGCACAACAGACATAATAGTTTTTCATGTTTGCCATGAGACATGATTTAAAGAATTTATGGATTGAATAATTGTCTATTATGCTTTATTTTTTCTTCTACTTATTCTGCTGTGGTTCAGTGCACCAGAGCTTGAGAGCTGTTGCTGAAAATGAATCAGTCAACCAATGTATTATTCCACATGATGACAGAGTGACTTTCTGCTGGCCTCAATTCTTTGAGTACACTTTCTTATCCATTTTATTTAGTGGTTTTTTTTTTCCTATTGTGAGTTTCAAATTGTAAAACATGTATGGCCAGTGCAGGATTTTTAGAGCTAAAATAAAATCTGAGAGATGAACAACTTACTCTTTCTCAAAGTCTAAAATTCTTCGGTGGTCCTCCAGTTTACAGCTTCAGAGAATATTTATCGCAATTTGGAGATTGATTTGATTTTACTTAAATGGAGAAGAAAGAAAAAAAATGTTCCTTCATAGTCTTATTCTCAAAGCAGAGGACCTGGTACAAAACAAAGTTTTTCCTTAGGAAATTTTTGCACATGAATGTGCATGTTTATTTGCTGAGTCACTTTAACCACGGACGAATCGGGAACCACCATGGACGCCTCCACCTCTTTCTGCCCGGGATTCACAGGCTCCGCCCTACTAGAACCAGAAGCGCAGGCCGCCTGGCTTCCGCCCAGCACGTGGGGTCTAGGATCCGAACTCAGGACCTTCTGCCTGCAGGGCAGAGGCTTAACCCCTGAGCCACCTCTCCAGCCCACTTTATTATCCTTTATTACCATTTCCCCAATACTACTTGTCACTTTTTTCTCCCATTATTCCTGTTAAAATTTCAGACTTATTTCTTTTTTTATGTTCCTAAATCTCTGTCGTTAGTGAATAAAATGAAGATAACTATAATATTTAACAAGTAAGCATGCTCAACAGGATTCTGCAAGAATAACATGTTGCTGTCGAGGACTTTATTCATTATACATATGAGAGTTTTGTTCATTACTATACCTAGTATGTTTGGATTGAATTATAATATATATATATAAGTTGTGTTACACGATTCCAGCAACCTATGGTTTTAAATAATTATTTACTATAAAAGTCATGGTATAGTTGTTCTTGAGATTAGAGGTGTTTTCTATTGTTAAAACTATTTGTTGTAATTATAACTGATAAAAATGGATTTATATAAAGAGTTAATAGTATCTTACAACTTTTATTATGAAACAAATACTTCTACCTTCTTCCTTGCAGACATATCCCAAGCACTGAATTTATGTTAATAAATTAAACATCCAAGTATTTTAGAATCTCAAGTTTCAATATTCAAGTACATCTTTTTTTTTTTTATTTTCACTCATACAAACTTAACAGGTACACTGGTCCCCTTCCTCCCTCTACCTCCCCCCCCCAACTCCCCTGTTACCCTTCCCTGCTCCCTCCATCCCCATCCCCCAGTGCCTTCCTCCAGTGGCTGCCCCCCCCAATCCCCGGAGCATCCTTTAATGTGCATGCCAAACTCTCCTCTGAGTCCTCCTCTCCGATGAGGTGCAAGGACCCAGGGGTAATTCTCGGAACCCTTTCCTGTGTTCCCCTTCAGACTTATTTCTTAAGTATACATATTTTTCACATGAGAGCAAATCTTTAATATTTCTTTCTAAACCTGGCTGGTTCTGTTTAACAGGATGATCTCTAGCTCCATTCATTGTTCTGAAAATGAAATAAATTCTTTCTTTTATTATATAAAACTACACTATGCATACATATCATCTATTCTTTACAAGTTCTTTTATTCACAGATATGTAGGTTGATTTACAATTTTGGTTTTGTGAACAGAGCTTTAATAACCTGGAACATTCTGGTATCTATGCTATAGGCTGACTTAGATTTGATGGAAAATGCCCAGGAGTAATGAACTTAGATCTTATGGTAGATCTCCTTTTAGCTTTTTAAAGACTCCATTCAGATTTCTATAATAACCACTTAGTTTTCATTCATATCAAAAGCGTAGAAGGGTTTTTCTTTGTCCATAACTTTTCACCCAACAAGTTTACTGGACTCATACATCTCTATTCCATAAGTATACATAAAAACTGTTATGTGAAAAAAATTGAATGCAATCAGCTAAGTGAAGTAAGAATAACAGAATAGTCTCTATAAACTCAAGGAGAAAATCCAACAGACTATGAAGAAGTTGTATGTTCATAGGAGAACTTATCAGGATGTTAACTTAGGGATGACAGAGAGGTTTTTGTAGTTTTTAGTGATTGTGTTATTTTTCTCAAAAAAAGTTGTATTAAAGATAATTAAAATAGCTGAGCACAAAATATCACATTAAAAGTGTTTAATAGACAGACTTCTTTCCCTGAGAAATAATTCTGCTTCTTATTGGAAAAATATTCGTATGCAATTAATATTTTAAACTCTATTATACTTTCTAACATGAATATTAAATCAGTTGTTCATTGTAATTTGGATGTAAACTATCTTAACTACTGCAGAGAGATTAAAGGAATATGAGGAACACGATGTCTTAGGAAAGAAAGAGTTTTCCTGTGTCTCAAACAGTGTCATTTTTATTTTACAAATAAACTAAACAATGGATTAAGTAGCACATGCTCACAGCAAAAAAAATGGGAAAAAAGTATAATCAAATTAACACTACATTACCTAAAGATAATTACTGTTAATTATATGTGCTTGTACCCAGATTATACCCTACATGCACATGCACATTCACCCACAGTAGTACATTTGATGTTTTAAAAATTAAAATTACACTGCTGTCTCTCAATCAAATGCCATGGCATTGTTTCTATATAAATTATTGCAATTTTAAAATGTCCCATTCTTAATGTCTCACAGCACATAACAATGAAGACAGCAGCATTTGCCAACCAGTCTATTATTTCTGGCATATAAGCTTTATCAGAAACCTCTGTTAGTAATATATTTTACAATTTAGGACAATTTTAAATTTCTTACAATTTAGGAAACACAAGATATTTATTGAAATGATAATTGCACTATCTAATTAATGTGCATTATTAACTTTGGAAGGCCATTCTATGTATAGTCATTGATAGACAATGAATTATAGTGTGATTCTGAACTTAATTCCATGTAACTCCACACTCTAAGAAGTGGTAAACCATTTACCTGGAGTATTTGAAATAATAAGTATAATGCAAATATAAATGCACAAATAATTCTTAATATATTTAATAATCATCTAGAAAGATGAGTCTCTGCTTTTTTCTGATTATTTTTCCTTCTCTAATTTTGCACTCTATTTAGGATTAATCCATCCTGGATGCCCATCAGTCTCCATGAATTATATTCCACATTTGAATTTTTATTTGACACATTGTGATATATTGAAGATGTGTGGAAGATGATTTTTAAGTAAAAAACATAGTTTTACCTGCACAATGTATTTTCATGAAATTAGTCATTGGCGTTGTGTATATATTATGACCATCACCTGTGAAATTACAGACTTAACTGTTTAGATAGATATCAGATGAAGCAACTAGGTTTTATCTAGATTTCCATGTGATACTGGTGTATACTAAAAATGCAGGCACTGCAGTTAGAAGATGACATTGATGTCTTAGAAAGTGTTTGTCCTTTCCCATGACTGGAATATTCCACTTCTGACTCATAGTTTGGCAAGGTTGTTGAGGTTAAGAATGTGTTACTGACTCTAAAGCTTCCATTCCCATTAAATATGTTTCAGCCACTTGTTTGTTGTATTATCTGTCACTCTCTTTTAAACAGCAAGCTCCAACATGGCAGGCCCTTGTCAATCTTGCTTAGTACTTTAATATCACTGGCGTGTTATCTGACACAGGGTAAGTACTGTGTAAGCGTGTATAAAAGAAACATATTTACGTGAGAATCTGTAAATAATAGATGAGTGAATAATTTTATATAATTTGCCAAATTAAGGGATATTTCTTTTTTGAGTAAAAGGGAAGTTGCTTATTTTTCCCTCAGAATAAGAAAAGGTAACTTTATTAATATACAGCAATTATATTTGATTAAAGATGCTGTCCATTTCCTCAACTATCAAATTAATCAACAACTTTAAACTCAGTATTCAGTATGTGGCACTTATCCATAAATATGGATATGAAGCTGAAAATCTAGCTTCAAAATTATATTTCATTGGTTAAAATGGAATAAATTTATAATATCTATGTATATAAGTGAAAAATGTAATATTTAACAGCTACATTTAAAATAAGCTGTAATCTTATTAAAATAGATGACACTATTCACAATCTTGTATACATAGAATATAGGGCATAAAGCAGGCAGAATGTAATGGCAATGACAGCACATATATTTGAAATCCACAAATTTGTAGACAGAATTTGGAGAGCATAACATCATTTAAACCACCTGAAAAATTTAGAAAGAGACAGCTATAAAAAATTCATATTTTGGAACAGAAAAATGTGTGTTTGTTATGGCAGTGTTTCAATAATTTTATTTTGCTGTAGCCCTTTTGATTTTATTCACTTATCAATTTAATTTAACCATTTGTCATACTTTATCATTAAAATAATTTCACACCAGACAGATACCTTTTTCCAGACCACTGACTTGTTGTACCATTACAAGTGAAATTATACTCACTTTTACAGAGACCCCTTTAAAATGTCCTGATAGTGCATGAAAGTATTTCAACTTGACTTGACTTCAATACAATGGTATAAAACCATATACAGGAATGTGAAACCTCTGGCTCAGCTTTTGTGACATGGTCCTTCTGATCTCATGACTATTATGGAAATTCCTCTACAACTAAATGTGATAATTTCTTAATCCCCATATTTCAATATGTGACACTATTTGGAAATAGTCTCTTTACAGAGATAATCAAGTTTACATGAAGCTGAGTGACATTTGGCCTAATCGTATGTGTCTTATGTCCTTAAATTTCCCTTAATGGGAAATTTAAAGTTAGACATTGGCACAGGGATGTTACATAATGATGAAGACCAAAATCAGAATGATATTTTTACAAATCAAGAGTCATCAGCCTTTCCAAACAATATTACAATTAGAAAGGAAGAAGAGTATGGATTCTTATTTTAGTAAGACAATGCACAAACCTCTGGAGTTCTGTCAAAAATTAAACATCAGCAACAAACAATATATATTTTTATTGTTGTTAATATTCCGTAAACTTTCAAAATTTGAATGAAAGCATGAAACGCTTTGGTTTCCTTAATCCGAAAATGGTGTGTGGCAGGAAGAAGTGTTCAACTGGGATGGGAAATGAGGAAATATTTTGAGATTATGCAAGCTAGCATTATTCACTTGGTTACACACATTTATCAAACCTCATTGAGATGTGTATTAAGAATTAGTGGATTGTGGGATCTGTAGATTTTCCTAATTCAAATTATTAAAATGCACTATTTTAATATTTTAAATCCTTTATTTAAAAATGTTTCCATCCACTTCTTTTTCCTGTTGTGCTCTTTTGATAGAGTAGTTATTATTAATTTTAAATTTGGAAAGAAGAAGACATATCTTAGGTTTCAGATGCCCTAACACAAAGAAAACTTTTCACAGCTAACAGGAAAGTCAGGATACACTACAAGGGACCAGTGAACCACATTATTGAAGAGACTTAAGGACCTCCTTTTTTTTTTAATCCATAAACATGCTATTTGCTCAATTTTTGGCTGTTGAGTTTGAGAACCCATCATATTGCAAAAAAAAAAAAACTTGAAAAGTTGCAAGGATATATGAGAGACAAGATATCTAAAAGAATTCATATGCATTGATATGAAAACATCCATACCCATCAAGACTGACTTCTCATTCAAAAGATGATTTGTCTAATGATAAAGAAACCAGACAGATTAAAAGTAATTCATACAACACAACACATTGGAAATGAAATGGCAGCACACATGGAACAAACCAAAGTGCTCATGTCAATAAAAATGAAATTGTATGTGACCTAATCGATAAACCTAAATTAAATAACTAAAGTAGCCTATTGAAAAGCAAGTAATTGAAAAACCTGAAATGCAAACATCAGTTACCAAAACACTAAACTCAGTGTGCTTTATAATCCTGTGCTAGTCAAACATAAATTTCAACCTGACAATGAAGAGAAGAAATTTTTAGGCAAGAGTAAAGATTTAGAAGTTAAGGCAAGTCCTGAGAAGCCTGTGAAAGATGAACTAATTGATGTAGGAAAGCCTAACCCACAGTGGGTGTGGCTGTTCCCATAGTGGGTAGAAAAAAGATGGAGAGACCTAGTTTAGTATTTTGGCAAACTGGAATACAGGAATGCTGGCAAGAGAGAAAGTACGTTCTCTTTTAGAAATTCTTTTGGAAAAGAATGTGGCCAGTTCCCAGAGATACTGATAACTGTAGGAACTCTTGCCAAGCTAAAGTGTAATGCAGAACTGTGAGTAACAATAAACCCTTTGTTTTCCTAAGATGTTTGGATTCTCTAGTGTTTGCTCAATGGCAGGAAGATAAAACTAACACAAAGCTCATGGCATAAATGTAGATGTATTTTCCTGTAACTTTCAGGTGAAAAGAAAAACATACATTGTAGAATTTTTTAATGTATGTGCATGGTTTGTTTTTTCAGCATCCTTAGTTGCCATTCTCATATGCTCAGAACTTAACAAACTGCAAGTTTTCTAACATCCTTCATCACATACAAGAAAACTCAACCTTCGTTCATTCCCTCTCTGCTTTCCTCCTTCATTGTTTCTTTCCTCTCCTTCCCTTTATTCTTTTCTGTCTTCCTTCCTTTCATCTTTCTCAGTATGTTATGATTGATCCTGTACTCTCTTCCTATTTTTCCTTTGTCTTGATTTATTTTTTTACTTAAGTCTCAAAAAACTCATTGTATTTTCTTTCTTTCAAGCTTTTCAATATTTTCTTATATTTGGTCTTTGACAATTACATACCTGCAAATAATGCATTTAATTACTTCACCTTGTTATTTCTCTCCCACTCCAGTTGACAATCCCTTCCATACAAATCCAAAAGTCTCCTTGTCTTTTAGAACCTGTGTGTGTGTGTGTGTGTGTGTGTGTGTGTGTGTGTGTGTGTGTGTGTGTGTGTTTCGTTGCTGTGACTTTTGCTGTTTGGTTTGGTTTGGTTTGGTTTGGTTTTAGTTTTGGTTCCTAAATTCCTTACTGGAGGAATTAACATTTAAATAATATGATTGCTACACTTAGAAGAAGAGTATAATATATTTAATAATCAAAAATTCCTACTACTGAAAATATTTGTGAAACAAAATGAAGCAAGCAATGAGTATCCACAAATCTCAGTTTGCTATCAGCATCCTTAGAAAAATTCAGTTGAATATCTTTTAGCAGCCTTTTAAGTCAGTGCCCACTCCTTGGCTGACTTGAGAAGACATCAACACTACTTTTCCACTTCAAAAAAAAAAAAAAAAAAAAAAAAACTACCTAGGGCAAAAGTTCTTAAAGTGAAAAGGAATAAAAAAAGTGTGAAACAGATTTTTAGAATATGCTTAATTTCAATGCCTTTCCATTGAAACTGGATGCTTGTTTAGATAAGAATGATTTTTTTCTAAGGTATCAGTACAGCCCTTTTTTTGGAAGCAGAACTCTGTAAGAGTATGTGACTTGCTTTATCAGCTTTTTTTTCATTCTTGGTAAATGCATTAAAGTCACTGAATTCTTCATTAGTTGAAAAAGAAGGTTGATATGTTTATAAGTAGTAAAAAGAGTCTGTTGAAGAACTACCATGCCTGGAAAAAAATGCCTGTAATTGTTGATTCAGAAAGGGAAATGTGCACAGAATAAAATAGTCATGGGGTAAAATTTGGTACTTCACTATAGGCAAATGTTCATATTTGTTTTCTTAATGTATAATGCAGATTGGAATTCATAGCTTGAAATCTTCTCAGTATACATCATTAATTCTTTTCACTGCCCACAGGGACTGAGATATTTGTAGAAAAAGGGATTAATTGACTCATATAGTTTATACTCAGAGGGTGTAAAGAAAATTAGCAATACTGAAAGCATAAAATTAATATAAGAATTGGATAAAGGAATAAAATATATTGAGTTTTCAAATTATCTTTTAAAGCATAAAATATGTAGTACTTTCAATTTTAACTTAAGTACTTTACATGAAGCTACATATGTTATTAAGCATACATGTGAAATTCATGTACATCAAAGTAAATACAAAATGTATTTATGATATTTTCATTTCTTTTCACAACTCATGAATTTCAAGTAATGAACTATGAAATCTGTGAATATTAAGGAAAATATTTTAATATATTTTTATTTAATTATTTATTTTTCCAATCATACAAACTTAATAGGTAGTCTAGTCCCCTCCCTCCCTCCACCAATCCCTAATCCCCCTTCTTCTCTCTCCCCTTTTCTCCTTCCTTTCACCCCCCTCCTTCCCTTTCTCCCAGTGCCCCCTTCTCTCCCCCAATCCCTGGAGCATCCTTTAGTGTGAATGTCAAACTTCCCTCTGTGTCCTCCACTATAGTGAAGTGTAAAGACTCAGTAGAATTGCCTAGAGCCCTTTCTTGTGCTCCCCTTTAATATGGGAACACTATTGTGACTGTTAATCCCTTGCGTCTAAGGATCCTAGTGCCTCTGATCCATGCTAGACTTTGGGGGATCATTGATATGTCAGTCATTGCACAGGTCATGCAAAGTCCTATTATGGCTACTGCAGCCCTAACTTGTGTGGATATCTTGTGTATCGTTGTTCGTCCCCATCTTTAGGCTCTTACAATCTTACCTCCCCCTCTTCTGCAAATTTTTTCTGAGCTTTAAGAGGGGGAGAGATTTGGCTGCTCTGGCTCCAGGTGATTAATGTAGGGTCTTTGATATTCTGAATTATGGTTTGTTGTTGTTGTTTTAATATATTAGCTCTGCAGATTATACACAGAAGTTTTTCTTATAGTTTGAGAATTGGGGCATTGATTTTGGGTGTTTCTGTTTTTAACAATAAGACTTAAGCACATAGAGTTAGATAGCTTATTACTCTCTTTGGATGGTCAGTGGTTCTGGAATTATGTAGTTATTCTCTAGCAAATTACCTAAAATTATGCAGCCAAATTACTCAAATAACATTAGTTATCCTTGCTATTTTATCCAAGAATTACATTTTTCAAACTTCAAAAGTTAATTTCATATTTTAGATTCCTTTTAAATTTTTAAATTATACTTGTATTTATTTAATTTATTTATTTTAGATATTTATTTTTTCCACTCATACAAACTTGATAGGTACTCTATTCCCCTCCCTCCCTCCATCCTTTCCTGGTTCCCCTTGCTCCTTCCCCCCTTTTCCCCTTCCTTTTCCCCCACTAAAAGATGCTCTAGGGATAGAGGGAAGGGACAATAGTAGACTCCTTTTAAATTTTAAATTATTTTTCCTTTTCTGTATCTACAGTCTGTTTCTTTTTCTTTTTTCTTTTTCCAAGAGATTACAGAAGACACCAGATGATGTCTTTCCATGATTCTGGATTGTCAGAATAAGCATTATTAGACTTTATTTACTAATTTATATATTTATCTATCTTTTTGTTTATCTGAGTGTGTGTGTGTGTGTGTGTGTGTGTGTGTGTGTGTATGTATCAGAGGGCACTGTGTGACACTGTGGAGGAGCATGGGTGACATCAGAAATCCTCCTGGATTGCTTCTACCTCCTTTTTGCTTTGTTCTGAGATTTCCCAGGCTTCACTTTGCAATGCCATAAGCTCAGGTTGCTGCCTTTTCCGCCTGGTGGTTTTTCATGGGACCTGTGATGTGAACTCAGGACCCCCTGCTTCTGAGGCAAAATCTTAATCCCTGAGCCATCTACTTAACCCTTTCTATTTTTCTTTATTGAAAATTTTGCTTACAGAAGGTTTCACTCATATATATATATATATATATATATACATAATACATATATGTGTGTGTGTGTGTGTGTGTGTGTGTGTGTAAAACACTCCATTTACTCTTTCTTCTCTCATCCCTCATCTCTCCTCATCCATACTTCCTTCAAGTCTTCATTCCACAATCATGCCCCTTAGCTTTGCATTCTGCATTTGGTTCCTTGTGTGATTCTGGAGGTGATATCCTCTTTGGAAGCCTAGTAAGCTCCTATAAGTTCATTCCATATATGTAAAGATAGTTCAATATGTATGTAATTAAAAAATGTTATTTGATCACATACATATGCTTAAGGAGATAAATCACATGATTATTTCAATGAAGACCGAAAAGGAATTTTATGGAATGTCACAGTCTTTCATGGTAAATAAAGTGTAATAAAATAAAAATGATGTGAAGCAAACCTATAGAAAATATCATTCTACATAGAGAAAAAGAAGAGGCATTTCCTTTGTGATCAGAGACAAGGTGAAGATGTCTACTCTCACCACTTCTGTTCAAAATGGTTTTCAAAATCATAGCTAGAGTAATAAGACAAGATAACAAATTTAAGGTAATACAAAATAGAGAAGGAATAACTTTCCTTATCATTAATTGCAGGTAATATGAATTATTACATGTCAGACCCTAAAGATTCTACCTACGGTTGATAAAAGTTTTCTTCTAAGTAGTAGATTTCAAAATTAGTCATTTTATATGTACTATATTACAAATACTTTAAAAACATATTATAGTCGCACCATATGTAGCTATATGAACAAACACAAGAGTTTCCCTTTAGCCATATGTAAACACTCACTGATAAATAGCTACCAGTAAGTTTGCTGTAAGTAACATAAAATTGATCATGATGCTCTTGCTTTTCAAATGGAGGTTTTTTAAATTCACTATTTCTTAATTCAGCATCTACTGGGACTATATTGGATGGCAAAAGAAATGAAATATTTAGCAGAGTACACATGTAGTTTACATGTGTGTGAAAGAGATAAAAATAAATATCTTGTAACTGTATCAGATGCCATAATGGAAAATATAACCTGAAATAAATCTAAGAAGAACACAAATTGTCCCTTTCCTTAAGATAATACTCTCAGCTAAGTTTTATTTTCAAAAATCATACTGCATATCTTTAGAGAATGTATATTAATTTTGTGAGTACATGCATGTTTGTGGGAGTGGTCTTTACATGCACAGTGATTATGTGTGGAGGCCTGAGTTGACAAGTATCTTCTTCCATCACTCTTCTTTCCTCAGTTATCAAGTAATAATCTCTCACTTGATCACAGAATTTGCCAACCAGCTGCACTATATACCTAATTTTCCCTGAAGACTCCTTGCTTTGCCTGATGAATCCTGGAAGTATAAGCAGTCACCATACCTGCCAAGTTTTTGAATGGACTGTGGAAATTTGAATTCAGGTTTTTGTATGTGTGGGACATGTACCTTATCCACTTAAATATCTCCCCACCTCTACACTAAATGTTTTTTAAAATAATTTTTCTTGTTCAAATCCTAGTTTCATATTCAAGCTAATACATTTTCCAGAATTACATTTACATAAATTTCTTCATTATGCATATAGGTATACATTCATTATAAAAACACAGATATATATCTATATGTATATATAAAATTTTCCTTAAAGGAGAGTTATGGTGCTGTAAAATTTAGTCTTTTATTATAAAAAAGATAATTTGTGTGTTTACACATACAGGATTCAGAGTTGAGGATATACATGCTTATTTTCACTTTTTATTTGAATTTTCATGACTCCATTTCTACTGAAAAGCATTACCTCTTTAAATTATAGCAGTTTCTTCAACTATACTCTTTTTTTTCATTTTTATTTTTTTAATATAGGATTGTCCCTTTACACAATGAGTGGTGTTTCCCCCCATTCTCTCTCTCTTTTCTCCCTCACTTTTCCCTTTACCAAATCTACCTTTCTCCCTCCTACTATCCTGCTTGACTGCTTATATGGGCCACTGGGTCTGTTCCAGTAGGGGTTCAGGCCTTTGTGGCAGTTTAAGTGGCCTTTCCTTGGGTAGACCCACAGATAGGGACTCTCCTGTTCACCTGTCTATACCTTGTCCTCAAAGCTCCCACTCTGCATAGTTATTTCTCCTGAGTTTTTCACTGGTCTGTGGGGGAATACTGATATGTCAGTCATTGTGCAAGTCTAGTGAGGGTAGGTTTTCTAGATCCTGGATGAAGAAACCCTCACATGTCTCTCCTGGCCTGACCTAGCCAGCAGTAACCCTCCTCACTTTCAGGCTCTTATAATTTTACTGTTCTTTGTTCTGCAAAATTCCCTGAGCCTTCCCATGGGAGGAGGTTTGGTTGCTCCGGTTTAGATTGAGAATTTAAGGTCTCTGACAATTTTCACTCTCTTTTGTTGTTGTTGTAGTCTATTTTACTGCTCCTCCATTGCAATAGTCTGCATCTTGTTTGGGTTTTAAGATCTTTCTTATCTAAAGGTATAGTGAGAGATAGTTGGATGGAGGTTTATTATTATGTGTATATGATTAATATTGAGACATCTGATCCTGTACAGCATTGTTTTCTTCTCCTTCCACTGTTATTAAGATTGGTTTATATTACTGGGTATGCATTTCCTGTCATTTTGAGGGGGAGGGTAGTTAGGGGTAGTAAGCAGGTGATTGGTTACCCTCCAGGTAACCACTCTTTATTGTTTTCTTTTCTTAGTTTTCCCTCTCCTTTAAGAATTTCCTTATATAAAAGCCTTATTTAGCTGTTTACCCATGTTCTTTTGTTTCTGTTCTTATGCGATTTTCTTCAGCCAAACCCTTCCCCCACTGTGTTCCTTTGTGTCTGTGCATGTAGTAACAGTTTCTGTTTGATTACATTAAACCGAAGGATCCTAGGATCCACTTATAAGTGAAAATATGTGGTGTCTGTCTTTCTGCCTTTGGTATATTTCACTCAGTATAATTTAAAAGTCTAAGTCAGGTTTAGAAGAACAATCTTAACTCTTAACTTGTTCTTTTAGCAACAGTAGCAACTAACATATTCTTTAACTTTGGGTACTTCTGTTACGTTAGACTCTACTGTACATTCATAACATTAAAATACTATGCTATTATTTTTAGGCATGTTATTTTAAAGATCTTACTATAATTGTTTTAAACATTTTAGCAACATCATTTTATTAGTATCTTCAAAGAACCACTGGAATATTTAGAGGAAAATTCATTATTGGATTTAAACTATTAATTTGACCTAACAAAGAAAAAATTTGGTTTAATGGTAGATATAGGGTCTTAGATCACTTAGCAATCAGAAATCAAATGCATGTAATTCTGAGGCCAAAGGCTACTCAACTTCAAACTTCTAAAAGCTTCACTGGTTCTGACATCTGAGCTCTTGACTAAGGTTATTCCATTGATTGCAGCTACTTTTGTAGAACTAAATGTAGAAGCTAGAAACCAAAAAATTAATGCTCAGGGTAAATGCTCCAATAGATAAAAGAAAGAATTACATTTTGCAGGAATGGAATATAAGTACATCCACACTCAACTTGTTCAAATAACCATGTGCTACATTTATGCATTCTTGCCATCATTTGTAACAAGTGAGAAGCTGAATATATAGCTTACACCATATAAATAATATTTAGTGGATAGTCAGAAGACAATTGTATTTAGTCTAGGATCTCTAATTCACCACCTTGGAAATTCCACCAGATCCAGTTCCTTTTAAAAGCCTCATTAACACAATTGCTTATTTTTGTCAGTGCATGCCTGACATAATATCCTACCTAGTATTTTTTCACTAGATTTATTATTTTGTGCTTCTATGACTAGATTTTCTCCCTCTTGACTCTACTCCTTATAAATAAACCCCAAACCCACACTCAGAATGTGCACATAAACTGATGCCACAAAATACACACAAGAATGTTTATAAAAAGACAAAGAGCAATAAACTTTCCCTTTGCCTTTTTAGAAGATGCACACAAACATACACGTGGTTTCAATAATTAAAACAGGACTTCATAAACATACATAGTTTCATGTTAAATACAAGATTAACTTCTGTTGCAATTTAAAGTCATTTAGCATAGCTCCAATTATTCTATTGGTTACCCATAGAAATTCATTTCCTTTCAAGATTCTTTTCTTTATCTGAGGGAGTAGACTCCATTTTTGAAACTTGGTTTATTACTCAGTGTGCATGCATGTATGTGTATGTTCACATGTGTATATCACACTATATTCAGAGGTCAGAAGAAAACTCACAGGGATCAGATCTCACCTCCCTTGTGGGATCTAAAGATAAAGCTCAGAACATCTTTACATGTAAAGTGATGACATTGGATTAATTTGTCTTAAATTTAAACAGTATTATTGCAACATGTCTGTTTCTCTGTCCTTATGGATAGTTGCCTTTTCTCTCTGTGTATTAAATCAAGATTTATGAAGATGGGGCAAGTCATTTCTATTTGTCTTCATGCATTTCCAAAATAATTTTGCTCAAATTACAACAAATTTATATATGAGTTAAAAACATATTTTGGTGCCCTTGAATTTAGTTTCTACCATAGCAGTGTTAAAAGTTTAATTGTGACATTCTGGCTTCTGTGTGATAGAACATTGTTCCTTTTCTTTGCATTATCCTGGAAACTAATGAGTCTGAAGATCTTTTCATTAAAATATGTTCTTGTATTAATTGCCTCTTCAAGCACTTTGCACATTTTCTAATATTTAGCACATGTCTTATCATTTATCAAGTACTATTATAAATTAAAGATAATAGCTCTATCTACAGCCCTGCAAGTCTTTTGGCATAATTTACTGCCTATCCTTGTATTCTGCTCATGTTATTTTTATTTTTACATATATTACTTACTAAATATGCATGCCATTTTTAAATTTTGAGTTTCTACTTTTATTAAAGACATTTTTTGCAAGCCTTCTTATCATTCAGTCTCATTACTTTATTTATATTTAACAATTTATGTATTTTATGGCATATACAGAAAAATTATTAGTAAAAGTTTGTCTCCTTTCCAAAGAAAATAATGAGACACTCTTACTAGCTTTTCTGAATATACTGAATACATCTTCACCTCAGATGTAACGAAATATATAATGAGGTCTCTTTCCAGATTACCTATACGATGCAATTATCTTTTTGCTTTTTTTTGCTATTACAATAGATGTATTTAATATGTGTTGTTCTAGCTACATTTTTGACTAGCCATCAGGACAGAAGTATCTTGTCAACATCAGTAGGTAGTGGAACTGGCTACATCTCATCCAGAGAAAGAACACTGCAAGAAGTATTGCTGTGTAACTATCTGATTGCCAGCTTAGCATCTTGTCAACTTTCTCCATCTTTATCTGTCTGCTCAAATAATTCTCCCAAATAATGATTGAGTCTCCTGTCATCAATTATAAAATCAAAACACTTTCCAACATATTTTACTAGATGGTCAACATTAGCCTGACCATTCTCCATTGTGTGATCAGAAGCTTTCCTTCTTGGTGTCAGAATGACATTTGAGAATAGCTATCACAATCATTGATTTCCTTTACCTTTTTCAGACCTCGATTAATACTCTCTAATGAGATTTTATATTGGCTTTATTTTTTCCTTCAACATTTTCCAGATTTAATAATATCACTGTGTTGTGATATATATCATTTTCTTGTCCTAAAAGCTAATTGCTAAATTTAGAAAATTATTTTTATTTAGTATAACAATTTAATATTAAATATAAAGTTTAATTCCACTATTTAGGCAATCATTTGCAAGAAAAAGGCTTTTCTTTCTTTTTGTAGTTAACACAGCATTAAAAAATATTTAAATGAACTGACAAGAACATTCATTTATGTATGATGATAAAGTTATTCTAGATCCTGATTTTAATAGAAAATGTTTTAATATTTTGCTTTGTGTTCCTTCTCTTTCATTTTGTGTTTAATTTTGTTAGCTATTGCAACATAAAGCAATTTTAATGCTTGGATATTATTGGGGCAGAAGTTATTGCTACATTAATTTGAACAGTTTCATTATTCAATTATAAACCAAGAAGCAGAAAATTCTTATACACATGACTTCAATTACTTAACAAAAATGAAATCAAAATTTGAAATTCCAGAGAAATGGCTGCTAAAAAAAGCTGTATTTAAAGGACAATAAGAATCAATAATTTCTACATACAATGCTTAGCAGTAAAAACCTCTGTGTATGTGCATATGTGTCTATTTAGATCATGAAAATAAAATCTAATGTAATGTAGAGAAGACATAGATAGTTTCATTGTATTCATTTATGAATGTTCAAGAATAAAAATTGGAAAAAATAAATAACAAAATTGTAAAACTATTAAATGAAGTGAGTTTTTATATTCAAATGACACACAAAGCTTTAATCCTTCATTAATGTTTTGTAGGATACTAACAATTTGATATGATAATGAGATTAAGCACTTATGTTACATTATAATAAAGTTGATAGGTATTCAAATTTCATATATTGAAATGTATATTTTTCCAAAAAATTTGGATCACTACAACCAAGATCTAATATTCAGTGAAGCTATACAATAAAAAGTGTAAGCTACATAAGTATTCACACATATGTAAAGTTGATCCCTTTATTTTCTGGAGAATGGATTGATACACTGCAAGAGCGAAGCCAGTTTTTCTGCCCTGGACCCCAGACCGGGGCAGACTTCCTGCTCCTCAGGCAAAGCCCCTAGAACATGTCCCAGGCCCCAGTTTATCTGTGTGCCCCACTAGCCACTCTGCCTTTCTGCTCCTGGGGAAAGCCCCAGGTCATCTGCACAAGCCTTTCTGCCCCAGACATGGACCCTGGCAGACACCCTACTCCTCAAGTAAGGCCCCTGGACCACACCTCAGGCCGGAAGTCATCTGCATGCCCAACTAGTAGCTAGCTAAACAACATCAAGGGTGATCAGATTGGTTAAAAATTGAAATGGCCATGTGACCCTGCTATACCACTACAGGGAATAACCCCCCATGATGCAGAAATTCACTGTAGTGACACAAGCACACTCATGTTCATTGCAGCATTATTTACAATAGCAAGTTCATGGAATCAACCAAAATGCCCAACAACTGACAAATGGAAAATGAAAATGTGGTACATTTATACAATGGAATACTACTCAGCCATCAAAAAATGAGTTAATAAAATTTGCCTGGAAATGGATGGCATTAGAAAAAAATTATATTGAAAGAAGTATTCCAGACCCAGAAAGTTAGACACAATATGTACTCCCCATAGGTAGATCCTAGTTCCAAACCCACTTAATGACATATTCAAAAGTAAATCTCTATAATACCTACTGTGATTGTAAAGAATTATAAACAGAAGGGAAGGGAAGGAGGACTTCAAAAGAAAGGAAATAGGGGAAGCCAGTTTTTCAGTAGAGAAAATAAGCCATGGTCAAGTATTACATGTAAGTAGTGAGACATCTGGTGAAGCTCACTCTCACTTCCCTTTCTGGTCACTTGGGACTGAAAAGATTTGATCTCACCAGTCAAGGAGGATATAAGGACTACAGATAGTAATCATCTGGCAAATGAGACACTGACACCTCTCCTTCCCTTCTCCTCCCTCCCCCTCCCCTTTCACTGCTATGTACTACTCTTATTCTTCCATCTACCTTTGAGTCTCCTCTGACATTAAGAAAGTCATTTAAATAGTCTTTTATCTTTGGTTATGAGGTGACCTTAGATACCAATTGGGATTCAGTCAAGGGCAGTGCTGGAAAAGCAAAACTGAAAACAGTAACAAACCATAATTCAGAATACCAAAGATCCTACATCATTCATCTGGAACCAGACCAGCCAAATCTGTCCCCATCTTAAAGCTCGGAGAACCTTGTGGAAGAGGGAGCAGAAATATTGTATGAGCCTAAAGATGGGGAGGACCAATGATATGCAAGATACTGCACACAAGTTAGGGAAAAAGGGGGAGGCACAGGTGAGGGAGAGGGAGAGGGGATTGAAAGGAAAGGAGGAATGGGAGAGAGCACAATGGGAGATGACTGGGGAGGGGAGTGGGAAGGGAGAGGATGAGGGTACCTATTGAGCTTGTATGATTAGGAAAAAAAAATAAAATGTGGGAGAGAAGTTAAAAAAATAAAATGAGAAAAAAAGAGTGAAGCCCATCAATCCCCTTGGTGACAATTCTAAAAGAAAAAGCAAATTCTAGAAGGATACTTGAGTAGCTAGTGAAAGATATACATTTAGAGAAGAGAGAGTTCTACAGTTAGGCCTCTGCTGTTCTGATGAGCTCATGTAAATGAGAAAAAGTGTGGGAAGTTTGAGAAGGATCCATCCACAATGATTAGAAGGAAATAGTGTTCATGGGTGGCCCAGTTCCATTTCTTCCTATTAGGACCAATAAGCAAAGAAACAACAACTACAGGAAGTCTGGATTTAAGATCTCAGCAAAGTATCTCCTAGGGAATAATTAATTTAGGACAGAGAACTGTCACAATCATTTCTAACAAATCATTAAGTACTTCAAAAAAGTGTGGAACACTTTCCAAGTACCTAACTGCATCCCAAGGGAGAAGCCCAGAATTTATTGGAATATGTATATAATCCATCCTCAACAGATCATATTTTCCATGTCTTGTATTCAGTTAAGAATTTCAAAATACAAAGGTCAGAAACATCTGTTCCACAATGAGGAGAACATTTAGACTATGAACTGTCAGCCAGAAGCATAAGACTCTGCTCTGTTTCATGATGGTTGCTTAACAAATGACAAAATCACATCCCCTCATAGAACTGCCTTGGGAAATGACTCTGCAAGAAATTCCCCATCTTGTCCATAAGCAACCAGTCAACTGGATATACCCAAATATATACTTATAAGCATATATTTTATGCCTTTTTGCTGACCAATTTATCAGGATTGTTCACTTTCTTTCATTATTTTTTTCAGAACCTATTTTGAAACCTAGGATAGTACAGAGGACAAGGCTGCAGGCCCATGGCATTCTCCTATGGATAGTTAAACTTGGAATGATTTCAGAGTGAGTAACTATAGCCATAATTTCCTTCCAGAGCCAATGTAGTTCTTCAAACAGAAGCTGGGGGAGCCTCTGATGAAGTCATTTCTCACCTCGTCCTAATCTGTGGCCCTTTGGTGATATTTTCCATGTTTTTCTGGAAACCATCATGGACACCATCTGTTTGCCCTGCCCTCTAAGGTGAATCACTCAGCCGAAGATGGTTCATATCATTCTATTTTGCAGTAATGGCATGGATGCCAAAATTTCTTTCTTCCCTTTCATCAGGAAACCAGCTGGGGAACAGTAATGTGACCATCTGCAATGGAAGTGAGAAACCTCAGTATTCAAGTCCATATAAGCCCCTTCATTAAATGTAGCTAGTACTTTTGGTTGAATATCATATTGTGTGTCCTCTCTCAGTCTGAAACATCATTTATTCATAAGCAGCTCTTACAAAAGGATATTTAACCTGGAATATCCAGAAACTAAGTCAGTGGGACTCATTATGCATGTTAAGCATCACTAATCTGATATACTAAAATTCAGATTACCAGATACAAATGTTTTGGGCAATGACATAAACTGCAGTTGGAAAATTCATCATCTGTATTATAGTTAGAATGTAGTCAATACTACAAAAGTCCTAAGTCACTTCCTTCAGGATGTGTGCACATAAGTGAATTTTGTGTTAAACACGGATTTCCGCCTGAAAATATCTCGCTAAGTTCATGTGAATCCCCAATATCTGAAAAAATATAAAACACTTGTATTCCAAGCATTTCAGGTTAGGAATTCTCTACCTGCATTCATTAGAAAATATTACCTCAGGAGGGTAAAAGGGAGTCAGAAAGGTGAAGAGGAAATGATATGAGAGTCTTATTTAGCCTCCATTACTTGTGATTGATTTCCTGTTCTCACGCACAAGCTGTAAGAAGCATTTTCAGCAATGTACCATCTCTGGTGGAAGAAAAAGAAGAAGACATTAAATCATAAACTTCTTTTTTCTAATATCAAAACTTACTCAGGAAGGTTGAATAGTGTGCATTTATAACTAAACACACCTAAGTCTTGAGTAGGGTCCTATAGTAAGAACCAAAGTGCACTAATGTTAAAAAGCAAGAAATGATGATATGAATATGTTTGCCAACATCAGGTTGGCCTGCCTGGTTCTCTAAGAACCTGGGTAAATTTTGCTCCCTGTATATATAGGTGGATCATGCCACATAGGAGGCATAAAGAATTACATTGATATATGCAAGAGACTCTTTAATAAGGGAGTCATAACATAGTATTCTATTGCCCAATGTGTATAATTTTCCACAAACTTCACCATCTATCTATGCTTAAGAATCTTTCCACAGTCTGCTGATGGGCATTATATTAGCAACAAAAACTTTGCCTTTTAATGATTTGTCACAGGTCATTGTTGCCACTCTTTCAAGTTCAAGGTAACTACTTCACGAATAAAAAATTACTTTATTCCTACTTTAAAATTAACTGTCATTAAAAGTATTTGACATTTCATAAATGCATGAAAAATCACTAATGTAATTATTAAATTAATCCTAATGTACAAGTAATATTTTGGAAACTAGCATCAGCTAGTATTAAATGTTCATCTCTGGTTTGAAATGAAACTTGGTTCTGAAACGTATTACTTATTTCACTCCAGTCAAGCTAATTAACCTCTCTGGTCTTGTTTTATATACACACAAAATTGCTACTTCTGTAATCAAAGAACTCTATGATGCCAGAGATCAGAAGTCATGCTTTTATTAATATACAGTTACTAAAAAGTAAAGCCATACATCAGGCAATCAGGAAGACCAAGGGATAAGTCATTGTCATAAGTCAATTTTAAACAGTGAGTCTATGCAGTAATAAGATAATGAACACACATAAGCTTATTTATATTAACAACATGCAAATAACTATGAATGTGTACCATCTTTAAATAACTGGAATAACTATTATTTATAAAAATTTCATCTATAACTCAATATAACAGGTATTTCAATCATTATTTTTTGGTTTTAAATTTGGCTTTTCAATTCAGAGTATTCTTTTTACAATAACCTATTCACAAATGTGCATAGTAACTTTATTTATAATTACCAAAAATGACAACTTATTCTTTTAATGAGTAAATATAAACTGAGGTACAGTTATCCAAAAATAATGTAAAGCAAACATTCATGAGCTTCAAAAATGTTAGGTTGAGTTAAAAAAGGTAACCTCCAGGTTTTAGATAGATCCTAAATGACTATTTGACCCTCTGGAAAAGGCAAAGCCCTAAGGACAGACAACAGGTGTTTGTGTGTCTGGACTGGGCTGAGCTCTGAGCAGGAAAGGGAACTGTGACTTTCCTTCCTTCCTCCCTCCCTCCCTCCTTCTCTCCCTCCCTCCCTCCCTCCCTTCTTTCTTTCTTTCTTTCTTTCTTTCTTTCTTTCTTTCTTTCTTTCTTTCTTTCTTTCTTTCTTTCTTTCTTTCTTTCTTTCTTTCTCTTTTTCTTTCTTTCTTTCTTTCTCTTTTTCTTTCTTTCTTTCTCTTTTTCTTTCTTTCTTCTCTTTCTCCTTCTCTCTTTCTCTTTCTCTCTCTCTCTCTCTCTCTCTCTCTCTCTCTCTCTTTCTTTTTCTTTCTGTTAAGGAACTACTATCTCCTACTTGCACTTGCCTGGCATTAAGGAGAGGAGGCTTTTAGGGGTACAAGTCCAGTTGGGATGAGGTGACTCTTAAAAACTATAATTATGAAAGTTAATTTCATGGTATTATTTTTTAAAAAATGACAAAAAAATCCAAATAAAGATTTCCAAGAGACAGCTCAGCAGATAACATAACTGACCACAAACCTGGGGACCTGAGTTCGATACATGGAAGACTACATGATGGAAGAGAACTGAGTTCCTAAAGTTCTCTTCTGATCTCCACGTATGAGTCATGGCATACATGTGTTCAAATAAATAATATTACTTAATAAAAAAAATTTCCAGGGGCTGGAGAGGTGGCTCAGGGGTTAAGCCTCTGCCTTGCAGTCGGAAGGTCCTGAGTTCGGATAGTAGACCCCATGTATAGACGCCGGGCAGAAGCGAGGGCGACCTGCGTTTCTGGTCCTGGTAGGGCGGAGCCTGTGAATCCCAGGGCAGAGTAAACAAGGAGGAGGTGGAGGCGGTCCATGGTGGTTCCCGAATTCGCCCATGGTTCTACACGCACACACACTCACACATACATACACACACATGCACACACGCACAATTGAATAAAATAATTTTAAAAATTAAAAAAATAAAAAATAAATAAAAAAAATTTCCACCTGTGGGTGTACCAGAAAAATTGCATTGTGGGGGTCCTACCACACCCATCCTGTTATTCTTGGGCCTGGCAGATCTTCTATGTGGGAAATCACTCTAAAACAATGCTTTTCTTCCTTCTCACCTTCTCATACCAAACTTCTGGGCACTCCATTTGAGGAAGTGGAATATGGGAAGATTTGAAAAGAAAGTGTCCACTGGTTCTGCATCAAGCCATCAAGCAAGACAACTCTGCTTCTGTTTACTTTATACATTGTCTGAAAAACTCTAGATTAAAATAGCTGATCTTGGTGGGTTATGGTGGTAACTGTCCTAGGTCCTCAAGTACTCCCGAAGTAGAAGCAGAAGGATCAGGAGTTCAAGGCCAGCCTGAGATATGAGACTCTTCTCAAAATAAAAGCAATTAACTAACCAGCTAAATGCTTACCTGCTGCCTGCAGTCTTGAGTCAGATCCTAGCGCACGGGTTCTGAGCAACCGGGAATTGCAGGACCTTTGGAGCCAACAAACTCATTTGTCCTTCTGTTTTTATCCCTGTGGATCTTGATAGTGGGTGAGATCAGGGTGCTGTCTCAGTCAGTGACTCTGCAAAGATCTTTCAAGGAAAACCGAATGTGTGTCCTGTGAGGACCCCTAGGTGGCATCTGGATTTAAACATGGTGGTGTCGCTGAAAAGGCTTCTAAGTCTTGGCTTCTTCTGAAGTAGGATTTAAGCCCTTTTTGTCTACCACACAAAGTAACTTTGGGAACAGTTTGCAAACAATAGGAGGCTGCCCACAGATGGTAGAAATGTCTAATGAAGGTGTCTGCTTACCAGGGACCACTACAATCTCCAACACTATGGCCCAACTCCACTGTTTTCTGCCTACATCTCATCTAAAGCATCCAGAATTGGGTCAGTGTGGTGAATACAGAAGATAGATTGGGGCGGGGTGTCCCTGTAACACAGCTTGAAGATTACTTATTTGCAGGTTGGCACTTACTTTGGGCTCAAGGATGCCAGGATGCTCAAGGCGCTGGTTTTGAAGAAGCTAGGTGGTACTGTGGCAGATTTTTCCCTGGTTTGGTTATGTAGGGTAGGACTGCACTATTTTGAGCCTCCCATATGCACTGTCCTAGATACCACCTACTTCTCTTACCCTCTGGACAGCAGGCATGGCCTGCCAGTCACAAAAAAGTTAACTGTCACCATGTTACAATTAGTAAACTTTTAAAGACAAATTGCAAGGTAGTGACTATTTTGGTTTTAGAAGGCATGGCCTTGCCATGTAGCCCAGATTGGCCTCAACCACTTAAGTGCAGGCGTTACAGGTATGCACTGTAACACCCTGGCTGGATTACAAAGTTAAAGGCTGTTGCAACCCTATTTTTTTGCCTTATAAAAAGCATTCTCTAGTGTGGTCCTTCATCAACAAAAAAGTGAAATTTTCAAGTTTAGACCTTGGTGGAGGATTAATAACAGATTTTTACTGCTGACCCACACAGGAGCTGATGGGTTGGCTTACAGTGGAATCATCAAATGGACCTCCTTCTCATTGATATCAGGGATCAGTTCTACAGGGGAGTTGACCATGCGCATTGTATTCTTGCCAAACAACTGGAACTCACAGTGAATGAGCTGCTCCCAAATCCACTGTTCGGCTTGATGGTGGGCTGGCATGACTTGGTCCACATGTGGACATCTGACAGGGACATGGCATAGTACTTCATGAGATGTACGAGGCTCAGAGCAGCTGAGCGGCTCACACCAGTAGCATAATGCAGCAGGATCTGGCCCTGAATGGAAGTCAGGCATGGGGTTGAAGAAGTCACAGAGGCATGAGACGGGCGCATCAGCCACCAGCACTGGTGTGTACTGGACATCCTTGTGGAATGTGTTTACCACCCGCACTGAGACATTGATGACTATAGTGATCTGGTTTCTGGACAGCAGTAGCTTTTGTTGGCAGTCAGGCCATTGCTGATACACTGGCATTTGGAGCTCTGTGAGAGGCTTGTGACTGAAGGTTGTGGGAACTGAAGTGAGAAGGCATGCTGGGCTGTCATCAAGGTGAAAGGCCAACAGTTGGTATTGTCTTTCAGCTAAGCTGTGCTCACTGAACACTCTCTCTTGCAGGAGGGCGGGGTCTTTATTGCACAATGAAGATATGAGTGAGGGCTTCTCAGAGGAAAAAGACCCTTCATGATCCTGGTCTACATTTAATCCTCACCTACTTACCAGCAGTAAAGGCTCCTCCTCCGGGAGGGATGGACAGGTCTGGGCCTTAAAAGAAGCCTCGTAGGACTCAAGACAGATAATCGCTCCCAGACCACCGAGGATCTCCAGGTAAAACCAGTTCGGCTCAGCCAGGGCCTCCAATTCCCAGTTAGTATAAATGCCAAAAAGTGAGAAGCGAATAGGCAAATGTGAGTCTTAATTTAATTTGTGCACATGCACATTTTGGTTAAACATGCTTTCAACTTTACGAAGATCATGAAGACTTGTATCAGTGAGTCTTTGCTGTAATTTGTACTTCTAACATTCATTATTCAAAATTACATCTGGAAGTATAGTCTTACTTTGAGGATTACATATATATTTTCTAGCGAACTGTGTTTGTGAAGAGCAACCAGTTTTATTTTAAAAAGAATCCCCATATATAATTTTGCAAAGTCTTTACTATTTTACTATTACTCTCACAACTACTGTGAATTTTGTAAATCAAACATGTTTTAACCCATCATAGAATAGACTAAAAGACTTAGCTATGTTACAATAAATTATTTTGCTTTACATGTGCTTATATTTTAATGTTTAAATACAATATCTCATGAATTATCATAAAATAAGATAAATAATTTGCTTTTTCATATGTATTGGTTGATTTGATGATGAGGAAAAAGTCTATTTAACAGAATATGTCTATTATACATTCTACCATCAAAGAATTGCCCTGGCTTTTCATTGTTCATTTAGGTGATCTGCAAGAATGCTTTAGTTTTCAAAATCAAATCTGGTTTTACTAAAACTTGGTTCTTCTATTTATAAATATTTTGATGCCATAGAATGATTCTTTTCATAGCTTTTTATGAAATCTGTGTCTATGTACATACTTATCCTCTTTCAATCACACATACTTTCATTCAGCTTCTTTTAAATTTGTCATAAGTTCTAAAGAACCCCAGTAAGTAACCAAAAAATAAGAATGTAAGACAAAAGTAAGCCTGAGGAAACAATATACTTTTAAAATGTTATGGTTTCCATAAGGACAACAATATAAATATTTGACATGACAAAGTATTAGTCCACACTGGAATTATTGACATTTTCCTTTATAGTTTTATATTGAATGATATATAGACAGTATTCTAAAACATCATGGATGATGGCTTCAGGACAAAAAAGGACTGTGGCAAGTGTGAATTACCAGAGATAATAGTTGTTGTTCTAATTCTTTAATCCTATGTGTCTCTGGGCACATAGAACTTGATAATAATAAATAAATAATTTATCAGTCTGAAGACCAAGCATACCAAAAGTTGTTTCAAATCCATATGAGGAAATAAAAGTAAAGATGAGGAGGAAAACACTGTAGTCGTTTAGAATTAAATCACTCTCTCTTTTCTCTCCCCCTCTTTCTTTCTGTCAGAAAAGGGAATCTGGGAGGTGTGGGTTTTGACATAGAAAATAAAGAAACCATTTAGATAGGAGGAATAATGCAAGACATTGATGCTTGTTGCCTCTTTATGTTACATATTCCAGGTAAGGATTGTGATAAGAAAACAGACTTCTACTGAGGCAATTTATTATATCAAAGGCATCGGGTAGTCTTTATTACTGCCAGGCCAGGACACCATGACACAAGTGACTGGTTTCCTGCTTCCTGTTTCCCCTGGCAAAAGGATGTGGCATCCCATTTCAATTGTTATTGTGTGAGACTGTAGATCCTTTCTCACTTTATTACTGTTTTTTATTGTACTTGCTATGTTATACTTTTATGAGTAGTTTAAAGAGTATTCCTAATTTTATAAAAGAACAACTTTACTGCAAAGAATATACCATTTCCTTTGGTTCTCTGTGTTTCCCAACTGCATTAAGAGCCCACACTGAATAACTGACATATATTCTCTATGTCTGTGAACTGTTCACTATGATATCAGCACAATGACCAAAAAAGTCACAGGTGATAAATCTCCCAGGATAGATTTCCATCACAAAGTATGTTTTTGAACATCATAGAAGCATCTTATTTTTATCATAGATTACAGCAATCTCACAGTGCAATATTTGTTCTTTCCTTAATAAGAACTCTTAATCTTTCTTCTTAAAAGAGACCACTCTACACTTATCCTTGGTATTTTCAGTTTGTGAACTTCACTGCACATGTATTTCAAGGCCATTATTAACTGGAATAATGGGCATTAATATATAATAGCTGTAATAACAACACCTTGAATCTGATAACTGAAGTTGATACTAAATAACTAACAGAAGTATATCATATTTAACATAGCTATACCATGCATAGTGCAGCTAAATCATGCATAGTGTAGCTATACTGTACATAGTTTAACCATACCAGACATATTGTAACCATGTGGTAGCTATATCACACAGAAAGAGGATACTTCTCCCTGGAAGGAAAAAGAAGTACAGTATAAAATTTTAATCACAATACTTAGAATGAAATGCATTTTAAAATGTATATAGAACTTATTTCTAGAAATTTCTATTCAGCATGTTTGGCTATAGTAGATAGAAAATGAAACCACAGAAAAAAGGGGCTTGTCAAGTACAAAGCACAATAATTTTACTCTATTCTCTCTAAGATATAATTATAGATGATCATTCAACATCGGCTCTATATTCTATTGGGTTACATTATTCATGTAATATACTGATAAAAGACATGAGCACTCTGTCTTTCCTGGTGATTGAAATGTTCTTGGGCCGGTCTTATTGTTGAAAGACTGAGTAACATTCAGAGCATGGGTAGATATATAATGTTCCTCATGTTGGTGCTGCACACATAATTTGCAGCTAAAAGTGCATATGGAAATGTACATACTGACAATGAGTATGGAAAGATAACAAATTTGCTGAATTCTTTCTTCAGATGCATTCCTAGACAGAAAAGTAACTATTTACAAGTGAGAATCTGTACACTAAATATGTTCCTGTCATACTTGGACAATAAGGTAAAGGTCACCTCACTGCAGCTCCTCTAGCTGTTAATAGAGGTTCAGGTGAGGCTACTTCATTTGTCATGTTCAATATGTTAATAACTGCTTTATGGCATCCAAAGGCCATAGTACGGCAAATGACTTCTTTTCCTCTAAGTCATAGTTTCAGTAAAATCTCTTGGTCCAGTTCCATTGTATCTACTGCAGCCATCTTGATGAATGTGCAAATGCTGAGCTTTCTGTACTAAATACTCTGTAGCACTCCTTGCAATAATCTGTACTTTTTCTCTAAGTATGTTTTTGTCACATACTCTGGTTCTTTCAGTAATGCTCTTTTTCCAAATACACAACGTTTCATGGCTCAAGCTTAGAAGCAAATAGCAATGCAACTGCATCACTATCACTCTGTGCCCTCTCTTAAACAAATTCTCCCTCATGGAACAAATAAACATGTTCATTGGAAAGCTGTCACTTCAAAGTGACCATTGGTTTCCGGTATTTTTGCAGTTGTTTATAACTTATCAGAAAGTCATACACATACACATACACATGCCCTAAAAATAAAAGGCTGGTCAACAATTCTACAAGCTAATGGAAGCAGAAAACAGGCAGGGGGAGCCATTATGATATCAGACAAAGTAGACTTCAAACCAAAGAAAACTATAAGAGACATGGATGGATACTACATTTTAGTCACAGGTACAATTCACCAGGAAGACTTCACAATACTGAACATAATATGCACCCAATATGGGCCCCTCCACATTCATTAAGAAAACCCTACAGCATCTAAAGCAAGAAATCAACCCCCAAACAATAATTCTTGGGGACTTCAACACCGCCCTCTCAACATGGGATAGATCAACAGGTCAAAAGCTTAACAGAAACACTTTGGACCTTAATCAAACCCTTAAAGAAATGGACCTTACAGATCTCTATCGAACTTTTCACCCACACACCAAAGACTACACATTTTTCTCAACAGCACACGGAACTTTCTCTAAAATAGATCACATACTGGGCCACAAAACGAATCTACACATATACAAAAAAGTCTAACCTGTGCCCTTTCAGACTGCCATGGCCTAAAGCTGGACATCCACAACACAACAAACAAGAGAAAATACACTAACGCCTGGAAACTTAACAATATGATGCTGAATGAGAACTGGATTCAGGAAGAAATTGAAAAGGAAATTCCAGATTTCTTGAAAGCAAATGATAATGAAAATACAACTTACCAAAATGTCTAGGACACAATGAAAGCTATTCTAAGAGGTAAGTTCATAGCTCTTAATGCCTACATCAAAAAAACAGAAACATCAGAAATAAACAACTTAACAATGCAGCTTAAAGCTTTAGAGAAACTAGAGCAATCTGATCCCAAAAGTAGTAGAAGAGAGGAGATTAGCAAAATAAGGGGAGAAATATCTGAAATCGAGATTAAGAAAACCATAGAAAAAATCAACCACTCAAAAAGCTGGTTCTTTGAAAAAATCAATAAGATTGATACACCCTTAACTAAATTAACCAAAAGCAAGAGAGAGAAAACCCAAATTAACAAAATTAGAAATGATCATGGAGTTATCACTACTGATACCCGTGAAATCCAGAGAATTATAACATCATATTTCAAAAACTTATACTCTGTGAAGTTTGACAGCACAAAAGAGATGGATGAATTTCTAAGTAAACACAACTTACCTAAATTGAATCAGGAATTTGTGAATTATGTAAATAATCCTATAACATATAAGGAAATTGAAGAAGTAATCTTGAATCTTCTCACCAAAAAATGTCCTGGACCAGATGGATTCAGCACAGAGTTCTACCAGACATTTAAGGAGTTAATAACACCAATACTCCTTAAACTGTTCCATCAAATAGCAAAGGAAGGAGCACTACCAAATTCCTTCTATGAAGCTAATATCATTTTAATCCCAAAACCTAATAAAGATTCACTTAAAAAAGAAAACTATAGGTCAATCTCTCTGATGAACACAGACACAAAGATTCTCAACAAAGTCTTAGCAAATTGGATTCAAAAACACATGAAAAAGATCATTTACGGGGACCAAGTAGGCTTTATCCCCGGCACACAAGGTTGGTTCAACATATGCAAATCAATAAATGTAATTCATCATGTAAAGCAATCCAAAGTCCAAGACCACATGATACTCTCGATAGATGCAGAAAAAGCTTTTGACAAGATCCAACAGCCTTTTATGATCAAAACGTTAGAGACAGTAGGAATGGAAGGAACCTTTATCAATATAATAAAAGCTGTATACAACAAGCCCACAGCAAGGATTATGCTCAATGGGGAACAATTGGAAGCATTCTCACTTTGATCAGGAACTAGACAAGGCTGTCCACTCTCACCACTTCTATTCAATATTGTACTTGAAGTCTTAGCTGAAGCCATAAGACAAGAAAGGGACATAAGAGGGATTCAAATCGGCAAGGAAGAAGTCAAGTATCCCTATTGGCAGATGACATGATCTTATACCTGAGTAATCCGAAAAACTCCACCAGGAAGCTCCTGGAATGAATTGAGAAGTTCTGCAGGGTGGCAGGATACAAAATAAATGTGCAAAAATCAGAGGCCTTCCTATATGCTCAGAATGAAAGAAGTGAAAAAGCCTTGAGAGAAACAATCCCATATACTATAGCCCCTAAAAAAAATGAAGTACCTTGGTATAAACCTAACCAAGGAGGTAAAAGACCTTTACAATGAAAAGTTTAAAACCCTCAAGAAAGAAATAGCAGAAGACACCAGAAGGTGGAAAGACCTCCCTTGTTCCTGGATTGGCAGAATCAACATCGTAAAAATGACCATCCTACCAAAGGCAATATACAAATTCAATGATATTCCATTTAAAACCCCAAAGCAATTCTTCAAAGAAGTTGACCAAACAATCTCAAAGTTCATATGGAGGCACAAAAGACCCAGGATAGCAAAGACAATCCTGAGTAACAAAAACACTGCTGGAGTTATTACCATACCAAACCTAAGTCTATACTACGAATCCATAATTATAAAGACAGCTGGTACTGGCTCCAAAATAGACACACAGATCAATGGATAAGGATTGAAGACCCAGATATAAGCCCACAAAATTACAGCCATTTGGTCTTTGACAAAGGGGCCCAAAGAATCCAATGGAAAAAGAACAGCATCTTCAACAAATGGTGCTGGCAAAACTGGATCTCCACATGCAGAAGATTAAAGCTGGACCTGTACTTGTCACCACGTACAAGACTTAATTCCAAATGGATCAATGACCTTGATATCAGGCCAGAGACTATAAAAACCATAGTTGAAAGGATGGGGAACTCCCTCGAGCTGATTGGGCTAGGCCAACATTTCCTAAATAGACATCCAATGGCACAGTCACTGCTACCAACTCTCAACAGTTGGCATCTTGTGAAATTAAAGAGAAATTAAAGAGTTCAGATAAAGAGATTGTAACACGAGCTCAAAGGCAAACTACAGAATGGGAGAAATTCTTCACTAACCACACATCTGATAGAGCTCTACTGTCCAGAGTGCACAAAGAACTTAGAAAACTAAACACCAAAGAAACCAATGGCCCAATTAAAAAATGGGCCCTGGAACTTAAAAGAAACTTTACCAGCGATGAAATTAAAATGTCTAACAAATATCTTAAAAAATACTCCACTTTCTTAGCCATCAGGGAAATGCAAATCAAAACTTCCCTGAGATATCATCTCACCCCGGATAGGATGGCAAAAATCCCCAATACAAACAAGGACAAATGCTGGAGAGGATGTGGAGAGAGGGGAACTCTCCTACATTGCTGGTGGGAATGCAGGCTCATACAGCCACTCTGGCGAGCCGTCTGGAGATTCTTAAAGAAATTAAAGATTGAAATGCCATATGACCCTGCTATTCCACTTCTGGGAATAACCCCACATACAGCAAAAATTCACCTCGATAGCACAAGCACGACCATGTTCATAGCAGCACTGTTTACAATAGCTAAGTCATGGAATCAATCTAAATGTCCAACAGTTGACTAGTGGATAAGGAAACAGTGGTACATCTATACAATGGAGTACTACTCAGCTATCAAAAAGGATGAATTATTGGAATATGCTGGGAAATGGATGTCATTAGAAACAATTATATTAAGTGAAGAATCCCAAATTAAGAAAATTAAGCACCATATGTACTCCCTAATAGGTGGCTCCTAGTACCAAACCCACCCAGCCCACCTAGAGACACTCAAAGATAAATCTCTGTAATACCTACAGTAATTGCAAGGATTATGAACAGGAGGGATGGGGTAGGAAGGCCACACCAGAAACAAGGAGAGAAGTGACCATGTTACATTCGAGAAATTAGGCCTCCATCAAGAACTGCAAGGGGTGACATACAGAACCCAGCAGGATGGAGTGAAGGGCATTGCAGGAGCAGCAAAACTGCAAAAGAAAATCAACAAACCACTATCCAGAACTTCAGAGACTCTATATCAACCACATAGAACTAGGTCAGACTAATCTCTTCCCATCCTGAAGCTCAGGGACATTTGCGGAAGAGGGGGCAGTAAGATTGTAAGAGCAAAAGAATGGGAGGAGCAATGATTTGCAAGATACTCCACACAAGTTAGGGCCGAAGCAATCATAATTGGACTTTGCATGCCCTGCGCAATGTCCAACACACTATTGACCTCACAAAGTCTAGCATGTGCTAAAGGCACCAAGATCCTTGGAGGCAAGGGATTGGCAGTCACAGTAGTGTTCCTATGCTTAAGGGGAACATGGGAAAGGGTTCAGGGAAATGCCACTGGGTCCTTGTACGTCATCGGAGAGGAGGGCCCAGAGGAGAGTCAGGCATGCACAAGAAAGGACTCTCTGGGAATTGGGGTGGGAGGCACTGGGGGATGGGGAGGGAGGGGTGAGGGCAGGGGGAGCAGGGGGTTTGAGGGGAGGAGGAGGGAGGTAGGGAACTGGTGTACCTATTAAGTTTGTATGAGCTGAAATAATAATAAAAATGTATCAAATTTAAAAAAAAGAAAGTCACATACACAGTTCATTGTGTTATTATTTCAATATCTTTCCTTAAATTCAATTTCAAAATTCCTGAAAAAGAAATACTTTAGCTTCTAAACCTTATCATTTATCAATACTTCATGCATATCTTGACCACAGTAGTAGTTCTACAATAAATATGTTCCATTTCTGCATATGTGAAGGTATATAATTACAAATTTTATTAGTTTCTAATGATACTTATATAATCAGTTGAGGAATTTTCAGGATTCTTACATAATATTTATTTATTTATGTATTCAGTATTCATTTATTTATTCAGTAATTTAGTGTGTTACCTTTAATCAGGTTTTAAAAAGTTGACAGGAACAATATTTGTCAACTCAATTTATTTATGAAGTTAGTTTAAGTGACTGAGAGTGAATATATACTGTGAATATGTAAGATAGGAGAAAAGGTGAATGTTTTTGAAACAGAAAATAACCACAATATGCCATGTTTCAAAGTTATAGGTAGGAAAGAGTCCTTCTGCTGAAACCCAATGAGGTTTTCGAGTCCTTCCTCTCTTCAGTCACAGATGGCACTTGAAAGCAACCACAGGAAAAAGTGACAAATATATCTGAAAACTAAGCATGAATCTACAGTCAAACCTACAGTGATCCAAAAGTTTTCAAACAAAAAACATCAGATTCAGTCTAAAAATAGGAGTCAGAACTGATGAATGAAGGACGAACCAGTCCCTGCTATCTGTGGAAATTTTGCAAGAATCCATTGGTGGAGAATATGAATTTTACACAGTTCTAACATAGGTAGTAAAAGGAAGCAATCTGCTTGGACTAGCATAAGATATAGAAATCTGAATAATTAATAATAAACCAAGCTCCCGAAAGCTGTCTAAAGCTATATTATGTATCATAAAACGCATAGTGGATGGGTAAGCTATTATGATTTCTGGATTCTACATTAATCCTTTAAATTCTGTCACATTATTTGATCACCTTGTCTTAGAGAATTTGTGGTGACATACATCTGGACATTATTAACTCTAATTTTTGAATGTAAACTAAATATATATACATATATACTTAATATACATATGGTTTAGATATATGTAGCAATTTGTTTTTCTAAGCTTGCACAGTTTTAGCTTAATAAAGTTCACTAAGGTAAGATATCTTAACATGGTGAATGGAATCAAATATTGAAGACAAAATCTGGATACCCAAATGTGAAAATCTGACTAAGATGATCCTTCACAAAATCATTACAAAAATGGGTTTCACCTTTTGAGGTGCTCTTACTTACATAGGTCACTGATACTCAAATTACTGCACTTAAAATCTATTTAACAATAAATATTTCCCTAGTTGTATAATGCAGTTCTAGTCACAGAAAACATAATCCCCATTAAATTGAGTTGCCACTTCACTTGATAGTTCTTTGACTCATATTTACTCAAGAAGGGAGGTTAAGTTTTTCTAAGGTCAAGTATTTTTATGTTAATTAAACTTAAATTGCAGAAGTAGAATCAGTGAGAGATCTGGAGTTCCATGGGGAATGCCACCTTGAAGTTTAATGTTTGCTCAAATTTGAGATTACCCAAATTCTTGACCTCAGCAAAATCTCGTCAGTCAGAAACTGTACCGATGAACTGTTATCCAATAGCCAATAAAATAAGTGAATAATCAACAAAATTCATGAAGCATAGTGGCATATCGATTAGGTGATTCTATACCCTTTTGTTTCCATGTCTCTCAAGCAAGCATTTGAAAAAAAAATCCATGGCAAACTGGAAGTCAAATAAAGGAAATCTTTACATTCTTTTCATTGATTCCATAAAAATGTTGAGGGCTTAAAGCCTGTCAGAGCCACAGCTGAGTAAGTCAATGGCTGATTATCAGAGAAATAGTCAAAATTTTTCATTAAAAATTTGAATAAATGTATATAGATATATTCTTATGTATTAAATTTCCCTTGCTATTTGAGTATTTTTTTCACTTCCACATGTTATTATATTATTCTCTCTTTCTTGTTTCTCTCATTCTCTCTTTGTATCATTGCATATGATTATGAAATGCCCCTTATAGGTTGATGTATTTGAACACTGTACCTTCATCTAAGCAATCATACCTTCATACTACTTCCTGTTATCTGCTGACTACTGATGAATTGAGATCAATATATATATCACATATAATAGAAACCTAAAATTGTTAAATATTACCTAGTATAAGCATTTGTTCAAATCTTGCTTCTGCAGCCATGCCTTCTACATACTGTCATATCTTCCTTATTATCATAAAATGATGCCTTTGAAGCATAATTCAGAGTTAAAACTTCTGTTGTTAAATGGCTTTAGCTATTTTTCACAACAAAGGGAATAAAAAGTAATAAGGAATAGAAATACTCTCATATACATATGATTTATTTGATACATAATCACACATAGGTATTCAATGTCTTCACTACATATTCTGAATTCAGAAATTTTTCACTGCAGAGGTCAAAATGCAGATACATACTCCATGGGATCCTAGATATAAATATAACATTAATATTCATGCTTTATACCATTATTAATGCTATTTTTATTGCTACTAGTAATTTCTGAAAATACTAAACACAAGCTATATATAAACAAACAAACATAAGAATTGTGTTTCAAAGGAAAACACAATTTGTATACTCTTAATAATGTCTCATTTTGTGGCTGAAGATATGGCTCAAGGTTGTTAAAACTTAGCTTCACAAGCAAAAAGACTTGAGTTTGGATCAAAGATCCCACATAAAAATTCATACCAGGTGGAAATGGTGATAGCCTACAGTACCATCCCTGGAAGCAGAGCCAGGGAAAATCCCAGAACAAAACTAAAAGGAAGTAGAGCAATCCAGGAAGACTTCAAAAGTCACCCTTGGGCTTCCACAGACACTAACAATGTCCTCAGATACACACAGTTATGCACATGCAAAAAAAAGAATTAAAATAAAAAGAATATAGCTTATAATTATAGATATTTAGATACAACTCACTTCTTTTTTTCAAACCAGTATAAAAATAGTGCACTAAATGAGATAAAACAGAAAAGTACCACATATTCATGACCACTACTATACAGAGGAAAATACTATTTCTATAGGAAACAGAAACTAGTCCTACTGGAAAGAGAAAAGACAAGTGAGTTTTTAAGCAGTGAGGTAAATGAGTAAGAAAGAACTGGAAGAGTAAGGTGAATTTTTCAGTCTGATGGGCTTTTTGTGTTTGTTACTGGCACCAGTGAATAAATCTTTGCCCTTCAACAGACAGGGGCAGATAAAAACAACTGTGTCTCCTGATGTTGATTGTTCAAAGGGATAGATCATCAGAATCCATGGGAAAAAAGAGTCCTGGAATGGAAAACAGAGAAAAGGCAAGGAGGATAGTCTCATCTCACAGATGCAGAATAAAAATTTATAATTAAACATTTTCTAAACTGAATCATCCAAGTAAAAAGAGGGTCAGCACTATATTCAAGAAGATAATTGCCTAAAATTTATCTTGGTGAGAAGAGCAGTGAGGGAAACCTGGTTGGTCACTGGCGTGTGCATGAAGTAACAGTTTCTGTCCATAGATGGTCAAGCTCTAGAAAGGCTAGCAAGTCAGTCCCAAAAAGCAAAACTTAAACCACTTATACATCTTGAATTCTTTATCCATCATAATATTGATATTTTTTTTCAGATTACATATAGGTTTGCTCAACGTATTTCACCATAATTTTCCACTTAGACATTGTACTATATCCTATGAATTTTAATTAAAAAATCAAAATATATACATCACATATAATAGAAACCTAAAATTGTTAAATATTACCTAGTGTAAGCATTTGTTCAAATCTTATTTACGTTCACATTGTAAAGTTACAGAGAAAATTAACATGTGTTTAGGTATGTAATAAATATATATGTAAATATATATTTATATACATAAAGCATGTGTGTTTATTCACAAACATGTTTTAAAGTATTGTCGGAAAAAAACACAAAGATTTGCAAACTATTTTACCTAAATAAATGAAGGAATTCATTGTAATTTTTCCCCTTGAAACTTGCTGGTAATTGAGGGTAATTTCTGTTTTTAATTTTGTTTTAGGTAATTAGAAAATTATTGTAATTTTCCAATTCATTTGCAAATTTATTTTCCTCATGTAAACACATATTATCTCTGCTTTAAGTATTAAACAAAGTCAGTGAAATGGAAATTGTAAAAAAAAAAAAAAAAAAAGGTTTTGTCACCCATGCTGCTTATCAACTGAATGTAACAACTTTCGAACATGATGTTTTTCAAATGTCACCCAATATCCTGAAAGGAATTGCCAGCATATAAAGACCCTGTGATCCTGTAAGGACTGACACACCACTAAGGGGTGGTAGGTAGGGTATATATACCTTGGAGAAACTGAGCAAAAGACATTAAAGACATAATTACCCCTTGTGGACTACATGACTCATAAGCTGCTCTCTCAGTGAGACCCACCTTGGCAGGGCAGGAAAGGAAATGCAAAACCCTGGACTTACACAGAAATCATTTCCTTGAAAAGCCCTTAAGTCCCTCACAGATCCTGAGCTCATCAATCCTTAAGTTCCAATGGAGTAAGAATTATAGAGGCAAGTAATCCTCCAAATAATTATTCAGTGATCCCACATAGACAATTTCGTAGAGGTTTCTTCTGTTTTATGCATAGTTATGTGATCTTGATAAGGGGATTACTTTGCTTAAAAAGCTCAATCTCCAGAGCATTTGAGAGAAAGACTAAGGGGATTTGTCCTGTTTTACTGCACAGATTTTTCTAAGGTTTCTTAAATCCTTTGTGATCTTTGTGATAAATAAACACAGATAAAATCAGGAATGAAAGAAATCTATGATAATTCACATAAAATGGTAATGCAAATCTGCAGTTAACCTTCCTGAGAGTTTCAATTTCCTAAAACACCTAGTTTGTCATGAACAAAGTTGCTTATTCATTCAATATTATGTGGTTTCATTTCTGTCCACTATGAATTCCATTATCATAACTGCACCACTGAGCATCTTACTGCAACAATCACCACTAGTCTCCACCACTTCACAATGCATGATCCATTAAGGCCTGTGCTTGTTTACAAATGAATATAAAGTTACTAACATAATGACTAACTTACAGCAGAGATTAAATACTTATTTGTTGAAGAAAGGAATGAAAGAATGAATAAGCAATAAACAAAGGCCTTCATTATCTCCTGTGTTTTTCCCCTATTGTTCTATATCTCTAACTTCTCAGTTAATTGTGTCATATCTCAACGGAATAATTGTTCTTTATGAATTTATTTTTTATTGTTTTATTTCTGTTGGTTGCATATATTCATAATCATGTCATTGTGTAAATTGGGAACTTCAAGATCAAAACTATTCATAGATATACATATTGACTTTTTATACTATAGTAACTAAGCATGACTTTCGTTTTTCAACTTTATTTGCATTTATAATTTATCCTTCAAATGATAATTAATTCTAATACATGTTGTTGAAAAAATGTTATAGTATATAACTCATATCTGTCACTTTATAACTGATCAAGGAAGATTTATTTAGATCACAGTTCAGAAGAATGCAATCCTTCACAGTGGGATAGACATGGCAAAGAAGTGGACTTTAATCCATGATATCAGCTAAGAAGTGGAGATTCAAACTGAGAAGTTCATCTGCATTTCTTCTTTTCCCATTTTTATTCAGTCCTGGTCCATGCTCATGGGATTATGTTGTCAACATTTTGTCTCTTCTCCATTACAGGTCTCTAGAAACACACTCTCAAACACACCCAAACATATGCTCCATTGATACTGCAAGTATTTCTAAATAACAACAAATTTACCGGTGAACCTAATCATCACATACTACACATATGTGTACAAGGTAAAAATTGTATTCACACAGTATCAGAAATCTAACACTCAGAAATTCATCAACTTATAAACGATACAAATATTTAATTAGCAATATCTAAAAATTTTATACAAATTATTGTATTTAATTGGGTCCGTGTGGCTTACACTAGATATTTATTTTTAATAATACAAAACATTTTATTTTTCTTGGCTCCATAAGTTCATAATCATTTCATTATGCAAATTGGAAACTTCAAAATCAAAATTATTTATAGATTGTACATATTGCCTTTTTATACAATGGTAACTAAGAATGACTTTCCTTTTTCAACTTTTATTTGCCTTTCTAATTTATCCTTACATTGATAATAGAGATTACAACTTTTTCTAGAGTCCATAAATCTAGACTTTCTTCTATCTGTTTACAGTGAAGTATCCCAGACACACGAAGATAGACACTTTATGTACTCCCTAACAAATGGATCCTAGTTCCAAACCCACTTGATGACATATTCAAGGTAAATCTCTGTAATATCTTGCAAAGATTATAATCAGGAGGGAAGAGAAAGAGCCCCCTCCCAAAAAAAGAGATAGAGGATCATGCTTCAGTAGGGAAAATAGTCACTATCAAGTATTGCGTGTAAGTAGTGAGACATCTGGTATAGCTCACTTCTCTTCCTGGTCAGTTACAACTGAAAAGGTTTGATCTCACCACTCAGGGAGAGTATAACGACTGAGAGATAGAAGGTACCATCCTGCAAATGGGACAGTGACCCCTCTCCTCAATTCTGTGTCCTACTCCTATTCTTCCATCCATGTTTGAGTCTTCTCTCATATTAAGATCTTCATAAACATTCTGTTATCTTTGGTTAGGAGATGACCTTCTATACCAATCAGGATGTAGCCAAGGATGGTGCTAGAAAAGCAAAACCGAAAACTGCAACAAACCATAATTCAGAACACCAAAGACCCTACATTAATCACCTGGAACCAGACCAGGCAAATCTGCCCCCATCCTAGCTCAGGGCATCTTGTAGAAGAGGGGTCATCAAGAGAGTAAGAGCCTAAAGATGGGGAGGACCAACACTATGCAACATGCTCCACACAAATTAGGGCTACAGCAGCTAGAATTGGACTTTGCCTGACCTACACAATGGCTGACATGTCAATAACCCCCCAAAGTCTAGCATGGATCACAGGGGAGAAGGCTCAAGACAGTAGAATCCTTAGAGACAAGAGATTAACAGTCATAATAGAGTTCCCATACTAACGGGGAGCCCAAGAAAGGGCTCAGAGCTATGCCACTGATTCCTTAACCCTCACTAAGGTGGAAGACTCAGAGGGAAATTGGCATTTACACAAAAGGATGCTGAGAAAAGGGGAGATAGAGGGGGAGCTGAAAGGAAGGGGGAAATGAGAGAGAGTGAAAAAGGGGACTGGAAAGGGAGGAAGGAGGGATAATACTGGATACCTATTGAGCTTGTATGATTAGGAAAAAAATAAAATATGGGAGAAAAAAGTCTCAATATACATAGTACATTTATTATACATAATAAATAAATAAATAAATTATGTGACAGTATATATTTACTTCCTGTGCCTCTATAGATGTATGGAACAATGAATGGATGAGAGGATGATAAATGCGTGGGTATACATAGATAGATGGAGAATTTTGGGTTGGTGGATAGGTGAATGGATTCATAGATAGTTTTGACTCATATTTGCACCATGAATTCATTTTTTCAGAATTTGCTTTTGTGGTTTATCTGTTACCTTACTATTTTTTTATTTCTGCTCATATAAACTTAACAGGTACACCGGTCCCCTCCCTCTCTCCTCCCGCCCCTGACCCCCCCCTGTTCTCCCACTCCCCTCCCTCCTCCCTCGCCATCCCCCAGGGCCTCACCCTCCCATCCCCGGAGTGTCCTTTAATGTGCATGCCAAATGCTCCTCTGGGTCCTCCTCTCCGGTGAGGTGCAAGGACCCAGCGGCATTTCCCAGAATCCTTTCCTGTGTTCCCCTTAAGCATAGGAATACTACTGTGGCTGTCAATCTCTAGCCTCCAAGGATCCTAGTGCCTTTAGTCCATGCTAGACTTTGTAGGGTCAATAATATGTTGTCCATTGCACAGGGCATGCAAAGTCCTATTATGATTGCTTTGGACCTAACTTGTGTGGAGTATCTTGCATATCATTACTCCTCCCATCTTTGTGCTCTTACAATCTTACCACCCCCTCTTCTAGAAATTTCCCTGAGCTTCAGGATGGGGAGAGATTAGGCTGGCCTAGAAAACTGAAAAAAAAAAAAAAAAAAACCTTACAGTATTTTGTAACTAATTTGTTTTAAAACATAAATCATTTCTTTTGTTTAATTCTTTTAATTTAATAGTGCATTTGTATTGTAATAATATATAGAGAATACCTATACCTAGGAAATATTTTAGAGGTTATGCTTTCTGTTTCAGCATGTGGAATGGCTTATTTCACTGTTTTTCTATATTTCATCGATCTAGAGTATCTGTAGTTAAAATTCATCGAAAAAATCTTTTATGTGGCAAAATTGTGATCAAACTGAGCAATATGGTTATTTGAATATTGCTCACTATTTGTATTTAGAAATAGCCATATAATAAAGATTGATAACTTATTTCTTCCTCTTTAGATATCATAAATGACATCATAAATAAACTCTAAGGATATAAGTTGGGTTGTAAATTCAATCTTATTTATATAAAGAATTATTTGAATGGAAATTGAGAAAATTCCAGTTATTTCTTACCATCAGACTTTCACAACTTGCTGAACAAAATAAATACGGGGCATCCAGAAAGTAAGAATGATACGCAGAAAGTTGAGGTGACAAGATTTATTTTCAAATCTATGATCTTAATGGTATGAATATGTTATCAATTTCAGCTCCAGAAAGTACACTCCTTCGTCATTGAAACTGTATGTCCTGTAGATAATATCACAATATACCTTCAACTTTCCTTTCCCAGAGAGTAACCAATCCTACTTCTGCCACAGAAACTGGAAGATCCAGATCATAAAATAAGTGAAATCATTATTTATCACTGTCCTCAATGTAATTTGTTCCATTATGATTTTCCAAGAGTTTGCATATCAAGTTGTCTTCTCAATACACAGACTCATAATCTGATAACTATGTAGAGGTTATGGTAATTATTTAACTATACATATGTCAAAATTCCAAGTTGTCTAATAAGAATATATAACTTTACTTGCCAATTACATCTTAGTGAAACTGTATAAAATTTTGAATTCAAGGGCCTATGAGATGTCTCAATAGGTAAAAGCATCTGAGTGGAAAACTGGCAACCTGACTTCTATTTCTTGAGTCCACATATCAGAATGAGAATATCAGCTTTAGAAACATGTCTTCTGATCCATGTGTTTGCTCTATCTGTCTATCTATCTATATATCTATCTATCTATCATTTGTCTATCCATCTATCTTTTGCTTTCACTCTCAAATAAATAAAAATATTTTGAAGTGTAGAAATATATTTAAAAAATGGAAAACTAGGTCAAGATAATCATCACTTATATTTAGGTATTTAATTCAATTTCTTAATAATAACTTGAAATAAAATAAAAAAGGGCAAGTTTCAATTAAGGTAATGGTGAAAGAAATGGCAAAGACTTATAGTATAATTGAGCAGTAATTGAACACTCAGATTATAGAGTCTTTTCTGTCAAACACCTAATCTCTTCATATTCAGAACAATATTTATGGACAGTTTTCTTAGGGTTAAAGGTTGAGAAAGGTCATGATTTTCATTTTAGTAAATTCTTGTGTTGACAATTTTAAAAAAAAAAAACTGAAGTAAATCCAAGTTTTCTAAACCTATGTTTCAATGAGAATTTCTCATATCTTTTAAATTTAGAGATATCCCTAACTATAAAAAATTTCATTTCTGTTCTTTATTTTCCATGTTTTGTTAATAGGAATAACATGTAAATAGAAAACACCATTACTTGCACATGCAAAGTTACATAAGGTTCTATATTTTCTAGAAATAGAGAAATTAAATATCTACATTCATCAAACTAATTTACATGAAAGAAACCCCACTGTATTTTGCTTGCTTATATTTTCACTTAATTTTCATAGAATGACTAGATTTAATAAATTAATATTTAGCTAAGTAATTCGAAGTCTTTTCATGTAACACAGCTTAGTATTGTACTGGTTATATATTCAAAGTTAGCCTTCAAATTGTTTCAGCTTGTAGTCAATTATTTCTAGAAGTGTGAGCCACCAAACCAGGCTTAAATTGTTGAATTTATAAAGCAAATAAGCAGAAACACTACATATATCAGAAGAGAATAATTTCCACTTTTCTTGTTTTAAATATTGTATGTCAAGATAAAGCACATGAGTTAAGGTCTAAAGAGATGGCTCAGGGATTAAAGTCTTTGTCTCATAAGCAAAAAGACCTGAATTCAAATACCCAAATACCATGTAAAAATAACAGGCAGAAGTGAAGCCTATATTTCCAGTCCTAGAAAGCAATGCCTGGGAAAAATAAAAGCAAAATCAACAAACAAAAAAGAATGGAATCCAGGATAATTCACATTTGGTCACCCACAGGCATACATACAGTGCCTTCTTCTCTATACACACACACACACACACACACACACATAAATACACTCCTCCACACTTGCAAACTTAAATTAACCACATGATTTAAATTGAAGGTTCATGCAATATTACACTCAAATATTCCATGAGTATCTAACAAAACTTGTGATGAATAAGTTCAAACTGTCTTAAATAGAATCGTCAGTTATATACAGGTCTATGTTTATTCAAAGTGAAATTCAAATTCACTTCCAGTTCCCATGTATTAATGTCAATTTTAAAATATAAAACACTATATGTAATATCTTAAGGAATTAGGATCAAGAAAGAAATGTCATCAGAACTGTTCAGAAATTCAATGATTATTGTATAGTCTTTCATGTTATAGAAAGTGTGTAAAATAATTATATACTATTTTCCTTTCATTGTGGGAGATTAATACCTAACAAATTATCCTAACTCAAGAGCAGTTGGATACCTTATAATATTAGATAAAAAAATGATTGGGAGACCATAATTTAATCAATTGAAATCTCAGACTTGATATTAATTGAATTTTAAAATATTGATATGACTTTGGTAAACAGAACAAGAAAAATTAACCAAGTAGAAAACTAGCATATATTTCATTGAAAAATGAAGAAATCATTAGTAGAGAAAAGGGTAATTATCAGTGATTAGAGAGTATGTTGAACAGAAAAAGATTTACTGCTGAGGAAAGGTGTCTGGACAAATGTTAACCATATTCCTTTGAATATTGTAGATAAAATTGAGAGTTTAGTTATATTATTTCATCTAAATAGTTTCATGAAGTAGATTGGAAAGGAGCAGAGAGAGGGTGGTCAAAAGAAGCTTTAGGTAATGCTTAGAAAAGGACAAAAGGAGTTAGCAAATATTTAGGAACTATACACAGCTGCCATGGAATTAGCACTTACATGATACACAGTAACTGATGCACATTCGTTATTATTTTTAATGTTTTCTAAAATTTAGAAAATGAGAGATTATAGTTCTTATAGAAAATAAAGGCCATCTGGCCCAGTGGATTAAGACTCCTGGGTCTAAACTCAACAACTTCAGCTAGATTCCTGAAGTGTATATTGTTTAAGGAGAAACTCAACTCCTGTCAGTATCACAATCCTTTGAACTTCAAGTTTGGCACTTAAGGGAAAACATCTCCACCCCTCTTTTTCCCTTTTTATTTTTCTCTCCCACCCTCTTTATTTTTCTCTTTAATCTCTTTCTATTCTCTCCTCCTCTTTATTAATATTTTCTCTTTCCAGGTTTCTATCAATCAATAAATAAAATTAGCATGTGGACTAGATAGAGAGTGATGTCAGACTTAGTCTGCATGACATATTTCTAGCAAACTTTTCTACTTTCAAATGATCATCGATTTCTCATTGAAAAACAAAGTTGCAGACAGTTTGAAATATAAAGAATGGGAATGTAATGAAGGTCTAGAGAAAACTCAAGCACTTAAATTTAAAGGTTGACTTGACATTTATTAATTTGAACTAAGACAACAGAATTATGTCAGTACAAAAATCTATCTATTTGACTCTAGTTAACATTAAAGGAATTAATTTCTCCAAACATCCTAATGGCAATCAATTTTTGATTTTCATTGAGAGACATAGATTCATATAGTTAACTTTATGATTCCAAAATTATCCTGAAACAAACATTAATATTTTTGCAGTTCATAAAGAATTGTAATTCTCAAGCATTCTTATTTTAAGTCATTATATGCTAGCTGTCATAGAAGGATATAATAGCCTTTGAAAGAATAAGGTGGTTCTTTTATTTAGTCCAAAAGCTGGAGAAGTTGATAGAGCAGTGTACTCAGTAGTGAACAAAATATGTTTGCGGGGCTGGAGAGGTGGCTAAGGGGTTAAGCCTTTGCCTTGCAAGCGGAAGGTCCTGAGTTCGGATCCTAAACCCCACACATAGATGCTGGGTGGAAACAGGGGCAGCCTGTGTTTCTGGTCTGGTAGGGCGGAGCCTGTGAATCCTGGGACAGAGTAAACAAGGAGGAGGAGGCAGTCCATGGTGGTTCCTGAATTCGTCCGTGGTTCTACACACACATACATACACACACGCGCACACATGCATACATGCACAATTGAATAAATTATAAATTATAAAAAATTTAAAAAAGATGTTTGCTAGACATTTTAATTTCATCCCTGGTAAAAGTTTCTTTTAAGTTCCAGGGCCCATTTTTTAATTGGGCCAGTGTTTTCCTTGGAGTTTAATTTTCTAAGTTCTTTGTGCACTCTGGATAGTAGAGCTCTATCTGATATGTGGTTAGTGAAGAATTTCTCCCATTCTGTGGGTTGCCTTTGAGCTCGTGTGACAATCTCTTTATCTGAACAGAAGCTCTTTATTTTCACAAGATCCCAACTGTTGAGAGTTGGTAGCAGTGACTGTGCCATTGGATGTCTGTTTAGGAAGTGTTGGCCTAGCCCAACCAGCTCGAGGGAGTTCCCTATCCGTTCAGTTATGATTTTTATAGTCTCTGGCCTGATATCAAGGTCCTTGATCCATTTGGAATTAAGTCTTGTACATGGTGACAAGTATGGGTCCAGCTTTAATCTTCTGCATGTGGAGATCCAGTTTTGCCAGCACCATTTGTTGAAGATGCTGTTCTTTTTCCATTGGATTCTTTGGGCCCCTTTGTCAAAGACCAAATGGCTGTAACTTTGTGGGCTTATATCTGGGTCTTCAATCCTTATCCATTGATCTGTGTGTCTATTTTGGAGCCAGTACCAGGCTGTCTTTATAACTATGGATTTGTAGTATAGACTTAGGTTTGGTATGGTAATACCTCCAGCTGTGTTTTTGTTACTCAGGATTGTTTTTGCTATCCTGGGTCTTTTGTGCCTCCATATGAACTTTGAGATTGTTTGGTCAACTTCTTTGAAGAATTGCTTTGGGATTTTAATTGGTATAGCATTGAATCTGTATATTGCCTTTGGTAGGATGGTCATTTTTACAATGTTGATTCTGCCAATCCAGGAACAAGGGAGGTCTTTCCACCTTCTGGTGTCTTCTGCAATTTCTTTCTTTAGGATTTTAAAGTTTTCATTGTAAAGGTCTTTTACCTCCTCAGTTAGGTTTATACCAAGGTATTTCATTTTTTTAGGGGTTATAGTAAATGGCATGGTTTCTCTCAAGGCTTTTTCACTTCTTTCATTCTGGGCATATAGGAAGGCCTCTGATTTTTGCAGACTTATTTTGTATCCTGCCACCCTGCTGAACTTCTCAATTAGTTCCAGGAGCTTCCTGGTGGAGTTTTTTGGATTACTCAGGTATAAGATCATGTCATCTGCAAATAGGGATAGCTTGACTTCTTCCTTGCCGATTTTAATCCCTTTTATGTCCCTTTCTTGTCTTATGGCTTCAGCTAAGACTTCAAGTACAATATTGAATAGAAGTGGTGAGAGTGGGCAGCCTTGTCTAGTTCCTGATCGGAGTGGGAATGCTTCCAATTGTTCCCCATTGAGCATAATCCACAGTTTTTGTCTCTGACCAGGGGGTGACATACAGTGCCCATCAGGATGGAGTGAAGGGCATTGCAGGAGCAGCAAAACTGCAAAAGAAAATCAACAAACCACAATCCAGAACTTCAGAGGCTCTATATCATCCACATAGAACTAAGCCAGCCTAATCTCACCCCATCCTGAAGCTCAGGGACATTTGTGGAAGAGGGGGCGGTAAGATTGTAAGAGCAAAAGGATGGGGGGAGCAATGATTTGAAGAGTCTCCACACTAGATAGGACTGAAGTAATCATAATAGGACTTTGCATGCCCTGCGCCATGTCCGTCACACTATTGACCTCACAAACTCTAACATCGGCTAAAGGCACCAAGATCCTTGGAGGCAAGGGATTGATGGCCACAGTAGTGTTCCTATGCTTAATGGGAACACGAGAAAGGGTTCAGGGAAATGTCACTGGGTCCTTTTACGTCATCGGAAAGGAGGACCAAGAGGAGAGTTAGGCATACACAATAAAGGACTCTCTGGTAATTGGGGGGGAGGCACTGGGAGATGGGGAGGGAGGGAGAAGGAGCAGGGGGTTCAGGGGGAGGAGGAGAGGTGGAGGGAACTGGTCTACCTATTAAGTTTGTATGAGCAAAAATAATAATAAAAAATGTTAAAAAAAAAGATGTTTGCATACTGAAGGAAAATGTGTGTAGTAATCTACTGTCCATCACATTTAATGTGTAAAAGCTATGTTACTACTTTATAGTGTAAATACTGCATTCTGATTTTTCTTATGTGTAAATTTATTAAATTATCATTTTTATATACACGTTTCTTGTCTCTCTCAGTCTCCCCTCCCTTCTTCCTTCCCTTTCCTCCCATTCCCATCCCATTTGACCTTCCCTTTCAACCCTACATGGGCCAAGTCTACTCCCCCCTATTCTCCTGTCCTTTAGATTTATGGATCCTGGGGTTCTCCCCATATCTTCTGCTCTCATGAGGGTTAAGGTTTCTGTGGCAGAGAGAGGCCTTTGCTTGTGTGGCTCACTGATTGGGTAATCCCCTACCTCTGTTTGACCCCTTGCCCCTAAGAATCCTACTGTCTGGAACTTTTATCCTGAGGTTATCATTTCCAAATTGAGTGAAACATTAAGAGCCAAAACTTATTTTTATTACATTTATAATTAAATGAAAAAGGAAGAATATAAAGTTGGATAGCTCCAATCCTAAACTTTAATCTTTTCATTGGTATTTTAGTTGTCATCTAGGTTGATATAATGGTTTGAATGTGTTTTCCCCCACCTACTTATTAACATGCTTAGGCATGTTAATATTAGAAAGGTCATGGCATCTTTAGTTGGCGAAGTCTTGCTAGAGGACGGCATGTCACAGGGGGATGGCTCTTGAGGTTGGTTAGCACTGCTCAGCTTCCACTAGTTCTCTTGTGGTCTATTGCTTGCTCTTTCTGCCTCCATGCAGTGTGTAATAAACTAAGGTCCCTCCAGGTTGTGCTGCCTGCTACTTTTCTTACACCATGAAAAACTTCATCTCCCTTGTGGAAGCAAAAGACAAATAAATCTCCATTTCGCCCCTTAAGTTGCTTGAATCTCAATGTTGTCCCACAGAAGCAGAATGAAAAGAAACTGTTCTAAATACTCTGCATGCCTGTAGGAATTGTGGCCTTTCTTGGAAAAGCTATGCTATAGTAGGGCTTCCATTTAGTCATGTCTTCCATATGGTTTATTTGTTTAAAATATTGGATGGTTCTGTCTACTGCTACTGAAATAGAATTTGTGACAGTTTATCTATAAATCTTGTACTAAGCAATGCAGCAATGGGATTATAAAACTGGTAAATTCTATATTAATCAGAATTTCCAAGACAAGTTCACTGTAAATGAGTAAGTTCCTTGGTTATGTTGGACAATTTCTATACCTCAAAGAAATAGATCTGATAATTAGGGCATCACATTTATCTTGAGCTATAAATGAGGTTGATTCTGTAAAGATCCTTTTTAGATGTCCTTTTAAACTAAATACGTCAACTTTATATCCACATCAACTGCTTGTAACAGAAAAAGTTCACTTAGGGAACTGGAAATAATTACAGGCTAATAAAAAGCAACTGTATTTTTAATTTAAGCTCTTTTCACACTGCTGCTAACTATCCATCCTAAGTTGTTACTCTTTCCTACTCTCCTATTATATATTTCATTATTTAACACTTGTATTCTCCACGATGCTTTTAAGCAAGTCACACATTTTCTTCAACCCAAGAAAATTTATAAATCATAATTTTCTAAAATAAGTTTTATTAAGTTTCCATAAAACTCGTTGATATTTGTCTTCATTCATCAGTATCAAGCAGTAAATTTTGTTCCTCGAGTCTATGCTCTTATTTTATACAAATATAATCCCATATAAAATTATAGATATAAGAGGTAGAGCCCAGCAAACAGAATGGGCTGTTGCAGCCATATTTTTTTGACCTACACTGTGTCTTGTCATGAGTCCAACACTTCCCACATTTTAGTTACTTGCTACCATAATATACGCAAATTAGTGTTTATACATTTGCTTGCATATACACATTTATATCATTATTTCTGCTTTAACATGAGTGTCCATGAGTGTCCTTTATAATTTCTTTTGTTCATTAATATAATACTCTAAAAAAGGAAAGAATACAAATTTATAATTGATGATTTTGATTGTTGTAAATTTTAATATTGTCAAAAACTTTACATTTGATACTAAAAGTAATTGTCATGAGTATTATTAGAATTTGATGGAAAGCTTGGAACCTAGTGAATTTTAGCAAGCCACTGTGAAAAGGCTATACTTTTGCTTGGGTATGCGCATTTGAGTAAAAATGATAATATAAATATAAATATTTATAATTTATAAATATAAATAAAGCAAAAATGCTGAAGAAAACAGACAATGGATTACCAAACCATAGGTTTGTAGAGGGGAAGAAAGATATTTTCAGTAACTGGAACAATGATTATTGAGGTTTCATTCTGACAATGATCTGCATTGCCTGAAAATGTAGGCAAGACTAAATCAAATGTTGTAGACTAATCACTTTGAAAGAGGCAATTTCACAGCATAGCATGAAGTGTGTGCCATGACTACTTTTCAGCAGTATTCTTCTTCAGACCTTCAGTTGGTCCTCTTTGGTCCTCTGTTGGTGCAAATATCTGAGAAGGCTATGGTTCATTATAGGAGATGGATACTTACTAAAGGAAATTCAGCTCTGAGGTACAGCAGGAAGTATAACAGGCGTTGAGATTTCATAATCTGGACGTTTATATTGTATCTTCCTCTTGACTATGGGTTCACTATAAACTGATCCTTATGCTGTCTCTACCTGCTGCTGTGTAATCCTCACCATGATAAACTTTATGTCCTCTGGAATTGTAAGTCAAAATACATCTTTTCACTTTTACATTTCTTTGGCCAGTGTATTTTATCATAGTAACAAGAATAGGTTTTATAAGACTCCATAACTTTAAATTTTAGGGCAACGTATTTCTCCTCTCATATTTGACAATACTGAAAATGCTACTACTTTCTGTATATGCTAGAATTATTTGATAAGTGCCCGAAAAATTATAGACTACTTAAAAATCCATAATTAAGTAAATGTGAATATACATAAAGTTGTATAGATATATGAATGATATAATGGAATCACAAATAATTTTCGAAGTTTTGAGCCTAAATTTTTTATTAAATAGGAAAATACATTGCTTTGGGATATACAGTGATGGATTGTAAATGTGGTTCCATATTCTTCCTTTTCATTCCCAGTATTTGTTTCTAGGATAACCATTGAGAATTATTCTGTCTGTGCTGGGGGGATGACTTAGTGTATAAGGTATTTGGCTGTAATCTAGAGATCCTGCATTGGAATCCCTGAAACCACATAAAACTCAAGCAGACAATGCAGGGGCATGTAATTCCAGTACTTGGAAAGCAAAGGCTGGAAATCCCTAGGACAAACTGACACGCTAGTCTAGCTAATTGGTGAAATTCAACCAAGACAAGCTGTGTTTTCTTTAAAAAACATTCAAAGATCTTTATTCATTCATTCATTCATTCATTCATTTATTTGTGTGTGTGTGTATGTCTCAGAGGGCACTTTGCGTTTCTGTGGAGGACCATGGGTGACTGGGAATCATCCTGGATTGCTTCTACCTTCTTTTCTGCTTCACTCTGATATTTCCCAGGCTCTGCCCATTTCCAGGGCAGGAAATACAGGCTACCATGTTTTTTTACATGGGACCTAAAGTCTGAACTCAGGACCTTCTGTTTGTGAGGCAGTGTGCGAAACTTTGAGCCATTTCTCTAGCCCACAAAGCTATTTTAGTAATAAAACTGAAGAATGATGGAAGAAAATACCTAATGTTGACTTGAGGTCTCCACAAGCGCAAATACATATGTGATGTGCAAAAAAACACAAATGTGCCCACACAAGTGAAAACATGCATATGAACATGCATGCCTCTTGTTATTACTGATATTACTATAAGGCATAATTTAATGTTCAAGTTATTCATTATATCAGTTTTGATTGTTATAAGAACAGATACTAGAAGAAATAAAATTTGATAAAAATTTCTAAAATATGTAGCATTGTTGATTGGAAAAGTGGTAAGGAGAGCATAAATAATTGCATTAAGCAAGAGATATATTGTTTCTCTGAAAAAATAAAAGTGAGCTTGTATTGAACAGTATGTAAAATATCTAATAAGCAAAAAGAAACATCAGCAGAGTAGGAAATCAGAAACTTTAGAGGGTCCTTCTAATGTCAACTTAAATAATCATTACTTTTGAAGAGTATAGTAAAGACATGATGTATGAAATAATAAACAAAAAGAGAAATGGTGCTGTTAAATGAAATATAAAAATTATATGAGAAATTAGTAATACAATTCTTGTTTCAACAAAAATAACATTTATACAGATTTTGTAATTAAAAAATGCAAATTTAAAAATAATTAGAAAGGTAGTTATGTTTGCAAGAGTAAGCTATATACCAGTAAACTAGTATTTTAGCAGCCATTTAGTGAGTCAATAGAAAACACCAAAACTGATGAATCTCCATCAAAACTCATGATAAGTTGTAATGGCCTGACTCTTATGTGAAATTACATAGATAAATTACAGATAATACAATAAAAGTCTGCTTTTCTCTTAGAAAAATTGGTTATAGAAGAAAAACTTGGTGAAATTTTAAAAACCATAACATTTGAATTAATTTTATGTGCATTAAATAAGACTGGTATCAAGTACTTCTAGTTAACAGTCTGTGTATTGAATTTTGTCCTGCCTCAGTCACATGTATATCCCCTATACGAATGCCACTTGTGAGTGTTTCTTCGTAAGTCCTTTGGGAAGCAATTAGGAGACAAACTAAATGGTTCCTTATAATGGGATTAATGTCTCTTGTAAGAAATTACAGCCAACTCCAGGGAGATGCATTGAGAAACTAATAGTTTGTGTGTTTATAATATTTTTATCCCTGTGGCAAATTATCTAACACTTACAAGTTATGAAGAAAGAGGAATTATTTAGGTTTATGATTTCAGGAACAGAAAACATTGGTCAACTGTTCCCATATCTTCCAGTGCTATAGTGAACCAGTACTGTGTACTGAAATGGAAGATTAAACATTGGGTCTCTTGGAACTGTCATTGTTTGAAATGTGTCCCTCACAGTCTCATGTATTTGGCAAGGTTATAGAACCTTTTAGAGGTTGAGCTTGAAGAAGTTAGACACAAAGGGTGGGCTTCAGGTAGATCAGTCCCACGCAACTTCTCAGAGAGGGAGGCCTGCTCTTGCCATGGATAATCTTGCTCAGCCTCCATTGTCTGCAGTGACACAGCCTGCCTCCAACTTCTCCCATCCCACCATGCCTCTTCTACCATTAAAGAATTATTTTTGCCCTCTGGAACCATAAATTGAATAAATCTCCTTTGCTCCCTAAGTTTTTTGAGTTTGGCTATTCTCTCACAACAACACTAGAATAGGAATCAAGAAACATGCACGAGAAAGAAAGGGTTCAAGGGGTAAAAGTATAAACTAAGCATATGCTCAGTGACTTACCATTTCCAGTTCCACTCAGCAATGGATTAATCTGTTAATGAAATTAACTCTCTTATGATGGGCCCATATATTCATAATGCCAAACCACACGATAAGATTTTCTGAGGGACATTTTACATATAAACACTAAGCTAGAATCAAAACATAAATATGCATCTCTTAGATTTTTGGACACCCAGAAATCTGAGAAAATAAAGTTCATCTCCTAATGGAATGGTATTATGTTATGGTCACCAGAAGTCACTAAAATAATGTAGTAGTTTATATTCTAATTCAAGTCTTCCCCCAAAATCCAAATTATCTGGATAAAAGCAATATGAAAAGAAAATTAGAAATATTTAATTAGAAAAATTTGGGAAGACCTAAGGGTCTAATAATTTACAGGAAGCCATCATTACAATGGTGAAGCTGATCTACAAAAGGCAAAAAAATAAAAGAGTCAAAAAGAGGTCATGACTTAGATATTTAAATAGTTTGGATTCAGATCACTGAATATTTAAAGAGATAGGAGAAAAGAGTTTGATATGTGAGATTCTTTAAAGATGGATAATTAAAGAAATTTCATGAAGACTGGGACCTTCTGGAAAAAAACAGTACAATTGTAATGCTAATCATTATTCAGCTGGCAGAAAGTTCTAGAGCAAGATATGATTTTAAATGTGTTTTCTCTCAAGGGAAAATAATATATTTTTACAACTGCATTGTTCATATGTATTCTGCTTTAATCCAGGAGAGTTTAGGTTTGATAATTCTCTGAAGGAGAAGAACACACCCAGAAGAGACAGTATAAAACAGTATTTCAACAATCTCCATGATTAGGGAAGAACAAAAAATCTAGGAGTACAGTTCTTGTGCTTATACATTTCATCTTGTGCAAAATTTATATCCACTTCTTGATATAGCTTACTTCATCTAGACATGTATTTAAAGCTTAATGGTGATAGCACCTAGACAAATACCTTGGATATCAGATGGTCTCTTTATTGTCATTGCTTTGCAAGACACTTAGATGTATTTGTTCATTTCAGAACAATAAAGCAACATGTTACCAAATGTCATCTATACAGAAAGTTCACACTGGTCTTTCCTTCCTTCTGATGATTTACTAGAATTACTTCTCATTGTTAGCTATTACTCTATCAACTTGTGGTCTATGAGCAAAAGAAGCAAAGATAATAGCTATATCCGCATGTGTTGTTAAACTTATTTTAAAGAGTAAAGGAATGAACAATTCAAATCCAACAATATAGAATAGAAATGATGCATTGGTTTTTGTTTTGTACCAAACAGTAGCTTTACACTGAAGAACTTACTGAACTGTCTTAGGATATTTACATAGTATGTATCAGACTAGTCTGGCAAACTTTAAATGAATAATTCTCCATGAGTATGCTTAAAATCTCATCTCTCAGTTTTCAGCTTCAAATCTAAAACTGGGACACATCACATGGCCTTGCACCAGAACACTCCATAGTTATTATTTCAACTATCGTTTCTACCCAGCATGTGCTCTTATCAGTAATACCTTACAATTACAGCCATCCACTGGAAAAGAATTTTGCAACATATTTCGTGACAGAAGGCATTCTCTGTGTCAAGACTTGCCTGCTTGATAGTACCACCTAGAAAGCATTCTTCTATTACAGCTGTGTGGAGTCATCTTGGCCAAGTTCATTGGGATAGAAAAATAAGCCTATTGTAGGTCAAGTAATTTCTGTGGACTAGGATCCTAAATGTATAAAACAGAAAAGAGTGAGTTGAGCACAAAAATTGTTAGCTTTTGGTTTGTTGGTTTTGGATGAAATATGACTAGACATTTCAAGCTCTTGCTGCCTTACCTTCTCCACCATGATGGACTGAATCTTGAACTGCAAACCAGGGTTTATGTTTTTTTTTTTTTCTCTACATGGTTGTCAGAGTATTTTGTCACAGCAAGAGGAAAAGTTACTAAGACAGAAATAGAAGCATAGAAAACAGAACCACAGATAAGAGGAGTGGCCATTCATAGGGATGTTAATATGAAAATCACTATGCAGATTAAAAAATATTAAAATCCAAATAGGATATTAGCAGCTCTGTTAATAGTATTGAGCAATTGAAAGAATTAGAAATACATTTGCAAAATGTTACTAATCAAAACTGGTTCCTGAGAAAGTTTTCTCTAACTTTCACTACCAGTGCACCATGATACAAAAGCATGCTCTCTCTCTCTCTCACTAATTAAATGAAATTGAAAAACTGATTCCAGGAGAGAAATATCAAATCTGAAAGAAGTGCTCCCTTAAAAAAATTGGCTTAAAAAATCTAACAAAAATACTAGAATATGTCTATGAATGATTCTTAATAGTTTATAGCAAAAATGTAAATATGTCACATTCATTTCAGAACATCAAACTACATGATAATCCTTAAACTTCTTCTGGAGGTTTTCATAATCTTCAGTTAGTCTTTTTCATGAATTGAAATGAAAAATTAAATTCTTTATAAAAGATTACATTGCAAAATGAAATTTAGAAAGACAAAAGCAGTCTAAAGAAGTGAAGTGAAGTGATCCCCTTTCCCCACCCACCCAGGATGCGCACAGTCCAGCAGGGAGTCACACCAACCTAGGTAAGCCCCCCCACCCTGCTCAACCCCAAACCCCAGGCCAATAATTCAGTTCAGTGGAAAACGCACAAAAATTGAAAGAAAGTCTTAAGAGTTAAACCGACAATGTCCAAGTCAAAGTGCAAATCCATTAGAAACAAATCTCCCCCTGAAGGAATTAATGCCATAATGATAGACTCCAACCAGAACAAACCCATGGAAAATAGCCACGAAAGCCTGACCCAGGATAACGACTTTCAAAACATGATCATTACCATGTTCAATACTATGAAAGAGGAAATCCAGGAGGAATTAAATAAACGCATCAATCACTATGAAGAGGAACACAATAGACACTTGGAAGAGCTGAGAAAAACAGTAAAAGAAACAAAACCAGGCATAGAGCAGTTAAAACAGACTCAAGCAGAGTTTAAAACTGAACTAAAAGACAAGTTATCTTCAACCCAGAACTCAACAGAGAGTCTTATCAGCAGAACTAACAAAGCAGAAACCAGAATTTCAGACCTTGAAGACAAAGTGGGAGTATTAACCAGCTCAATGGAAGAGGTTGTTAAAGCAAAAAAGATACTCAAGAGAAAGATTCAAGTGTTATGGGACACCTTATAGAAGCCTAACATTCGTACTCATGGAATACCAGAGCAAGAATCTCAAAAACCACACCTGAGGAAATTTTTCAAATGATCATCAAGGAAAACTTTCCTCATCTAAAAAAAGAGAGGCCCATCCATATGCAAGAGGCATTCCGCACCCCAAACAGATATGACCAAAATAATAGACTCACCACGGCAAATAATAGTTAAAACACCCCATATTCAAGATAAAGAAATGGTGCTGAGAGGTTCAAGGGAAAAAAAGCAAGTCACTTTTGAAGGTAAACCTATTAAAATAACAAATGACTTCTCAGTCGAAACAATAAAAGCAAGAAGAGCTTGGAGAGACATACTTCAAGTATTGAATGAGCAAAAATGTCAACCCAGGCTGATATACTCTGCAAAACTATCTGTCATGATTGAGGAAAAAAGAAAACTTTTCCAGCACAAAAACAACTTGAAGGGATATATGTCCACCAAACCAGGCCTTCAAAAAATACTAGAAATGATACTCAAGCTTAAAGAAAAAAACAGGCATATCCAGGAGAACAGAAGGGAAGGATAATACTACCAAAACATAAAGGTGAAACAATACACTTACAAAAGCCACTAAACATAACAAATGTCTGGAATTAAAAATAGTTTCTCTATTATAACATTAAATGTTAATGGACTTAACTCACAGATCAAGAGACACAGATTACAAACTTGGATTAAAAATCACAGTCCATCAATCTGCTGCCTCCAGGAAACCCATCTCACCACAAAAGATAGGCACGCTCTAAAAATAAAAGGCTTGTCAAAAATTCTGCAAGTTAATGGAACCAGAAAACAGGCAGGGTAGCCATTATGCTATCAGACGAAGTGGAATTCAAACCAAAAAAACTCATAAGAGACACAGATTGATACTTCATTTTAGTCAAAGGTACAATTCATCAGGAAGACTTCACAATACTGAACATATATGCACACAATATGGGCCCACACACATTCATTAATCAAGCCCTACAACGTCTAAAGCAAGAAATCAATCCCAAAACAATAATTCTTGGGGATTTCAACACCGCCCTCTCAACATGGGATAGATTAGCAGGTAAAAAATTCAACACAGACCCTTTGGAATTTAATCAAACCCTTAAAGAAATGGACCTTACAGATCTCTATCGAAGTTTTCATCCACGCACGAAAGAATACACATTTTTCTCAGCAGCACACGGAACTTTCTCCAAAATAGATCACATATTGGGACACAAAACGAATCTTCACTTATACAGGAAAGTTGAAATTCTAGCCTGTACCTTATCAGACCACCACAGCCTAAAGCTTGACATTCACAACACAACAAGCAACAGAAAATACACTAACTTCTAGAAACTAAATACTATGATGCTGAATGAGAATTGTATTCAGGAAGAAATTACAAAGGAAATTCAAGATTTCCTAAAAGGAAACATCAGAAATAAATAACTTAACAATGAAGCTTAAAGCTTTAGAGAAACTAGAGCAATCTGATCCCAAAAGCAGTAGAAGGGAGGAGATTAGCAAACTAACAGGAGAAATATCTGAAATGAAGATTAGGAAAATGATACAGAAAATCAACCAGTCAAAAATCTGGTTTTTTAAAAAAAATCAATCAGATTGATACATCCCTAGCTAAATTTACCAAAAGCAAGAGAGAGAAAGCCCAAATTAACAAAGTTAGAAATGAAAATGGAGTTATCACTACTGATACCCAAGAAATCCAGAGAATGATAACATCATATTTCATAAACATACTCGGTGAAATTTGGAAACACGAAAGAGATGGATGAATTCCTAATTAAACACAACTTATCTAAATTGGATCAAGAAGTTGTGAATTATTTAAATAGTCCTATAATATATGAGGAAATCCAGGAAGTAATCTCGAATTTTCCCACCAAAAAATGTCCTGGACCAGATGGATTCAGCACAGAGTTCTACCAGACATTTAAAGAGCTAATAACACCAATACTCCTTAAACTGTTCCATCAAATAGCAAAGGGAGGAACACTACCAAATTCCTTCTATGAAGCTAATATCATCTTAATCCCAAAACCTAATAAAGATACACTTAAAAAGGAAAACTACAGGCCAATCTCTCTGATGAACACAGATGCAAAGATTCTCAACATAGTCTTAGCAAATCAGATTCAAAAACATATCAAAAAGATCTTCCATGGGGAATCAAATAGGCTTTATCCCAGGCATACAAGGTTGGTTCAACATACACAAATCAATAAATGTAATTCACCATATAAACAAGTCCAAAGTCCAAGACCACATGATACGCTCGATAGATGCAGAACAAGCTTTTGACAAGATCCAACAGCCCTTTATGATCAAAACCCTACAGAAGGTTGGAATGGAAGGAATCTTTATCAATATAATAAAAGCTGTATAAAACAAGCCCACAGCAAGGATTCTACTCAATGGGAAAAAACTTGAAACATTCCCACCCACTTCAATCAGGAACTAGACAAAGCTGTCCACTCTCACCACTTCTATTCAATATTGTATTTGAAGTCTTATCTGAAGCCATAAGACAATAAAGGGACATAAAAGAGATTCAAATTGGCAAGGCAGTAGTCAAGTTATCTCTATTTGCAGATGACATGATCTTATACCTGAGTGATCCCAAAAACTCCACCAGGAAGCTCCTGGAACTGATACAGAAGTTCAGCAGGGTGGCAGGACACAAAATAAATGTGCAAAAATCAGTGACCTTCCTATATGCCCAGAATGAAAGAAGTGAAAAAGCCCTGAGAGAAACAATCCCATTTACCATAGCCCCTAAAAAAATGAAATACCTTGGTAAGAGAACTCTATAATGAAAACTTTAAATCCCTAAAGAAAGAAATTGCGTAAGACACCAGAAGGTGGAAAGACCTCCCATGTTCCTGGATTGGCAGAATCAACATCATAAAAATGACCATTATACCAAAACAAATATACAGATTCAATGCTGTACCAATTAAAATCCCAAAGCAATTCTTTAAAGAAGTTGACCAAACAATCTCAAAGTTCATATGGAGGCACAAAAGACCCAGGATAGCAAAGACAATCCTGAGTAACAAAAACACTGCTGGAGGTATTACCATACCAAACCTTAGTCTATACTACAAATCCATAGTTGTAAAACAGCCTGGTATTGGCTCCTAAATAGACACACAGATCAATGGATAAGGGTTGAAGACCCAGATATAAGACCACACAACTACAGCCATTTGGACCCAAAAAATCCAATGGAAAAAGAACAGCATCTTCAACAAATGGTGCTGGCAAAACTGGATATCCACAGATATGCAGAAGATTAAAACTGAACCCATACTTCTCACCATGTACAAGAATTAATTCCAAATGGATCAAGGACCTCGATATAAGGCCAGAGACTATAAAAACCATAGTCGAAAGGTTAGGGAACTCCCTCGAGCTGATTGGGCTAGGCCAACAGTTCTTAAACGGACATCCAATAGCACAGTCACTACAACCAACACTCAACAGATGGGAACTTGTGAAATTAAAGAGCTTCTGTTCATATAAAGAAATTGTAACTTGTGCACAAAGGCAACACACAGAATGGGAGAAAATCTTCACCAACCACATATCTGATAGAGCTCTACTGTCCAGAGTATACAAAGAACTTAGAAAAGTAAACACCAAGAAAACAAATGGCCCAATTTAAAAAAAAAATGGGCCTTGGATTTTAAAAGAAACTTTACCAGGGTTGAAATTGAAATGTCTAACAAATATCTTAAAAAATGCTCCACATCCTTAGCCCTCAAAGAAATGCAAATCAAAACCTCCTGAGATACCATCTCACCCCGGTCAGGATGGCAAAAATCCACAGTACAAACAACACCAAATGCTGGAGTGGATGTGAAGAGAAGGGAACTCTCCTACATTGCTAGTGGGAATGCAGGCTTATACAACCTCTCTTTTGAGCCATCTGGCAATTCTTAAAAAAGTTAAAGATTGAAATGCCATATGACCCTGCTATTCCACTATTGGGAATAATCCCCCATACAGCAAAAATTCACCTTGATAGCACAAGCAAGACCATGTTCATAGCATCACTGTTTACAATAACAAAGTCTTGGAATCAACCCAAATGCCCAAGAGTTGACAAGTGGATAATGAAAATGTGGTACATTTATACAATGGAATACTACTCTGCCATCAAAAATTATGAATTAATGAAGTTTGCTGGGAAATGGATGAAATTAGAAAAAATTTTATTGAGTGAAGTATCCCAGACACAGAAACTGCCATATGTATTCCCTAATAGGTGGATCCTAGTACCAAACCCACTTAGTGACACACTCAAAGATAAATCTCTGTAATACCTACAGTATTTGCAAAGATTATAAACCGGAGGGATGGGGAAGGAGGACTCCACCAGAAACAAGGAGAGAGGGAACCATGTTACAGCACAGAAAATAGGCCACTATCAAGGACTGCAAGGGGTGACTTCCAATACTCATCAGGATGGAGCCAAGGGCATTGCAGGAGCAACAAAACCGGAAAAAAAAATCAACAAACCATAATTCAGAACATCAGAGACTCTATACCAACCATCTTGAAGCTCAGGGAAATTTGCAGATGAGGGGGCAGTAAGATTGTAAGAGCACAAGGATGGGAAGAGTAATGATATGCAAGATACTCCACACAAGTTAGGGCTGAAGCAATCATAATAGGACTTTGCATGACCTGCGTTATGTCCAACACATTATTGACCCCACAAAGTCCAGCGTGGCCTAAAGGCACTAGGATCTTTGGAAGCTAGGGACGGACAGTCACAGTAGTGTTCCTAAGCTTAAGGGGAACACAGGGAAGGGTTCTGGGAAATGCCCCTGGGTCCTTGCACCTCATTGGAGAGGAGGACCCAGAGAAGAGTTTGGCATGCACAGTAAAAGATGCTCCGGAGATTGGGGGGGGGGTAGTAGGCACTTGGGGACGGGAAGGGAGGGAAGAGGGGAGGGGGAACCGAGAGGTGAGGGGAGGTGGAGGTGGAGGGAGAGAGGGTACCAGTGTACCTGTTAAGTTTGTATGAGCAGAAATAATAATAATAATAAAAAAGAAGTGAAGTGATTCAAGAAAGAGTTCTCGGAAATGCCACTGAGTCCTTACAACTCATCAAAGAGGAGGTCCCAGAGGAAAGTTTGACATACACATTAAAGCATGCTCCAGGGATGGGAGGGAGGGGACACTGGGAGAGAAGGAGGGAGAGGGGAGGGAAGGAAGAGAATGGGGAAGGAAGGGGGGATCCGGGGAGGGGTGGAGGGAGGAAGGGTGGGGATCTAGGTGCCTATTAAGTTTGTATGAGAGGAAAAAATACATAAATAAATTATTGGGAAAAAATGAAGTGATGAAAGCTTCTTCCTTGACTTTATTTTTACACTTTGTATGTCTTTGTACTAGGGAAGTCTTGCTGATTCATTAATCATAGAATTATAAGCACATGGCAAGAAGGATTAGGTAGGAAGAGATGAAAAGCAGATGGTACTAAAGTTGTAAAACTAATCACATTTTAAGCTCTGTTTTGCAGAATTGGTGAATAGAATTAAGTAAAATCATATATTGCTAGTGTGATTGTTGACCTGAGATGTTCAATTGAGTGAACTGAGAATTCTAGGAAGTTTTCATACTTGTATCAGTTGATAATTTTTGCAGTTAGCCTGCATTATTTTTGTTGATAAATTCACAACCAAAGGGTTTAAGGGAATAAGGAGCTTCATTTTTGGCTTACAGCAGTCTGGTTACAGTCCCTTGTCCAGCTTAGCAGAGGAGTCCACACCAAAACTGGTTACATCATATCCACAGAACAGCTGACAGAGGAGCAAGCCTTACTTGCCAGACCTGCATGTCTAGCCCAGTTTACAGAATGATGCCAACTGTCTCAATTAGTTCCTTCCATCTTAGTCACTTGCCCAGGGACTACCCCTCCCACCATGGACTGTGTCTTCCCTTTCAATTAGCAAACCTTCTGCAGACTTGCTTGAAACTTAACTGGACTCCTAAGTTTCTACAAGTGTGCCCAGAATTCAAACCCTCAACCATCAAATTGATTCCTGTATCTAAATAAGACAATATTAATGTGGAAAAAAATAACAATAGGCTTTACCTGTCCAGTTGCACAACTTTAAACTCTTTAGAATACTGCACTGAAATACAAAATTCTATAATTTGATAAAATATCTTAATAATTGTAGTAGATATTTACTTTAAATTCTTTACAGTATTACATTGATGTAAAAAATTTAGATTTGGCAAACTATCAATAATTAGAATAGATAGTTACCAATATATTTTTGCTACAATGATTTTTGAAAAGGACAAGAAGGTGGCATTAAAATATAGTAACTGAAAATTTCATATCTGCAAGCAGGTATATAAATTAGAATGAGCACTTTAAGAAAATGTTTGATAGTATATATTAATGTGTAATATCTGACCCAGAAATTTTACTTATCTGTATTTATATAATAGAAGTGAGTACAAATGAACATTCAAGGCATATGATTATAAGAATAACTCATATAAGCACTCCAAACTGCAATTTTATCAATTGCAAAATGGACATTATGATTGTATTTGTAAGATCTAGACAACACTAAATGGGTATGACTTCTATTTGTAAAATCATGCACCTATACACTCTTTATCTTCCTCCTCATCTTCCTTCTTTCTACTACTACTACTTCTATTAGTACTATTACTAGGCATAAGAAAACTTCAATATGCTTTGTGATTTAATTTCTGAATAACAATAACCATAATTATTCTTTATATCAAAAGAAGTCAGACTAGCCATTTCATAGACTTAAAGGGATTTTGTAAGTATAGGGCTCAGTGAATTTTATAGAGCTCAGATATTTATCTTTCCTAAATCTGGATGTTCTACAAAAATACAAACTTTGGACAATTTATCAGAATATCTGGCATAAATTACATACTGATTTCATTTATGTCACCTCTCAATGAGAATAGCTTAAATTAGCATACATTGTATTTAAGGGTAGAATTTTAGATTTAAAAATCAATGCTAGTTTATTAAATGTTTCTGTAATGAACCAGCTATCTAACTGACTAAGTCCCTGAAGGATGAATTGCTAATCAGGTTGATCTCATTCTATGACCTTCATCTTAACATTCTTTTGGAGAAATGATCATTATATCTTGCTTCTGCTTTTTCTTCCTCCTCATTTGGTTATCCATGCAGGCATGGCTATGAAAGCTTAAATAATCAAGGCTGGAAACCTCATCTTAGCCATAGCCTGCCTTCCAATTTTACATCTTTGCTATTTAGATAAACATAGTTCAAGAACAAGAAAGAAACAGAATGCCATATCCTGGCAGTAAAGCTCACTGCAGGGTGAAAGCAAAGAGATCAGTATCATGTTGTGTTTAAAGACTTATCTGGGCAAAAAATTACACAGTTCTGCAGAGCTTCCCTCTGGATCACTGTGAGTAGATGTGAGGTGGTTACTTTTTGATCAGCTTCCTGCCTCCTTCCAAGCTCTCCTTCTATGGCATCATAATAGCACCAAGCCAGTCAAGAGAGCCAAGGCCACAGAGTCGAGGAGAAAGGAGAAAGGAGGCACCAAGACAGCAAGGACTGTGACTCAGACAGAAGTGAGAATATCGATGTGTATTTTTTTCAATTGTAAGTTTTCTTCTTCCTCACACAAAGCTAAATTTTCTTTCATTCGAATGCCATTATGTGAGGTTCAATAAGTCTGTTATTATGTACAGTAATTTTGTCGAGAAGAATCCAGGTTTTCCATATTTCAAAGCATGAAAAAAAGAACACTCAAATTGCAAATCTCATCTGAGTAAGTATTATAAAAAACACAATATGACCAGGAACAACATACTTTAGTAAACCATACACACTTCAGAACAAAAATATTCTGATTTCTAGCATTCTTTTTGGCTACTTCGTGCCCTGTACTTTAACTAAAGTTCACATGTTCCCTTTAAGAGAGTCAGTGTTTGCAGCTCCACTTGAAATTTCATCCAACAATATAGTCACCTTTCACACAACGTGCAAGGTCTTAGGAGCATGGTGCTGGGTACATAATGTTGTGAGATGCCTTGGATCCATTAGCCTTTGGGACCTGTTGGCTCCTCACCCTCATGGATCACTGTGCTCCTCTGACCCTGCCTGCTCCATAGCTCATCACCATAAATTCAAGTTATCCCTACATTTTCCTGTGTAAGCTTATTCAAATAGAATATCAGTTGAATAATTGACCTTTAAAATCCAAATATAATTCTGGATCACATCTATATTGTCACACCCTTCATTTCTCCTTATGTCAGTGGGCAATCATTTCTGAAGGAGACATTTCCTGAATCACAGGGCCTGTAATTATTATTATTTTTTTACTATAGTTTTCTTTAAGAGGGTGCGTAATAGGTGTCAATTTTTATATTAACAACTGCATTTAAATATGTCTTTATCAAAATCAACCTCTGTTAATATTTAGATATCCCCTAATAACAGAAGAAGCAGGTTACTTGGTTTAGAAGTCACCTACAGAGAGGTAGGAGCTAAAGACTCAGAACTATCCAGATCCCTTAATTCATTCAGCCAGAAGTGCTATTCTGGTTGAAGAAACACCAGCAGAAGGACATTCCCAGACAGTAGAAAAATTTTCAGAAAAAAATAATTTGGAGATACTGCCATAATTCTCTTCTAATGACTCTACAGAATTAAAAGCCCATGGTCTAAGAACAAAAGCTTTGAACACTTCTGTTTTTTCCTACAGGTCTTGAGTTGAGAACAACACTTTTTGTTGAATGAATAATCATTTTTTGTTCCTTTGACAAAACGCCCAAGAAATCACTTGAAGAGAGAAAGGATTTATTTTGCTTCATAATCATGGCTGTTTCAGTCCATGATCACATAACTCTTTATGGCCTTCGTGTGGTAAGGCAGATCACTGCCTCTAGGAATATGTGGTCAAACAAAGTTGCTCACTTCTTGGTGGTTAGGAAATGGTTAGAGAAGAGGAAGAATGCTTCAGGAGTGAGATGCACTTTCAAAAACATGCTCCCCCCCGGTGACTTACATCTTCTATGTGAGATTCCATGCCCTAATAGTTCATTAATGATCAATTAACTGTTTTTTTTTTTTCATTTCTTTCATGAAGATAGCTTCTTATGATCCAACTGCTCAGGCAGAGTGCAAGCTGAAGAAGAATTCTTCAGCATATGAACCTTGAAGCAGACACTTTGAATGCATTGCTCACGGTGTTGTTTTAGCTCTTACCTGTAATGTGTAGGGACAAAGTACGTGAAGTAAATCTAATACAGAGTTTAAGTTTGGATGAGTTATTAAATTTGTTAATTTATCTGCAAAATATAAGGGAAACAATTTCTTCTCTTTTAAATGTGGCTTTCTGGGCTGGAGAGGTGGCTCAGGGGTTAAGCCTCTGCCTTGCAGGCAGAAGGTCCTGAGTTCGGATCCCAGATCCCACGTATAGACGCCAGGCGGAAGCGGGGGCGGCCTGCGTTTCTGGTCCTGTGAATCCCAGGGCAGAGGAAGTGGAGACGTCAATGGTGGTTCCCGAATTCGTCCGTGGTTCTACACACACACAGACACACACACACAGACACACACGCGAGCGCACACATACATACGCACACACGCACAATTGAATAAAAAAATAAATAAATAAATAAATAAATAAATGTGGCTTTTATGATGATGAAATAATATGAAAGAATTTCTGTATAAATATATTTACATCTCAAAATTTAAGTCTAACATACAGAATTATGTCTATTCAATAGTATCTTTGCATAAGAACTTGAATATAACAAAAAGATAGCATTGTAAGCCAATACTCCAATCTTTTAAATTATAGAAGAATAAGACCTAGAATGAATTAAAGTTTATGCATCTGTATGAGCAGTAAGAAGACAATGTAAGTAGTGTGTCTTCTTAATGATAAAAATCAACACTTTATGCCCAGTGGGCATTGTTTTGCTACATGAAGCAGGAAATGGCATGAAGAACATGGAAAATGCAGATTTAAAAGTGCTTCTAAGAGGAGCTCAAGGTTTAAAACTCAGTTTACCAGCAGAAGGACCTGAGTTCTTTTCCCAGATCTCATACTTAAGAACACCAGGCAGAAATAACACCAGCCTGCACATTCTAGAAAGGCTGAGTTTGGTAAATCCCAGAATAAAGAAATAAGGAGGCAGAGCAATCAAAGATCATTCCGGAAGTCACTATTGGACCTTCATAGGCAAACATAGTGCCATCTGATGCACATACCACACACATGCACAAGCACACACACACACACACACACACACACACATGCAAAGAAAAAGTCTTCTAAGAGTAAGAAACAGAATTGGTAGAAAAGTACCACAACCACGAAAAAGGTCTATCTGATGGTCTTGGTGAGTATGTCTCTATTATTTTTGTCCTCTCTTCCTCCATCTGCCCCTCCTAGAAATGGAAGCCTTATAATTAATTAAGATGAGAAGCAAAAGCAGCAGCAGCTGGTCACATGATATTCAAGAGCTTTCTTTCACATAATAAGTGGACAAAGGCCTTTCTCACTCCACACTGTTCCCCATCCCCTTGGCCACAGTCACAAGGGCACTTCTATAACAGAGATGGATAGGAAAGGTAGACTTTGTAGACAGAGTAGGGGCAGAGACCCAATTCTCTTTAAAAAAGAAAACAGGTAGTAGTAACAAGTTGAATAGTTCCAGGAAACAGAAGATTCTCTGAAATGTTTAATTTTGGAGGGCCTCATACAGAAATAAAATTTCTTCTGGAAGGAATTTATAGACTTGAAAGCCATTAATGAACATTCTGAGTCTAATTGTGATGAGGGCTTTGGGTTTCACTTACATAGTGTGTGTTTCTTTTCCTTCTAAGCTACAATTGCTCATTTTTTTTTTAAATTGGACTTTAGAAACTTTTAATGTTGCATTATCGGAAGTCTATAATTTGACTGAATACACTTTATTTTTTTATTTTTTAACATTTTTAATTATTATTTCCGCTCATACAAACTTAGTAGGTACACCGATTCCCTCCCTCTTCCTCCTCCCACCCCCCTGATCCCTCTTCTTTTTTTAATTTTTTAACATTTTTTATTATTATTTCCGCTCATACAAACTTAATAGGTAGACCAGTTCCCTCCCCCCTCCTCCTCCCCCCAAACCCCCTGCTCCCCCTCCCTCCCTCCCCATCTCCCAGTGCTTCCCCCCCAATTTCCTGAGAGTCCTTTATTGTGTATGCCTAACTCTCCTCTTGGTCCTCCCCTCCGATGACCTACAAGGACCCAGTGGCATTTCCCTGAACCCTTTCTCGTGTTCCCCTTAAGCACAGGAACACTACTGTGGCTGTCAATCCCTTGTCTCCAAGAATCTTGGTGCCTTTAGCCGATGTTAGACTTAGTGAGGTCAATAGTGTGTTGGACATTGCGCAGGGCATGCAAAGTCCTATTATGATTACTTCAGCCCTAACTAGTGTGGAGAATCTTGCAAATCATTGCTCCTCCCATCCTTTTGCTCTTACAATCTTACCACCCCCTCTTCTGCAAATGTCCCTGAGCTTCAGGATGGGGTGAGATTAGGCTGGCTTAGTTCTATGTGGTTGATATAGAGTCTCTGAAGTTCTGGACTGTGGTTTGTTGGTTTTCTTTTGCAGTTTTGCTGCTCCTGCAATGCCCTTCACTCCATCCTGATGGGCATTGTATATCACCCCCTGGCCAGAGACAAAAACCTGTTAAACTGGAGTCTTTTAATAAGAGCACATTCAAAGGTAGATGTAATAAAAGTAGGAAACCTCAGTGAAGGAGGGGTCAATCACCCATTTGCAAAATGGTTACTTTTTATCTGCCAGACTATATGCCCTCCCCTTCTAGTGAGATCATACCCCCTCAGTTGTAAATGATCAAGAACAAAAGTCTGTGAACTTAACCAGATGTCTCATTACTTACTTGCAGTCCTTGATGGAGGCCTATTTTCTCTGCTGTAACATGGTCCCCTCTCTCCTTGTTTCTGGTGTGGCCTTCCTACCCCATCCCTCCTGTTCATAATCCTTGCAATTACTGTAGGTATTACAGAGATTTATCTTTGAGTGTCTCTAGGTGGGCTGGGTGGGTTTGGTACTAGGAACCACCTATTAGGGAGTACATAACAGCACTTAATTTTCTGGGTCTGGGATACTTCACTCAATATAATTGTTTCTAATGACATCCATTTCCCAGTAAATTCCATTGTATAGATGTACCACTGTTTCCTTATCCACTCCTCAACTGTTGGACATTTAGATGGATTCCATGACTTTGCTTTTATAAACAGTGCTGCTATGAACATGGTCGTGCTTGTGCTATCGAGGTGAATTTTTGCTGTATGTGGGGTTATTCCCAGAAGTGGAATAGCAGGGTCATATGGCATTTCAATCTTTAATTTCTTTAAGAATCTCCAGACGGCTCGCCAGAGTGGCTGTATGAGCCTGCATTCCCACCAGCAATGTAGGAGAGTTCCCCTCTCTCCACATCCTCTCCAGCATTTGTTGTTGTTTGTGTATTTTTGCCATCCTGACCAGGGTGAGATGATATCTCAGGGAAGTTTTGATTTGCATTTCCCTGATGGCTAAGGGAGTGGAGCGTTTTTTAAGATATTTGTTAGACATTTTAATTTCATCCCTGGTAAATTTTCTTTTAAGTTCCAGGGCCCATTTTTTAATTTTTTTTAGTTTTCTAAGTTCTTTGTGCACTCTGGATAGTAGAGCTCTATCAGTTATGTGGTTAGTGAAGATTTTCTCCCATTCTGTGGGTTGCCTTTGAGCTCTTTATCTGAACAGAAGCTCTTTAATTTCACAAGATCCCAACTGTTGAGAGTTCGTAGCAGTGACTGTGCCATTGGATGTCTGTTTAGGAACTGTCCGCCTAGCCCAATCATCTCGAGGGAGTTCCCTATCCTTTCAACTATGGTTTTTATAGTCTCTGGATAAAAAGAACAGTATCTTCAACAAATGTTGCTGGCAAAACTGGATCTCCACATGCAGAGGATTAAAACTGGATCCGTACTTGTTACCATGTACAAGACTTAATTTCAAATGGATCAAGGACCTTGATAATAAGGCCAGAGACTACACAATTGCTCATTATTAAGGATAAACACTAAACACTTTCTCATGAAAAATATGAAAACTTGCCTACTGCTTATCAGCTAAAAAAGAGTATATGGAAATATAGGGACAACTTTTTTAAAAAGTCTATTTTAATTTTAAGGAATAATTTCTAGATGTTCACTTGCGCAATCTAGAAACCTAATTGTACCAAGTGTTTTTTATTGGCTTCAAAATCATACGCACTATTTCTTCTGACAAGGTTATTGTCTTCTTTATACTCCGAGTGTCTGTGTTCTTCAATCTTTTCTTTGGTCTGTAGCAAATAAACTTTTAAAACATAAATATTGATCATATTGCTTTTACTTTTGAGTGATGATAGAAACAAAGTATGATTAACTATGAGAGAAAAATGCCAAGAAAATTTTTATTTTATCACTCTAATTCTCAGCATCCTGGGAGCTATCTATGGCATAGGTATTGTTTAGAATGTTGAGGAAGCAAACACCTGCAGTGACTTGCAATGAATGCTTCTAGGAAAAGTGACCTAATATAAAGTGGGGATAAAAATGAGTGTTCTACAGTTAAATTCTGTAATTGATCCAAGCTTACACAAGTGAGAAAAAATTTTAATTCTTGTGCATTCCAAATGCCAACTTTGTAAGTTTTCAAATTCAGTAAAATAAAAATTGATCATTCCATGAAGTGCCTGGCTTTTTTAATTTGTAAACTTTTATTTTAAATGGAACATAACATCCAAGAATCTCGTTGAAAAGTGTTAGCGACATTTTGAAAACATTTCAGAACCAAAAAACATCTTTCTTCAGTTTTGTATTTCCAAAACATTCAAGCTGTTTTTCAATTTTTTTGGTTAATTAATTATTTCATTGGACTTTAAAGCAAATTGCAAGAGACTTTAAAATTGTCAATTGACATAGCAAGTGCTTAAAGAGACCAACCCGAACAGACAAACCAAAATAGAGAAGCTACGTGTTTCCTTCAATAAATTCCATATTTTAATTAAGGGGAAGGAAATTGTATTTGCCATTTACTGTATAAAATGGACCCAATAGTCACTTCGTTCTTATAATTCCCTGATCAGATAAATGTTATTTGTCCATTTCATTTCTTTTAGGAGAAAGAGAGAGAGAGATATACACACACACACACACTCAGAGAGAGAGAGAGAGAGAAAGAGAGAGAGAGACACCCAGAAAGAGCGAGAGAGAGAGAGAGAGAGAGAGAGAGAGAGAGACCCAGAGAGAGCGAGAGAGAGAGAGAGAGAGAGAGAGAGAGAGAGAAAGAGAGAGAGATGCATACATGCATCATGTGGGCTTCCAGGAATCAAACTCAGATCTCCAGGTTTGCAGGTTGAGTTACCTCTCTGATCCCCATTTAATTTATTTAAACATTTTTATTAATGCATTTTGCTCTTTTACAATAATCTTGAGTATAATGTTTTGAATTTTCCTCCTCTGACCTCATTGTTATTCCACCCACCCCAACGACTATACTTCCTACCTCCAAAGCTCTTTATCATAGCTTTAGTTTTTGTTTTATTTTATCTACCACTGTGTTTAGCAAGAGTTTTTTGTATGGTTAAGGGACTGATTATTTGAGTCTTAAGGGATTCACTGGTGACTAACAACTAAAGTTATGTTTATTTACCCAAGTAATTTATTTATTAAGTAAAGTCCATGGTTTTGGTTGCTCATATTCTTTCTGGTTGCTGTTCTTTTTATGTATGTTTGTTTTCAATGAATCCTAGGCACTTAAAAATTATTTATAACATAAAATATTATTGAATAAATCAAGAAAGCTTTTAACATTATTTTGAATCAGGTTTACTAAAGATTTAACCATTCTTTTGAAACTCTTCAACATCAAATGACTATATTTGATATTGTTTTGTGAGAAAAGATTATCGGTTATCAGTGTTTGCCAAGGCTCATTTATGAAGTGACTTTCTCACTATCACTCCTACAATAAAAATGTCTCAATCTCAGTTATGAGAACATTTTTAATGGAATAAGAAATTATTTATGGTATTCAATATGCCTAAAAGGGAAAAAGAACAAAATTTATTAACATGGAGCCAAAACATTAAATAACAATTATCCAGAAAACAGAATAAGAGTATATTTGCAAATCATTATTAAAGAATATGCTCATTACAATAGCAAATCTCAAATTACCTCTTACAGTCTTTTTTCCTTCATTTTTCAGAAAGCTCTGTCCTAATGCTAGTAATATGTATAAAATATGCCTTTTAAGAAAGGAACAATAATGGGTAGTCCTATGCAGAGGGCCATAGTGTAAGGAACACAAAGAAAAAAGGGGGGAAAAAGGCTTAAACTGATACACTTAGAAACCAGAGACGAAATTATATTAGAAGTAACAGAAATGTGACATTTCCTGATAAAATGTCAGTCAGAGAGATCTTAAAGGCCCCCAAACATCTTAGGCCTTTGCCATTGCTCTTGGTAGCTCTCCAAAAACTCTCAGTAAGGCCCTATTATTGAAGATGAAACACAAATGAATCATGGAACATGACAAAATATATCAATAGGAACTTGTCTGAGGACTTTAACCTTGCTAGGCAGCTTGTACAGTACAAAGAAATACTATAGAAGCTGTCGGGAAAAAGAAAACTAATCACAAGCTCCATCAATGGCTTGAGATCTGCAATATAAATCACCATGGCATCAGGTAACTACCAGTGCAATAGTGGCACAAATTTCAAAGAGACAACCAACAACTTTCTGATTAGATTCAAGACCCTGCTTGTCCAGATGGTACACATCCCTGTTACTGGAAACTAGAATAAGAACCTAAAAAAAGAGAAGGAAAAAGATCAATAGGGAAGACAGCCAAAAACCTATGGGTAGGAAAACAGTACATCAAACCGCTTTGTAAGTAGCTGTTACAAACAACAAATTAGTGGGATGGCCTAAAAAGACATAACTTGATATACCATGAAGGTTGAGCCCCCACAAAAATAGAAAAGCCAGGGTGCACCCTGAGCTCCATAAAAACATACAGGCAGAAGTGTGGGAGGAAGTAAAATGAAGGAAGGAGATAGAAAGGAAGGAGGAGGGAGGGAAACTGTGATGAATACTCAATATGCTTGTAAAAGAAAAAAAAAAAGAAATTAACTGACTCTGTATATCAAGCTGGCTTCCAGCTCTTGGTAATCCTCTTGCTTCAAACTCCCAGTTGTTGGCATTACAGGTATAAACTACCATGCCTAGCTTAAAATACTTTTAGTTCACTATGAAATTTGGTATTAAAAATTCACATTTCTGAATCTCAGAAAACTGGAACTATTTTTTAATAAGAGTCTTGCTACTTAAATTTGCATGTTTTGGGTTTTATTTTGAGTGTCTGCTTTACATATTAACCACTTTTATTTTAATGTGTTCTACTTTTATATTTAAGAGAAATGTATTTTTAAAATAAAATATTTGCCATAATAATTTTCATTGAAAAAAATCCTAAATATTCTCAGTAAACTGGTCTTTGTTCATATCTCTTACCAGAATATATTTTGATCTTTCAAAGATGTTTGGTCTTTTGTTAATATATTCAAGAGGTTAGGCAGAAGTATCTACAACATCAAACTCCATGTGTTCATGTTCTTGTCATGTCTGGCAAGGTTCTTTAAGCATTAGCTTTATCTAACAGAAATTGTTGACAATTTACTATTGGTATTTGGGCAATGTAGTTTTGGAAGAAAATATTTTTTATTCCACATACTTAAAGGACAATTTACTTTACCTTGTAGTAATTTCTGATGATCTGAGAAAGGAATTTGTTTGTTCTTAAACACTCATAAACATGTTTTTCTCAATTTAGAAGTCAAAACCACGTATATGTTTGACCTTAATTTAATAGGTAAGCCAACTCTGGCTGGAAGTCAGAGGGCTCAGCTTTGTGTAATGGTTAGGTTTTGCAATATTGAATAACAAGTCTCCATAAAGAAATATATTACATTTTCTTCTCAGATCTACAGGTTAGCCTCATTAAAGTGGGGTGGGTGGAGTAAGCAGTCAGAACTCAGCCTGACACAGGGTCAAGTACTGTGATTCATTTTCTGAAATGCTTCCCATGTAGTCAGAGAGCTTCTTACTCACTATAGTGATCATTATCAGCACAAAACCAGCCACTAGGAAGAGCAAAGTTGAACACCCAAAAACAAAACAAAACAAAAAACTACCATTTGTCACCTATTAGGAAAGTATGGCAACTTTGAGTTCAAATACAAAGCTGAAAAAAAGTACATGCACTTTCTTGTTTTAAAACTGTCTCTGAAATGATTTAAATTGATGGCCACTGAGTGAAGATTTACTATATTGTGCTTTACAAGATTTCAAGTTATTCCATCTTCACACTAGGTTCTTCTATTTCACCAATCTTATTAAAATTGTAATATCTGTGAAATGCCTTATATTTCATTTAATTTTTAAACATTTGCCTTTTAATGTTTCACCATTTACAGGTAAGCATAATGTTTTGATTTCATTGCAATTTCTTTTACTTCTCATATAACCACATTATAAGAATATTTTAAAAAAATTTCATGGGAATGTTGCTGAATCTGCAATTAGAGCATGAATATTAAACTAATGTATCAAATAGAAAAGTAACTCTAACATGTATGATTCTCTACTCAAGTGAGCATTTTAAATTAAACATTTTTCTTTTTTATTTTTTTATTATTTATTATTTATTCAATTGTGCGTATATGCATGTGTGTGTATGTACGTGTGTGTGTAGAACCACGGATGAATTCGGGAACCACCATGGACCGCCTCCACCTCCTCCTTGTTTACTCTGCCCGAGGATTCACAGGCTCTGCCCTACCAGGACCAGAAATACAGGCCATCCTGCTTCAGCCCAGGGTTTATACATAGGGACTAGGATCCGAACTCAGGATCTTCCACCTGCAAGGCAGAGGCTTAACCCCTGAGCCACCTCTCCAGCCCCTTAAATTAAACATTTTTTAACCCAAAAAGCTTAGATGTATCGGTTTATTTTATTTTTGTGCATGTAATAAATGAATCTATGTGTGCATGAACACATACAAATGTGTGTTCAAGTTCACGTACATATATATCTATGTGTATGTGGAGGCCACAGGTTCAAGTTGATGTCTTCTTCAATTGCTCAATACTTTTCTAAAATACGGTCTTAAGCTGAACATGGAATGGCCAATGTCTCTAGGTTGTCTAACTGGTGATTCTCCTGTTGCTGCCCACTGAGCACTGAGATTGCAGATGTGTGCTGCCTTGCCTGACTTTTGCCTGGATGTTATAGATATCAACTGTGATTTTTATACCAGCCCCATATGCCCTTTACTCACTGAGCTATTCTTCCATGATCCTCCCTCCTTATGTTGAAACATGAAGTTAATTAGGTACTCATACAAAAAATATAAAGCTGTAATCTGTAAAATGTAAAAAATACTTTCAACAGTAAACAAATGAATTATTTTACAAATCAATCACTTATAGATCTTGAATTATTATATTTGAGAGGCAATTGATTTTTAACAAGCAAGTGAAAATTCAGAATTAATTTCTTGTCTTGATTACTCTGTCTTTGTCCACAACACATTTTAAATCAAAAGAACTCCCTAAATGATTTTAAACAGAATAAATACAGTTGCAGGGTGAAGGACTATCTATCCCTCATGTGCCTGAAAAATGTTGCAAATTGTAGATTTTCTTACAATAACCCTCAAGATTGATAATTTGCTAGAGAGTTATCAAAGTAACTGAAGTAACTAAATTCTATTATATTCACAGTTAGGCTTAATACATAGAGAATACACAAATTATAACTAACCAAAGGAAGAGGTATGGTTGAAGCTTTCCAAATTCTTAAACTTACTTTAAGTTTACACTGAAGAAATGTGTGAAATCAAGTGTAACAAACTTCATTAACTAGGCTTTTGATATGATTTTACTTTTTCACTATCTCTATTTTTCACTGTTCAAAATGACTCCATATTCCTTTCAAAGAATTAACCTGATACTTCTGCTATAATCTCTAAAATTTTGTCAATTTATATGTTTTGCATTAAATACAAATTTATTACTGCTTGTAATATGCTAATAGCAATATCATTCAATAAAAATCTTTATCAAATTTATATACTAATTGATGATATACATTAACTATAGAATTAACAATTGGAAAGGTTCATGTTAGAGAAGAATGTGTCACAGAGACCAGTTTAAATGTCAATGCATCATTAATGTGGTTTCTTGGTATAACACTTCAATTGTGTTTTATAAGACCAAAGCAGAGTTAGAAAAGGATGAATGGTTTGCAGAGATATTGGCTTCATTAAAAAGGTAAACTATTGTTCTTTAATGAATATGTAGTAAAATTTTAATTGATATTAAAATTTACTCATTACAGAGTCATAATATTAAATGATTATTACATGTAGTATTTACTAATCTTTCTAAATAAGTAGGAAGAATAAGGAATTGGTAATTTGTTAGAGACAACACCTTGAATAATGAACAATAAGGGGAAAATATTTTATGCTTTTCAATGAGCGCAATTAGTTTATAGATTTTTCCATTGTACATTATTATTTCAAGATAGGTTGCATAGATTTTTCACTGCTGAATTTTAAAGATTTTTCTTTTTAGAACTATTTTTTATAAAATGACCATACCCTTCAGTATGTTGTCTATAATTATTATACTGAACAAATAGAGCTTTGCTACATTCATTTGTGGCTACCATTTTCGTGATGGGTTGGAAATTTTTCCCCTAGTAGAAGCTAGCACAAATTCAATGAATTTACACTTTTATTTGGACCTGACAGAGCCAAAATTGTTTTTTTATGAACATACAAAGCTTACTTCCATTTAAAATTCTCTAGGGTTTAAGATGGCATTATATAGAAATGATTGTGCAAGGATAGCATTTAATATGAACTCTGTATTAAGGTTAGAAAAGAAAACTTTGACAAAGAGGTAAACAGTATAGTATCGTAAGTGTACTTTGTGACCCCCTACCCGTCTCCCATTCCCTGGAGCATCCTTTTGTGTGAATGTCAAACTTCCCTCTGAATCCTCCCCTTTAGTGAGGTATAAGGACTCAGTAGCATTGCCCAGAACCCTTTCTTGGGCTCCCCTTTTGTGTAGGGATGCTATTATGACTGTTAATCCCTGGTCAAAGGGAGGGAGGGGGTGAAAGTAAGGGGAAAAAGGGGGAAGGTACAAGGACACTGGGGAAAGGTGGAGGGAGGGAGGTGACCAGGGTACCTATTAAGCTTGTAATTTGGGGAAATAAATAAATAAATAAATAAATAAATAAATAAATAAATAAATAAAAAGTTTCATCTGATGCATGTTGAAGTGTGGCAGTTTTGAGAAGTGTGGTCTTTAATAGATGAATACTCTAGTAAGTACTACTAATGCCTTTCTCTTGATAGTATGTCATGAGAGCACAATCAAGTTAATAAGGTCTCATCTTGTGTTGTATCTCCTTGACTTATGTTTATTGCCTTCTTATATTCTGCCATGACATAATGTTTTTGCTAGACAATATTCAGTAATAAATTTAGTCCTCTGCACCACAAAAACTGTGAATCACAACACACCTTTGTATTTTGTATATTATAGGATGTAGTGGTCCAATCTTGCTTTTTCTAGTTTTCAAATCTATATGACAAAGCAATCTGTCTTTTTTTTCAATCTCAAGTATTCCATTATAACAGAAGATAGATTAAAACAAAGTAATGAAAACCTGTTGGATGTGAGTAAGATGAGGCGACTTTTTCCTGTATTGACAAAGTCTAAGAGTAAAGCAATGTAAAGAAAAACTGACGAGAATATGAAAAGCACTTGAGAGTTGTCTTTATGTGTGTGCATATTTACATTAAAAATTCAGGTTAAGTGAATAGCTAGATAAAAATTCTCACACATTAAAATTGTTGGATCAACCACAAGCACAAATAACTATAGATTTAAAAGTTATAAAAATCCATAACTGACTCTGAACAAGCAATTGAGATAACCCACTACCTTTGGACCTGTTGAATGTATGAGATAGAAGGGATGAGGGTGTGAGTAAGTAGTATATGATGAAAGCACATCAGTTATAAAATATCATGAGAGCCATTTCCTATGCTTACCAATAAAACATCAAATTGAAAAAGGTTGTGATGGAGATTTTTCAAAGTTCCTAAGTTTCAAGAATACTAAGTACAAGCAGAAAATGATGACTTGATGTATTGGATTTTATGGGCATAAAAAACACAGGTGCCCAGAAGTGTTTATTACTTAAGCAGCATCCTACCATTTCTATAGAAATGACATTTTCAACTTTCCCAGTCTGGAGTCATGTTTCAGAGGCTCTCATCCATTCCTTCTCTCCTTGTTTCTTGCAGAGCCAGCACCAGAATGGATCAATAATGTCTGTACATGCCTGATATCTTCCAGCATTCGTTTATTTAGTACTTTAAGGTTGATTCTAGTGGACAACTGAAGCTCTTTGTTTATCCTCATTCTTTGAATATCGATTAACTAGACTATCAGGGTAAATACCACATAATAAGCCATTTAGCAAACCCCATCCAATACGAGACAAGAAATGGATTAGAAAACTGAGTTTCTTTTTCATTCTTATCATATTAGTATTATTTTAAGAAATATGATATTTACACAAGCTTAGTACAAGTCTCCATTTTTGTGAGTTTATGTATGTAAATTGGTTTGTATTTATATATATGTGTGGCCATGGCATTTGGGTATTTGTTCATGTGTTCCTGTGACAATTCCTGGAAAGCTGATGTTGTCAACAAGACTATCCTGTTCCTCACCTCTGAGAAATGCTCTCTCATTGAACTGTAGCCACCAATTACACTAACTTCAGGGATCCTTTTTGTGTCTTCAATCCCAACTTTGGCATTACGAATGCATGCCACTGTCATAGTGAGGCACAGGTGTCAACTTCACAGTTGAGGGTTTGAGCTCTGGGCACATTTGTGGAAAATTAGTAGTTGAGTTAAGCCCAGAGCAAATCTGCAAGAGATTGTCTAGTTGATGGGGAAGGTCCAGCCCATGGTGGGTAGGATTAGATCCTGGATAAATCATGGAGAGCTGGTTGAGAAAGTCGGCATCCTTCTGTATACTTGGCTAGACATGCCGGTCTGGCAAGTAAGGATCATTCCTCTCTCAGCCATTATGTGGTGATGGTGTGGCCAGTTTCTTGGCCCTGGTGTTGGTGCGTGCTCTCCCGCCAAGCTAGACTGAGAACTATAACCCAACTGTCATCAGGAAATAAACCCCTTATTCCCTTCAGCCATTTAATGGTCATTTATCAGCAACCATGCAGACGAATTGCAACAACCACCATACATGACATTCTGGAATGGATTCTGGTGGTCAAACATATATTTAAAGCAAACACAGAATGAGCGAGTTCCTTGACCAGAAATTTCAATTTTATGAATAAATCATTAAGTCAGTATTTCCCCTTAAAATGGTAACAAAAGTAAAATATCAAAATATCTTATTCAGTTTGACCTGCCATCCATTTAAACAAATTTCAATACAGGAATCCAAAGAAGAATATGACCTTGAAAATCTTCAAATATGAATCAAGTCGACCAAGCATGAATCTTTTTCCATCATATTCACATAAGACTGTCACTTAGGCAGGGATGCTGCCTTCAGAAGAAAAAAATCAGATATAATTATTAACTTATTAATATGCCCTTATTAATGATATTTAATATTCCCACACTTTCTAGATGATATAGGGCACTATTTTAAATCAAAGTAATTAATACCACATACTTCATTCATCAAGTATCTCGATCCAGCTTTCTTATTCAAACAAACTACAACTTGGATTGATATTTTTTCATGGCTTATATTTCGTTTCTTAATATTTTAACCCACTAAATTCAAATCCCAGTTTTAAGAACTAGGTACCTTTTTGGTTATTTTTCTTTACATATCTCTGTGTTTTTCTTATACTTTATGGGATCAGTGTGCAATGGTATACATTATATATGTGGTATACCCCTCAAAGTACTTTATTCAGTGATGACACAGTAAACTATAGTGGTCTCTTAAGATTATTATTTCAAGGAACAAAACTATTGTCTACAGACATTGTGACCAAAGTAACTTAATAAACTGAGGCAATATGCCCTTACTGGTTATGCAAATATAAGCAAACCTATGCTACTTCTACTCATATGAACATCCAGCACATAATATTTGATATAAATGAGTATGCCACTAACACACTTATTTACTATACTATACCATTATCAATATTTTAATATACTTGTTTTCTCCTAACAATATCTTTCCCTCTAACTGATTTATGACTATATATATATGATTTTTTATGTATGTTAACAATTATGTGTTTAAGTTTTGTGCAGAATTTGAAAAATGTATGATCTTTTTGAGGAGAGTAGCTGAAGAGTTCTTTCAGCAAGTAAGAAGTAAATTGTAGTATTTGTTTCTGAGTTCAAATCCCCAGCATCCATCTGATAATGTCAAATATTACTATATATGCTTATAAACTTACCACTATAGGGTCAGAGGTTTGGAGGCAAAAACAATAGGATCACTGAGACTGAGTACCAGTCTAGCTTCAAGTTCAGTGAAAGATTCTGTCTCAGTAGAATAAGCTAGAGGGTGATAGAGAAGGATACCAGATGGGATTCTCTAGCCTTCATGAATACACAAGTTCATGAATTCCCCCAACACACAAGTTCACACACACACACACACACACACACACACACACACACACACACATACCACATGCACACTGTTTCAACGGTGATGAATTATCATTAACTTTTCTTTACTGTTACTCTTTAACCATAACATTGTTATTTATATGCAATGCTACATTTGGTGACCTATATACTTAAGCCATTACCATAAAGATAGTAATGCATATTTATCACCTCTAGGAGTTACTTATCAGTTTTCAAAATTTTGTTTTGTGTTATTGCTTTAAGGACCTTAACTTGTGGTCTGTACTATGAATGATATTTAGATGACACTAAATGCTCTGTGACGTAAAGGCACTACATAGCTTACCATTTTTCCAGAGCTGCTCATTTTGTCTTTTTTATATCATTAAACAATCCAAAGAGCCTTCTTGTGTTTTTTCAACATATATGAATTTTTCTTTCGTTTTTATTTTTATTTTTGTTATTTATTTTGCTTTTGTTTCATTTATTTTTACAACCACAATAAATTCTAACAAATTCATGTACAAATAGCTTAAAATGAGATTGAGTGGAATAGTTTCAATATCATATGATTATATTCATAGCAAGCCAGGATGTATGCTTTCACCACACATTAAATTCATATGCTTTTCATTTAGTTGGTCTTATTACTGAGAGAGTTTTTCTGGGCCTTATTTTTTTTTATACTTTTCATGCCAAATTTAGATTTGCTCATATGTTGTAGGTTTTGCTGAATGCTTGGAACATAAAATAGTCTCATGTGGGTCTCTGTTTTCTGGCCTGTGTCGAAAATTTTGAGATGGTAGACATGTATTATTAGTTGAAGCAGTGGGCAGCAATGATTTCATGGGATACTCTCCTGTATTAGGGCACATTAATTCTAAGAGTAATAAGAATCACAGAAATAAAGCATTATAGTCAAATTCATCATATTTCCAACTCAACTTGCATTACACAGATCATAATGATTCTTATGCTTGCAGTCTTTTCTTATACTGCAGTATAAGGAAAGGGTTGATTGGTTAAGGTGAAAAACAGATGATATGGTGAATTTAAGTGATTAAATTTAGATGATTAAAACTTAAATAGTGGGAAGACCCATGCTTACAAAAACACATTGATGGAGCTCCCTGGCCTTATTCCTTCTGAGCCTGGGATGAGATGTAAGTTGAACCTGTAATTGTTTTATAAACTTAATATTTCTTGTTGAAATTAAATCAGTTATCAATAATGACAAAAATACTTTATAGGTCTATCCATATAAACTATAAATATATCTGTGTGTTTTTAGGGATATACCTTCATTGTCAAAATCAAGAATCTAACATTTAGAATTATCTTGTAATGGTATGTGTGAATATTAATTTTTCAAATTAATGTACAATCTACATTTCAAAAGAATCCATGGCAATTTGTTCACTTCCTGTAATTGTTTTCACTCATATTGCATTGTGCTGCATCCTGTCATTCAAAGACAATGTGCAAATATCTTAGAATCAGTGAGGACTTGGAACTCTCATCAACCCCAGAATAGAAAGGTAAATTTCAGTAGCTGACTAGGGAATTACATAAACTTAGGAACAATGAGGGGAAATGATGCTTTTTTTCCATAGGTGTCTGAAATCTTATTTGGGTCATGGCAAAAGATAATCTTAAAAGTATCTTCAGTATTACTTTTCAAAGTTCTCCATAGAAGATGCTGAGCAAATATTTTGATTATTAGTCAGAAAAATGTTTGTCATCAAATAAAAAGAAACGGTGATTTTTCTGTCTTCTTCAGAGACAGGAAAGACTTTTCCTGTCCTTAAGTTTCTCCTGACTTTCTTTTCAGTGTTCCCTGGAGAGTCAGCACTAAAGCTGATTAAGTTCGTTCTTAAAATTAAACTTCACCTGTCAAAATAAATGAGCCAAGTACCACCAAAGGATTTTGAAAGTGCATTTTTCCCCTCACACTTTGTGTTTGCGTCTTTTACATAAGAGAATGACGTTCAGTAACTGTGTGCACGTGTGTGTGGGTGTGTGTGTGTGTTCATGCATGTGTGAACATGCAAATGCCTCTGGACATGCAACTATAAATTAAACAGTGGAAAACAGATGACAGGTAGTTGAATAATAATAAATGTGAAAGTTTGGTAGTTTTGCTATGTAATGAACAAAACCAAACATTTCCCATCAAAAAGCCTGTTTCAACATAAATCTTTTCTTTAATAACTATTTTTCTTTTTTAAACTTTATTTTTGCATGTATGTCTGTGTGTGTGTGTGTGTGTGTGTGTGTGTGTGTGTGTGTGTCAGAGGGCACTCTGTGTCTCTGTAGAGGACCAAAGATGACTATGAGAATCATACTGGGTTTTTTTTTTCTTACCTTCTTTTTGCTTAGCTCCGGGGATTTCTCAGGCTCTGCCCACCAGGGCTCTAAGTACAGGTGCAGTCTTTTCAACCTGGTGTTTTTATTTGGGAACTGGGATCAAAACTCAGGACCTTCTGCTTGTGAGGCAGAGTCTTAACCCCTGAGCCATGTCTCCAGCTCTATAATTGATATTTTAAAGAGAGATTATTGAATGTTGGAATATGCATGTCTTCAGAATTCAACATGGGTGAAGAATTTTCTACTTGGAGGTAAATTTAATTGTGGTGTTGGGGTACAAAGAGGAAGGAAGTGTGAAGACATGTTTGAGCATCTATCACTCACAAAACCCACGAATGTAAGTAGTCATTTGAAATCTCAGAAAAGTTTTCTCATTAAATGAACTTATATATTTAATAAACTTATTAAATGAAATAGCAATAACTGCTTCATATTTTAAAGCAATAACTCTGGTAAAATGCCTAATAATACTTTTACCTTGACTTTGCCCCTTTGTTTCAAAGAAACACCGCCTGGACTTCCAGAAATCTCTCTCTGCCCTTAGTCTGCATTGTTTCCTGTTGGCACGTGGCAGTGCAGCATGGAGTTCAGGGGATTTGGGTTTCGGACAATTTCCTTTAAAGTGAAAAGATCACTTGTTGTTACTGTCTCCAGGAATCTTGCTGAAGCCCTGAGTTTCAGGGTATGGAGAGATGACTCTGGGGATAAGCCTCTGCCTCACAAGCAGATGGATATGAGTTTGGATCCCAGATCCCAACTAAAAAGGGCCAGGTGGAAATGGTGGAACCTGAACTTCTGCCCCTGTAGGTATAGTCTGGGAAACTCCAGAGCAAAGTCAAAAGAAGATAGAGCATTCCACTGTGACTCCCAAAGTCATCTTTGGGCCTCCACAGATACACACAATGCCCTCTAGTACACATAGACTCTTAAAAACAACACCAACACCACACAGAGATAATTTCATGAAAAAAAAAAAAATCAGGCTTCAGTAGCTACCGCAGCCAATGGAAGGCATTACTACTGGAGGTGTAAGGTCTTGTGAATGATTGAAATTCAACTAATGTTTATGAATATAACTAAGAAAAATTATTTTTTCATGCTTTGAAATAAAATTGATTTGGATCTGGTTCAGTCATTCTGGCCTTCCAAAGGCAGAAAAACACTCTGATTCAATTTGGATCTTCAAGGTAAGGATAAAAAATTGATATGTAGTGGGAATTCAATAAATCTTTATTGAAGATTTCCTTTTTCCTCAGAGAGAACAGAAAGAGAGGTAGAGTGATTTGTGCAAAAGTGGGCCAACTTAGATGTCAATAACCAACTTTCTATACCACACTATTTGTACCTCTCATTGTCCTTGTCTATTCCTGACTCAACATCTCTGTTTCTTTTGTTATTTGGTCCACTGTTCATGTGGATTCCCCATTTCACTGACACATCAACACAGATCTCATACTCAATACTTTTGACAGCCTTACTCCTATTTTTCCTTTGTTTTCCAGTGGCACCTGATTCCTGCCTGGTCATACTCAACGCTAGGACCCAGACACTCAAATTTCAGCACTCCAGGCAAAAGGAAATGTAATCCATCTCTAAAGAGTGAAAAAGATGGCATCTGGAAATTTCCTTAATTTGTATCTTTTTCCTTTCCTTTTTATTTTTTCACAGTTATATATATATATATGAATTTTTATCATTTTATCCGTATATTATGATTACACTTTTTCAACTGAGAACATTTTTCTCCCAAAGAAGTTTCCTACCTACTTATGTGTTCGTGTGTGTGTATGTGTGTGTGTGTGTGTGTGTGTGTGTGTGTGTAGGCGTGTGTCCTACTTCAGTATTTGTTATTTTTGGCTTTTTAAAGAAATAACTGTGTGTACATGCATCCTACCATCTCTTCTCCTTTCAGGGAACATGAAAAGAGAAGAGGCATGCTTGTGTAGGCATACTACATGAGCAATCTATCACTGAATCATATATCTGAAATTATACTTTTTTTATTTTATTCTACACAAGATCTTGCTAATTTGTCCAGTCTGACTGTGAATTCTCTCTGCAACCCAGGTAGTCCTTGAACTCACAGAACTCTTGCCCCAAGCAAGCTGGAATTTCAAGCCTGTGCCATCAGTTGCAGGTGTTATATGTTGATCAAAGTAAGATTATGTCTTACATTTTTCCATATGCTTTGCAGAAACTCTTGCATAAAAATTGCTCAGCAGATATTTGTTGAATGTGATGAGATAGCATAGCAAGTAAAGTGCCAGTTCACAAGTACCATCCATGAAAGTCTACATGGTAACTTCTAGTTGTTTTCTTCTGATCCACCTATGCACCACAGCATACCTATGTGTACCACTTCCTTCCTGTTCTCTCTCACACACTCCTCCTATCTGTTCCTCTTCTGCTCTGAAATTACTAAAAATATTTTAAATTGTCAAATATTCCAATTTCTTGTTAAAATTTTGATATTATAAATTTAAAATGATTCAATTAAAAGTTGTTCTTTTCAAACTTTCATTATTCCTGTTCCTTATCTTGGTAGACTATGTCTTTAAGTCTTTGAGGAGAATTGGACTCTATAGTTTACATTTCCAACAAATATAGCAGGACAAATGTTCACAGGGATTATTGTTCATAATCTGAATATATATTACCATAAACAATTCATAAATCTATGAGCTGAAAATTGTTTTGGTTTAAGCTTATGATTTGCCACATTTATGAATATTTGTTATATCATTGTAAGGGTGCTTTCCAGAGTAGGAAAGTTTTATGCTTCTGAATAAAGAAGAAGAAGGAAAACTAGTTAAATCATGGAGTAATTGGAACAAATATAAGAACTAAAAGATTTTCTGTTTATTCTAGTTTTATTTTCAAGTAATGTTAATAGTTCAATAATTAAAGTCATATGCTAAATGTAATTTACTTTGACCAAAAATGTTTCTTTATCATTTCTTAATGTTAACATCAATATTTTTGATAAAGTACATATAAAAATGCAACTAAGGCCACAGACCTATTAATTTATGAGTACTTTATTGCAGTATATACTAAAACATGTATTAAAAGGAGGTGGTGGAAAAGCTCTCGACTTTTTCCTCCAAAAATCAAATAATGTAATTACATAGTCAAAATGTCCATATGGATATGGGGAGCTAAATGTCAAATCACTTATCAAACTGTGAAAGTGAAAACAATGAAAATAACTAGATTTTTCTTCATTTGTAAATTGAGTGCTTTCTACCTCAGCACTCAGAGAAACTTCTGCAAATAGATGACCTTTCCTCTTTTGTCACTCCTGCTTTATAGTTGAGCAGCTAGCACCCTTGTAGGTAGACATTGAAAACTTTTTTTGAATCAGAAAAAAGTCATTTTTATTGAGCAGGTTTTGTTTTCACACACCAAAAATCATGTAGAATGCATATCCCTTGATTGCATTGTATTTTTAGGAACAAAATTTGGAGCAAAAGTGTTATGATCTTGGAATCCTTTTTACTTATTTTCAATGAACAGAGTCCTTTCATTAAATTATACCAAACTACCTCTTGTGACTTGAATGTTACTATAATTGGTTAGTTCACTTGCTGAATCTAGCAAATTCTGATACCAAGGTTGTTATCTGTTATTGTAGTTAGTATGCATGAGACTATTCTCAGCCTTATTGTAGTCTAGATTTCTATAATCTAATTTGTTTGTCAATGAAAATCCAATACAAAAAGATGTTCAACAAAAAAAGAAAAGAAATAAAGTAAGAGGTTAAAAGAAAGAGCATGTCCTGTATCCTGAACTATACTATTGATAAATATTAGGGAAGGGGAAATTTTTTCTTGGTCACTGTAGAAAGCATGATGCATTTGATATAACAATATTACTTTCCAAGTTTTTTTTGTCAATTGAGTCCTCAGTTTTTATAGTGCCACTTACGCATTATGTAACATAAATTCACACAAAATTTATACGCGTTTGTGTGCATATCTATACAATTTTCTTAGCCCCTCAATGTTGTACTTTACTCTCCATATATCTTGATGAAGATAGGGCAACAGATCTTTATGACCATACTATATGGAAGCTGGGTTTTGATGATCTTTTGTCCTCAATGTTTAAAGAACAACAACAACAAAAGTTCCAACTAAACTAAGAAATCTGACCACCTCTGGGGATTTTTATTGTCTTCTAATTCTTTCATATTTGCTTAGAAATTAGAAACCATGCTCTATCTTCTTGGAACAGGGTATATGATTATTTTAGGTTATTGGGTAGAATATTAGTGGTATGCAATATCCCTCAATGCCTTTCCTACATCTACTTAGTAGGCAAGGAACACAAACAGAATGTATAAATTAAAATAATTATATAAAACAGGATTCCAACCTCAAAATTAGTTTTAATTTGATGAATGTTACAAATAAGGAAACCAAAAAAGGTAGGAAATAATGCAACAAATTATTTTCAAGTTAAATTAGTGTTCTGAATAATATGAAGTGAGTTATACCCTTAATCTAAAGAAAGAATGCATAGAAAATCTTTCTGGTAGGATATCTCTAAGAAAAACACACAATGACTAGCCACAGAACCCTACCCAATATCTGCAGCTCAGGGTCAGGGCAACCCCAGTTTGCATACTACTACTGATTCTGAAATATGTTGAAAACTTAATTTAATTTTATTTGCTATAATATCTTACCTGTAATTCAGATTACTTTATGTTTTGCATTAGGCTTGTCATTAAATCATCCAAATTCTTTCATCTAAGATTAAGTAATCTGTATAACCAAATGTAGTCAAGAAGTAGGGAAGAAGAAATATAGTTTTCTATATGCCACATTTTGTAGAAATCAAGATTGAGGGATAGAAAGATATAGAAATGAGAATGAATTTCTAAAGGATATCAGCAAAAATATCTGCAATTATACTGATAGTCAGTGATGGTACATAACAGAAAATACCATTTTTCAAAATATGGATAAGAGATAAAAGATACATCATTATAAAATTAATTTTGTATTCTGTTTTTCTCCTAAGATACACTGTTATGTATGACTCTATTTAGCCATGAAGTCCAATGTCATCTAGCACTTATTTCTTTCTGATACAGTGACATGCCAGGATCAATATTTCATGCTAGCTTTGCTACTTCTTTGTATGGCTAGACTTCTTAATCATTGTCTTCACAGAATTCAACATAAAACTTATAGAAACCTCTCAGTAAATTTTTGCTTAGTATATAGTTTTCATGCTTTATTCCAAAGTGAAATCACTTCAGTGATTAAAGGGGATTGTTCAAAACTTGTAAAATTATGTGTATATAAAATATATTATGTTATGTATATATTCTGAAAATAGTCTATAAACAATGTGATTTACAATAGCTCAAATGGATTTTTTCATGCAATAAAAATTTTCATTTTTTAAAAGTATGGCACAACCTCATCCCTTCTCCTTTTTCCCACTCAAAATCTTCTTCCTCCCAAATAAATTTCCCTATTATGTTTATGTCTTTTCTGGTGTATGTGATTTGTCAAGTCCAATGAGGGCTGCCTACATCAACATGTGCCTGTGCATTTGCTACAGAATAGATAATAATTGACAAAAACTTTGAGATAGAATTTAGCATCAATATTCACATAGAGGCGGTGGCGTTGCATGAACTCCTTCCTCATCCATGACGTAATGTTGATGGCCCATGTTGTATGTAGGTCTTGTACAAGTTAGCAGAATCTCAGTGGGTTTATGGATGCACTACCTTCATGTTAAGGGAACATTGTTGGATGGTCTTCTCCCTCAAATCTGGTTCTAACATTCTTTCTATTCCCTCTTCTGTGGGAATCCCTGAGCTATAAGATGAGGGCAAATATAATGATTTGTATTTATTTATTCTGTGTCTTTTGACCAGTTATGAGCCCCTGTATCAAACTCTGTTAATTAAAAAGACAGAGTCTTCTTGGATGGAAACACTGTACTACTGTATGTGTTTAAAGGCAAATATTTAGAAGACATTTTATTGTTATTCCATTTAGTCAGACACAAATAAAATATTCTTTTTAGGGCTTAGAACCTCTCCATACAAGTGTTCCATGTAAAATTGAGCTCTTTCTTTTTTTAAATACCTTAATTATACCTATATTAAGTCAGGATTTGCTTAATTATGTTCACTGCCTTGAATATGGCATTATTCTTCTATCATTTTTAACTTTTTATATTTCATTGAGTACAGAAATAACACAATTATATTTTTCCAGTATTTAAAGATAACTCTGTCATCTTTCCATTGAAAAACTGTTTCTCTTAATAACAACTGTTTCTAACTATATCACTAGAGTGTTTTTTAAAAAAAGTAATGATTTTATCCAGCTCTTAAAAACTTACTCCTACTCATTTGAAAAAGATCTTTCAAATATTTTATCTGAAGCTTACCTCCTCAACCTAAATTCTAGTTTGCATTTATTGCTCTGTGGACTAAAATTTTTACACTGATTTGTTATGCTGAGCTTCCCTCTCTGGATTGGAACATGAAAAAATTGCAAGGGCTCTTATTACTTTACCACTCAGGGTCAGGTTTCAGTCTTTTCCAGGGTAGATTTGATTTTTATTTATGATCAGGGTCCATGAACATAGTGTGTAGTTAACATCTTTATTGAGAGTCAATGACTTAGGAACTTTTTCCTCAATTTATTGAGGCCTAGTACAGTTACTAGTTGTATAGTTCTCCTAGACATCTATGACCTGCAAAGGTGCTACATTATATGCTGACGTTACCTGGAAGCTTTATTTTGCTCTTCTGTGCCAACATTTTACCCAAGCTATAGCATTCCTATATAAGGATTATGCCCCAAGACATGTATGGCAAAAAGCAGATGTTTGAGAGAGTTCTCTGTGAAAAAAAAATGAAAACTTGCCAATAAGTGGATGATAAAACTGGATATCTCATATCATACAATATCATATTTTGTTCCTTGATGCTCATTTTAGCATTTTTAATATCACAAATGAAGGTTAGAAAATTTTGAGTTTTAATTTTTGCAAAAATGTTTGCTTTATGACTTCAGAAGATTTTTATTCTTTCCACACCACTGAATACTGTATTAGTTATTTTCTCATTACTTCAACTAAATATCTCAAAAATATCAATGTAAGGGTAGAAGGGCTTAGTTTTTAGCTAACAGTTTGATGTTGTAGTTTATCATGGCAGTGAATCCAATATGTTAGGAGCTTGGGGTTTTGCAATTTGAGTCAGAAAGTGAACAAGTGATCAGATACTTGTCTATGTTTTATTCAATACACGTTAGTCTGTAGAGTGCTGCCATCTATGTTCAGGCTAGGTTATCCTACCACTAATAGCCTAATGTGGATAATAACTTGCAGACATACACAGATGATTTAGGTAATCAATCACAGGCATGACCACAGACTTGTCCTGTGGTGATTCTATGTCTCATCAATTTGTCAATCAGTATTAACCATGGCAATCAGTCTCTGTTAAGATGTAAGGACAATTTTGCAGTCTTCCGCTATGATTTTCAATGAGCTTCGGAAACATACAAGCACATACTCAGGTTCATGACATATCCAGTAGTGAACTATTGCTAATGAAATAATGTTTTCAATATATATTTTAGTTCACACCTCTCCCCAGAAAGAAATATAGCTAGTTATTATAATTAATTTGAAGGATAGAGCTCTTAAATATGGCACATAATATGCATGCTGAGAAATTATAAGTGAGACAGTGTTTACATATAATAATGTGTTCTGAGAAATGAAGACCTAACTGTATTTTTTTCCTTCACAAATTGGAGACCCTGTACATACTGAATAGGGGATTATGTCTAAATGTAACCACTGCCAAAATTCTGAGAATAAAATTACATTTTCTTTTCACACATTAAATAAAAGCCACTCTTTTTTGTAGTCAGTATAAGTTTGAAAATTGTGTTACAATCATTTGAATCATGATTTGAATATTTCCTTCCCTTTATGAAAAAAAAAGTGAGGTTTTGAAGCTTGCTTCTATGCTACTCCACTAGGAATTATTGCAATAATTTGCTTTCTATCCCTGCAATCTTACCTCATCTACAATGTGATTATTGTAATGATTATGTTTGAGAGTGTGTTCATCAATCAATATAATATTTGAGATTCATTGAGGCTATTGAGTATACCACTAGAAGTATCTTTTTTCAGTTCCAATTATCAGTTTATCATATGAGTCAGTGTTTAATCTATTCATTAGTGATGGACATTTAGGCTATTTTTTTAAAACACAAAAGTTGAAATAAAGATATTTTAAACATATATATTCAGTTTTTGGAAAGCCCAAATTTTGGTTTCTTTTGGATTAAAAGTACTGAGATATTTGCTTTGTAAGTATTACAAAAGTTTTTTTAAAGTGATTTCAATGTCATTTTCTTTGGTATTCAGAAATGATGAGCAAATTTCTGTGCTCGTTTTACATTTCTACAAATAAAGAGAGACACCTTTCAAATATATTTGTCCTTAGAATAGTTATTTCCTGATTAATAGATTTTGAAAATTAATTATATATGTTTCCCATCAAGATTTTTGATGTCTTTGATGGCCACAAATACATATTTATGTGTACAAGGAAATGGTCTGAATCTACTGCTTACCATTCTATCTTTTAGTAATTATTTTGCAGGAAAAAAATCAATTTTGATAAGTTAGAGTTGTTATGCTTAAAAGTATGTCATGCTCTTATTTTCTAATTTATAATATATATTTAGGAATTCAGGTTGTATGCAAAGTTGTGTATAACAACATGAAGGCAATTTTTATGATAAGCAATGATATATTACAGAGACACTTTAAACACAGAATTTTTATAAAATCAGGAACAGTTCATTTAAGATTGGTGTGTCTTTGTAAAACATTGTTCAGAGCCTCTACATTTTCAGTGGAAAACACCAAAAGCATGTAAGATATAGTCCAATCTTAAAGTCTACCTTAAAGAAAGAATAGTGAAATTTCCACATTCTTAAATTTGGTTCCTGGAAAGATGACACAGGAGTTAAGACTCTGTTCACAAGGAAAAGGTTCTGAGCTCAGATCCCAGGTCTCATATAAAAACGCCAGGCAGAAATGGCAGAGGCCTGGGAAATTTCAGAACAAAGCAAAAAGTTGATAAAAACAATCCTCCAGGATGATTATCAAAGTCTTCCTTGGTCCTACACCAAGACACAAAAATTCCCTCTAATACACAGGAATATATGCACACATGAGCAAGTGTGCAAAATAAATAAATAAATAAAGTTTAAAAAATCATCTATTTAGAATTTCTTATAAAATACTTATATTTACTTTGTAATTATAATTATAAATATAAATACATATGTAGTTCCTTACTTCATTCCTTAAATTCAAAGAATATTCTTTACATCCCAAATGAACATTTGCACTTTATCATAGGCAAAATGATTACAATTATATGTTAAAATTGTACACACACACATATAACATACATGCTATGATAAGCAATGATATATTATAGAGATACTTTAAACAAAGAATTGTTGATAAAGCCAGGAACTTTGTCAATAGTATTACTTAAACTAGGTATTGTATAAACTATGTATTTACTGAGAGAGTATAGAAAGAACTTCAATTGAGAAATCAAAATAGCTGATAGAAAAGTATTTGAGTTTGGAATTGTGATAAAAGTAAATCTAGAAATAAAAGTAACTAGATCATAATGACATTTTATTATGTATGTACAGGTGAAACGAATGGCATTCACTCATTATTGTGCTTTGGAATAGAATGTGAATTAGTAGACAATTCTAATGTATTGAGATAAATATAGCTCATAATTATATTTTAATGGTCCCATGTCTCATAATTTTGCTTTGGGAAATTTCATTATCAAAATATTTTGAAATACTGATGGGAGTTATGAATCAAAAAGAAAGCTTTAAGGCTCATGTAATTTGATTTTTCATTACAGCCTTCAAAGTAAAATGCATTTGGTGGATAACATATATGTGTACAGATGAAAGTTCAAGTATCAATGTAATAATATCCTTTGTTTTTCATTTCTGTGAAGCCAGATAATCAGCAGAGCTAACTCATCAATCATTTTTAATATGGTTGAAGTTTTAAAAAAAAGTTCAGTTGATATAACAGAAATAAAAGTGCTATTTCTAAGTAATTTAAAATTAACTCATCAGAATTATTTTTGCTACTTAGCCTGGAGTCTTTATTAATGCCAGTCAAGTCCTCTAAGCTTTGTATAAAAGAACATGTAAAATTTTCCTTTTTTGATTGACAATTTGTTTTCATCACTATTGAGCAAATTAATTTTACTGCCCTCAGTACTAAAATTCTGAATGAAGATTAAAGAATAGACTGTGTATTTTGTGAAATTCATATAAATATTTTCTATATTTGATAATAGTATGTCTATTGATAAGTTCTGTTTTTTTAAGAGATGAATATTCTAACAGATGGGCATCTAGAAATTTGGAAGTTAGTTAACTATGAACAAATAAAAGTGTAGGGAAAAGAAACCACAAAAATATTGTTCATTTTCTCATATGCGTTAATATCTTGCAGTTTCACAATGGCATGCCAAAAATTTTTTAAGGTCACAGGAAAAGTACATTACTTTTCAGTGTTGGGTTTAATCCCAAAGGCAAGTGCTGTGTCACTAAGCTGCATCCCCAACCTATAAATACTCTCTGTAAAAATAAATGAAAAGCAAACTTGTGCATGACTGGAAGACTAATATAATTATCCATTTACAGCTTATCATTATAATAGTGTTACTGACAGCCAGTAATATATCAGGAATTAAATGAGTCTTCTTATGAATCAGCATTTTAAAATAAGAAAAAATGTTTGATCTTATCTAATTTTCCATAGTTTTTTTAAGCTTTACTTTGATGCAGGCGTGCGTGCGTGCGTGTGTGTGTGTGTGTGTGTGTGTGTGTGTGTGTGTGTGTGTAAAAGGAACCAAACATTAATGCCTTTGGAGGCCTGAAGGTGACACTATTCTAATTCCTCATTGTTTTGCTCTAGTGTTTCCCAGGCTCTGCCTGCTGGGCATTTTTACATGGGATCTGGAAACAGGAAAATCAGGTTCTTTTGCTTTTGGGGTAACAGCTTTAGCTCCTGATCTATTTCCCCAGTCCAGTTATCCATAGGTTATAGTTGGTCCCTTTCTGAATATTTGTTGAGTTTTGGGGTATTTGTGAAACCACACAACAAAGAAACTTTAGGTTTATGTTGGTCATAAACTCATATAGGCTCACAATTTCATAAATGATCTATCACATATGTCTCAAGAATATTTGTGGAAATATCAGTTACAGTAATTTGCCCCTGATAATCACATAATTGATTATAAACATTCAAAATATTTCCACTGAAATAAAATCAGGTACATTTCATAGCTTCCATTAGTGTTTTAGTATACAATTTAATTTGGTAAAAGTACAGGTTGAATCATTGCGAAGTATCAAAGTCAATATTCTTGATTCCATATTCTGATTTTCTCCTTTTGTAAAACTGTTCACTTACTACCCAGCCTACTGTTCTATGAGGCAGAAGAGAACCTGGTAACAGATAGTGGTAAGTCTTAAAAGAGATCAAGGAGTTACCTTTCTCTGGCCTCTACTGCTTATGCTTGGAAATGTCTCAAGTATTCCCATTCCTCATTTTCACCTTCAAGAAAATGGTAGAAGCAATATTATAAGTTAGTGCCAGTGTCATGATCATCAGTGTTGATGGTGACAACTTATGTCTTTTTCAGCAATGTCGAATGGTGTCCAAAGAGACAAGCAATTGATTGTTCATGTTAAAAATCAAGAAATAACATTCTGGCACAAAAGTTGTCAGAAATTCTGACACCACTCAGTTCATTCAAAGTTGCATAAATCATGTTGTTGGATATAGATATATCATTTTTCATTAATAATGTATTTTTGTTAATTTGTTTTCTAATTGCATAGATTTCTGGAATTAAGGAAAATTCAAGGTTTAAGGAGACTGAAACATTGTGACACAGTGCACATCCTTGCTTTCACACTTAGAGACTTTAAGTACATCTGCTCACCCTCAATCTACTCTGGAAGATGTCACTCCCCAGAAGCAGATTATCCCCCTATGTAAAAATCACAAGGCTAAGAGTGAAGAAGTAGATTTACACTTATCTCTGTGTGTTCCCAGACATGACTGGACTCTAGAAAAATATATGGATTAGGTTCAATTCCTGATACAATCAGAGATTTTCTATAATTACTTACTTGGTATTTTAAACTATGAACATTTAAATAATCTTAAGAAGAATTAGCATAATTTGTATAAATTTGATTTGCAAGCTCTTGTTCTTTTCAAAGCACTGTTGGACAAGGAAGAAATGGTTAGAATGAAGTAAAAACTCCAAAAGCAATTTTCAAATATTTTACTGACTTTTTAGATCAACTGCGCTTAATTCTCTAGCATCTATATGAAAATAGATTTTTTTCCAAGGTTCTGAGGTAAAATGAAACTGTTACATCCGGAACCAAAATTTCATAAGTATTAGTCAGAGACAGAAAAGCATATTGTAACTTTGCAAATAGAAAAAAGTAGCCATATGGTTACATAGCCAATTCTTTACCTCTTGATAGTTGCATGATAGATAAACATGGTGCAGAATCTGTTCAACATTAATGTTGGATTTCTGAAATCAATTTAATTTAGGTATTATTACGTGAGCATCATTATTTTGGTGAACTGGTGAAATGCATGACAGAAGGAATTTTCTTTTTCTGATTTTCAGGGGGAGTTTGTACAGAAAAAATCATCTTCTGTATCATGTCATAGAGTGAACATAGGCTTCTGACTTGTCTTGATTTGGATGCAGATGTCTGGGAACCACAAAATTGCATGAATGGGAATATGCTGGTAAGTGTTTCAGGAATAGGTTTTAAGAAATGTGTAACAATTAAAATACATTTCCTCAGAATTATTATCACTAAGTGCTTGACATGGTATGATTTCATTTTGTATGACCTCACATTAATAGCTAAAATATGCACATAAAGCAAATGTTGGCTTAAAGGTGGATGAAGGAAGACATTTCATATCATCTTGGACAAACTCTTCCTGAGTTCATGCTGTGATATTAATGTGTATGAGAATAATTCAGTCAGAACAAATCCATTTTGAAATCAGATGTGAGGATCAATGTCTGAAAAGAAAAGAATAATAAACTGTTAACAGTGATGTGTCATTTAAAATGTTTATGTAAAAGTTTACAAAGTTAAAAAACAGCAAAAATTTCTAGCATTTTGTTTAATACCTTATTTCATCCTACCATTTCAAGAAATGCTTGTTTCAGGGTTGTAAGTTTAACTATTTCAGATCCATAATATCTTAGTAAGGTTATACAGAGTACAGTCACTAAGCTGACTAGAGATTACAGCAAGTTCTTTGACAATAAAGTTTCCTTTGCTTACTATTTAGTTTACCAGGCGTTCACCCTTTCTCCGTGATTGACACTCTCCATAAACGAGGCAGCACCTTGATTGCCATGGAGTACATGCTTCTTACCTTTTCGTTAAGTTCTGCACTTGAAGTGGAACTCTATATGTGTTCCTTTTACTTTCTCCCACTCCACTTACTACAGTAGCAGCGCACTTCCCTTTGACAACTTGCAAGAAAGCTTAACTTCTACACAGACTTCATTTCTTATTCTTTCTAGTAGATTTCTCCTTTTCAATATGCTTTGATATATGGTCTATAGAGTAAAGTTTAGAATTCAAAAGCACCGTTTCTACTTAGGGGCTCATAGCTTCTTTTCATGTGGTATGATAATGAGACTTTGATTTTATTCAGCATGCGGCTCACACAGGCTTAGCCACTATATTTCTCATAATTTATTTTTGAAACATACTATTGATATAAAGAAGTGCTGTATCACCCTAAAATGATCTTGAAAGCTTAAAATAATTTGTCTGTAGTTAAATAAAAATAAGAGACATATAGATAAATGAGTCTTCAATACAGTTTTATGCGTATAAGTGTAGAATCATTCCCATGGATCTGGAATCTGCCAGAGTTAGGTATATGAAGGAAAACTTGATATGCAGTGTGCTTTTATATTTATATGTTTATTTATTATTCTTAAAGATAAGAGGGTTAACAGCTATTATCAAGCTTCATTAGCAGAATTTCTGTAGACTATTTGTTACCCCAGATATTTTTTTTTAATGCAAGAAACTCTGAAGCTGTAGCTAATGTACACAGTTGTTCCTACTTTTATACATATGTTTACAGGAGCAAAATCATATTACCCACATCACAAAACATATTTGTACATATACCATCCTAGTTAAATAATTTTATAGTTTTATATTTATGTATAGGTGCTAACTTGATAGCACCTATATATAACTTGACGGTTTCTAGCTCTGGGCACATTTGTAAAAAGTTAGCAGTTGAATTAAGCCTCTAGCAAACATGCAGGAGACTTTCTAATTGAATCAGGGGGCCCAGCCCCTGGTGGGTGGGACTAGTCACCAGACAGGTGAGACTAATCACTAAACAGGTGAGTAAGATTGATGGATCTGTTTAAAGAACTCGGAGCTCTTTGAACAGTCATGCATCTGGCCAATAAGGTTTGTCTCTCTCTCAACAGTCCTTTGGAGTTGATGTGGCTAGTTCCCGTGACTCCTACTACTGATGTGATTTATTTTGCCAAGCTGCAATAAGAACTGTGACCAGACAATTGTAAGCTAATATAAATTCCCTGTTCCCATAAGCCATTTGGTCATGAATTAATTGGCAGCATGCAGGCCAGCTGTGACATGATGTAAAAGCAGTACATAACCTTAATTTATTCAAGTCTTTTTTCCAAATATCTGTCATATAATAAATTACTGATTTATTTACACCTGTATTATTTGGATGTGTGTATATACATATGAATTCCTGAATACAGAAGTGCATGTACACATGTGCATATGTAAGCATGTACACATAGATGACAGAGGTCAAATTAGGAGATTGTTCTTCAGGAGGCATCTCCCTCAGTTTTTGGATCTGTCTTTGGTCTGGAACTCACTGGATTTTTCAGACTGCCTGACTGACCTATTGCAAGGATCTTGCATCATTGCCATCCCAGCTGAGATTACAAGTCTGTGCTATCACATGCAATAATTAACATGAAGTTTGAGGATAGAATTAAGATACTTGTCTTAGTCAGGGTTCTCTGAAGAAACAGAATCTATAGAATTATATATATATATACATACATATATAATTCTTAAAATAACAAAATAAAAACTAGTGTCCTTCAAAGTAGCCACCCATAGCTGCTTTTTTATTGACTGGAATGTTCCACAAAGTCAAAAGATTCCAAGAAGTTCTCAAGCCTTTACTTCTCTGGAAGGTCCAAGATGCTGGCTTCTGAAGTTGGTGAAGAATAGCTAGGCTCTGACATCAGCGAGGAACAGCAAACATCACCAAGGCTTAGAGGTCAGGCTCCAAAGGCAGCAGGAACAGCAGGAACATGGTGGAAAAGATGAAGCTCCACTTCAGCTAAGGATGGAGGTAGCAGCAGCAGCAACAAAGAAGGCCACAATGCATAAAAATGAATGATGCTCGCAGAGTAGACTCCACAGCAAGCCAACACAAGATAAGTGAAGAGCAAGTCCCTCCTCCTTGCACTTCCTATTATTTGGTCCACCACTGAAAATTACCATCACTATGGGCTGGGTGTTCCACAGTAATCAATCAAGTGCCTGTAGACTTTTTCAGGGGCTGTTCCAACCATTAACCTTCCACAGCTGTGCTCCAAACAGTCGGCAACTGTCAAGTTACACCAAAATACAACTATAACAATACCCAAGCTGTCATGGCAAGTACTTTGCCAAATGTGTTGTCTCATGCATTATATTAGCCTAATTCTTTAAGCTGAATTTCAAAATTAGTAAAATGCTAAGTCAGCCTTTGTTCTTTTTATGTAATGAATGGTTTAGAGAGCCATTCATTTTCTTCCACGGAAGAAAAGAAACCATGACTTTAAATGTGTCTTAGACCTTGTGCTGCAAACTGTTATTAAAGAGAACAAATAGCAGAGTAAGTTGGCATGATTCTAGTGCCACTTTTTACTGTGTGCATTCTCTTCTTCCTCCCTCTCTCTCAATTTATCTATCTCTCTTACTATGTGTGTATGTGTATTTGTGTGTGCATACTACTAGTGATTACTTCATTATTCTGGAATAATTTCTTTCTATATAAGCAGAAACCATTGACACAATGGAATTTTTTATTGCCTAGAAGACTGTATCATCCTTTATCCACACATACTTAGTAATCAAACAACAGTGTACCCTATTATTTATTGTAACTTATGAAAACAAAGCCCAAGAATTCCAAGATGACAATAAACCTTTTAACTTTAGCTAATTTATGGAATATAAAGTTGTAGCATTTGTAGCTGCAATGAAGCATATGTTAACTCTCCAATAAAATCTGAGTGACGTGATATCTGTCACCTCTTTCTGCACTGGGAAGTACTGCAAAAGTTATTACCTCGAGAACAGTTGTTCCTGTATCCTGTGCAGATCCTTATCATCCTCAAATTTGCATTCTGATAGAAAAGCAACAAATGTTACTGAAATCCCATGAAGTGTGTTAATTATACAAAGCTCCATGAAATTGTGGGTGAGAGAGCCAAAAGGGTTTCTGCAGCTGCATAGTGAGTCTCTTGAGCATATCTCATCAGATTAATGTCTTTGTCACTTATATGATAACCTTAAAATTGCTTTTTCCCATAAGTGGTATTCCCTAAACCCCAGTGATATGGAAAAATCTCACACAGGCTAAATAGTGGATTCACTTTGGGTTTATTTATATAAATAATGATGATATCTTTAGAGTGACAAGTTGAAATTCAATTTCACAGCTGAATAGAACAAGTAGGTCTTATCAGTTTACTTAACTATGCATATTTTCTTCTTTTTCTTTGCTTAGACCTTGAAGACTAACATATGGAGTAAAAATTATCTCACATACTTTTTCTAAGATTTTAAAGAGAGAAGATTATCTGGTATATATCTGACTGGGCTCTGAGTAGAAGAACAGAGAATGGTTTCATACATTGAAATACAAAAGTTATTTTCCATAGAGTTTCCATATGATATCCACTTGACAAAAACAATGTCTGTTTGTGGTTAGGGGAATAGTTGTAATTAATGTTCATAAACAAATGGAAAAAGTTAGGAAAAACACAAGGACTTAGAATAATCAATATGTGCTATTGTTTTTTTTCCTTTTTATTCAAATATTCTTGGACACTGTATAGCATAGTGGTTCTGGACTCGCTTTTCAGAATTAGACAACTTACTTGAGTCTGAATCACTCTTCAGCTACGTGTTAGATATGAGCACTTCTGCAAGCTATTTAACATTGCTGTTTCAGTTTCTTGGATCATGATTATTATGATAGAATAATTGCTTCATATGGTTGCTATGACAAATAGAAGAATTAACATACATTATTGTGTTTAGACCAGGACATGGAAAATGACAAGCATTTTTGAAGTATTGCCCATTGTTATTACAAAGAATCTTAAAGCCATAGCTCTATGCAAAGGAAATGCCTGAGACACTGTCAGAGTAGACATCCAAGAGAAGGCCTTCCAGAAGAAAGAACTTAAAGGTAATATATTGAATTTTGGCTTACAGAAGAAACCATTCTCCACCCTCAGACAGCAGCAACTCTTGGAAAGTCACCCTATAACTGGAAGAATCTCACCCCATTGGAAATCTATATCACATGTCACAATCATCAAAGAGACAAAACTAATCCTTTTGGCTGAAAAATAGCTTTCAGCAGTCAGCTGTACTTAGTTTACTAACTTTTAGAAGGATGGTTCAGTGTGGCAATCAATGGTCTACAGCCCCCCAATTCCTTGATTTTATCATCATTTTTCCCCTTTGAAGCCATGAGGAAGATTACTGTGAAAGCAGATACTCTGTAATTTTATCTTCAATTCACTGTTTTCTTCTCATTGAGTTCATTGTTCTGGAAGCAAAGCATGTTGTTTTCTAAGGACCCTGGTTGAAATTTTAATTTTGGAGGCTGATTAAAATTATCTCAATTTCATATATTTTCACTAAACAAGGTCTTGCTTATAATAAAATTTCAAGGTAAAATTAAAAATGCCAAAAAATTCAAGGTAAAACTACAAAATCACATTTACTTTATTATTTACCAGCTTCCAGACTTAATTACACTTAATTTTTAAAATAAACCATCAGAAGTGGTGATATTTAAGCCCTGTATATAATTGTGGATACATGAATTATTTTACAAGATGGTTTTGTTTGCTTTGTTCATAAATCCAATGTGAGGGAAGAACAAAATCTTAAACTCCTACTAAGTGCCAGTTAATCCTGTATTAACTATATAAAATAGTTAGCATAAATGTGAAATCAAAGGGGAAGTCATAATTTTCAGATAGTATTTATTAAAGTACTTGTCCATTTAATAGACAATCATTAAAGATAGGGTATTTTGGTTTTGAAAGAAGATCCATACCATATTAATTTTTGAACATTTTAGTTTGAGAAGACACAACATTGATAAATATAGCTGTTAAGAAATAACATTAACTAAAACAAAGCAAAAATTATATGATAGGTTTTTATTAATTTTCAAGGTCATTCTAATTTCCTTAGAGGAGATAACTAGAAATACAGAGATATAATTCTTGTAAAATCATAACTTAGTTCTAAAGAACATGGATGGTTTCTCTCTCTCTCTCTCTCTCTCTCTCTCTCTCTCTCTCTCTCTCTCTCTCTCTCTCTGTCTCTATGTACATTTTCTTGGTGCATATGTGGGATCCCATGACATGGTAAATACATATAGGTTGGAGAAACATATTGGTCTTGCTCCTTGTCCTCTGACATGTTTGAAACAGGGTGTCTATGTAGTTTTGTATGGTTTACACTGGGTATGCTGAACTATGAGCTTCTAGGGTTTATTCTGTCTTTGTCTCCTATATTATTATAGAAATTCTAGGATTATAGATGTGTATCAAAGTGGTTAACACAACTTAGCTTTCCTTAAATTGTCAATTAATCATAAATCTCTCAAACTGTATAATTTAGGGTTTTTAAGGTAAGTATATGAATTAAACATTTAATATTCAGTTATCTGTAAAGAAGTCTTAAGAGAATTTGATACTATTCTACTTGTTATAATAAAAAAATCCTGAAAATAACAACGTAAAGATGTAAAGAATATTTTTAGCTTGCATCATGGAGAAGAAAACAAAGAAACAAGAACTTGAAGCATCGGGTCATATCACATCCATAATGAGGAAGAGAAAAATAATGAATTCATGCATGTTGTTCAGTTCCTTTCTCTATTTACATTTCTATGAAAACTTCCCCGTATTCCCATTGTAAACTTTTACTACTTTACTACTTTTCATGTTTATAGATGAAATGAGGTGTATGTGCATGTGTGTTCCTGTGTGAGGTGCACATATATGCACATGTCTATGGAAACCTGAAGAATAGCGCCTTCTCTGATTTCTCCAGAATTGACCCAGAATTCTCCAATAAACTATTGTAGCCAGCCCACTTGCTCCAAAAATTTCCTGTCTTTGCCTACCAAGTGCTGACATTACAAACTATTGTCATATTACCTAGCTTTCATATCAGTTCTGGGGATCAGAACTATTGTTCTCATGCTTCCTGACCAATTGAATAATCCACTAAATCATCTACTCAGCCAGGCTTTAACATTTTCTCCTTTCACTTAAGTTGAGTTCAAGATATGTATGGCAAACAAGTTCGTGAATCCTGTTTCTTAATACTCACCTTGGTACAACCATCATTCCAAAGAAGAGAACTGCTATTAAAAAAAAGCAGTCTGCAAACAATAAGCAAAAAAAGTGTAACTGACATGGACTTTTTGCATGAGTTCTCATCTCAAATGTACATCCATCATTGTATTTCTGATTCTTTTATGTCTTGTACAGTCCATGAATTAGCAGTAATTTAATAAGGGGTGAGTGAATTACTAATTAAATGAGATAATATAAGGAAGCATGTTATACATTACAAATTGTGAATCAATTCTATTGGGAATAGTGAACAATTCGTACTTTTACCCCAAAGGAAGTATTCATTCCTTTCAGCATTAAATGATGAATACATTTAGTATTGCTGCAAAACAACAATAATTTGTTCTAGGTAACACTAACATGTTACTGAAAGGTTAAGGAAAATTCAATACATATGGTATGGTTATACCTATCTTGACTTATCTAGGAGAAAATATATATCTACTCTACTTAACAAGCTCAGTGACTGGGAGTAGACAGGGGATTGCATCAGTTCTAAGGATGAAAAGTTCTTTAAGAGAAATACATGACTTGTTTTCCCATACTTAAAAGTTAAATGGAATTTTAAAAAGATGTTAATCAAAGTTCAACTTGAAAAATTCCTTTTGAGAATTGTGATTATTCTAAATGATCTTAGATAATACTTCTTAATCCAAAGTACTTTAAGCAGAATAAATATACGAACTATTCCCAGTGATTTGAAGCCTTCTTTCATGGATAACCCCTAACCTAACAAGGTTATCCCAAGAACTAGTACTGACTGACTCATAAGGTCAGAGATGATATTATCATTTATATTTCCTCAAAAGCATTAATATTATATCAGATTCTGTCAATGATTTGTTATGAATGGCATGATATGAAATAAGCATATTTCCAGTCTCAGAAGACAGGTAAAATTCTTAAGATGAAATCAAGGTAATTTTAAAGATCATGAGGTGAAAAAATAGATTCTCCATTTCTGTAGAAACACATGCAAGACCTGACAGAGAACTCACATATGTAGCACTCATCAACTAAAACTTCTAAGGTCACAAAACACAACTAGTAAAACATAAAATTAAATTCTCAACAAAAATGTGTAAGATTGTTTTTGGTGAAGAACATAGTTTTGGGTAAGAATCTAACTGTCTTAAAAAATTAAAGCCTATGATTTAAGTATAGATTTTTATTAAATATATGTTAAATAACATTCCGTGCAGAATACACCAAAAATTCCTTCAAATGTGTCTAAATTTTTCCAGAATTTTATGGAGTTTTAATACATTCATTTTCATGATAAATATTGGCATTTGAATAAGATACTGCATATTTTGTATATTTGGATATAAATAATCATCTTCTCAGTAAGAGTGAAGAATGATTTCATTTATTGCTTTTATTAACTTATTTTTTCTACTTTGATAGCTTGATACTGATATACCATGAAGCATAGTCTTCGAAAACAACCCTTTAACCTTGTCTCACTCCCTGTACCTTCTCCTGATGGAGAGAATGTTCCTGATTTTGTTGTAAATGTTTGTCGGTGGTCTTTGCTCTGTTTTACAGATGAGTTCTTTAATCACCCAGGAAAAAGTAAACTCTCTGAAAATTATTTCAAGAAATTTACCAACAGGGTGATCTAGCCCCTCATGGCACTCTATGGCCATGAGTCCATTTCCAACAGTCTGCTTCTCATGAATTCGCCCTAGCCCCTCATTGCACTCTAGTGCCATGAGTTCTGTTTCTTGCCTGTTTTTCATGGAGGCATCCTAGCCCCTCATGGCATTCCATGTCTGGAGTCCATGAGTTCCAGCCCTTCTCTTCTCTAATAAACTCTACCTTAATTCTCTAAAAAAAAAAAGAAATTTACCAACAATGTTTCATGGACTAGATTGATCATGTTACTAATTATAACAAAGCACATTGTTTCTCTAAATACTGCATTGAAGAGTTTTCTAAACATTTGTTAGCCAACTTTCTATCCCTGCAGCCTCACATAATGGCCAGTTCTAAACAAATTTCAACTATCAATGCAGAAGAAATATTGTGAAATTAAACCTCAAAGTAAAAAAATTGCTAATAAAATGATATCTCTTTCTTCTGATATCCAATACATGGAATCATTTGAAAAACAGTAAATCTCTGCATTTTCATTATGATTCACAAATTTACTTCATTTTAATAGCATAACTGGTTGAGGTGTGTGTTTATATATGAGGGTTTTTGTATGTGTATGTATATGTGTGTTAGTATGTGCTTGTGTATGTGTTTTCATATGAATTTGCATTTATCTGAACCTGAATATGATATGCATGTGTATGTGTATATGAGTTGTGTATATATGTGTATGTATATGCACGTGATATGCAAGGTATTTGTAAGTGTAGATAAGCAAATACTACTACTGTACTTGTGTGTTAAAGTAAGAGGACACTTTTCAGATGTCAATCATTATCTTCCCACCTAACTTGATTAAGCAAACCTAACTTACATGGGAACATCTACACAGAGAGGGGAGGGTCTCTTATTCTCATTTCCATAAGGTTATAGAGCTTATATCATTCGATTGTCTTTTGCATAGGTTTTAGGGATTGAACACATATCACAAAGATTGTGAGCAAGCACTTTACCTACTGAGCCACATCGCCAGCCCAAATCATTAATTTGAGTAATAGAAGTTTCATGTTGAATTTTTGCTTAAATATAAATGCATTTAGCATATTTTCCTTAAAAACCTAATAATGTAATTGACATTGTTATAAAGTTATCAAATTATATTAGTCTTTGAAGTATAAACTATCACTTAAAATAAATTGATCAAATTTCTTCTTTCTCACAAAGTGGAGCTTTTTGATGTGCCAACATGTCCTCCAGGAGTAAAATCAGAGATTAGTTTTTTAATTCCCTATTTTCTATTAAAAATAATGACGTTCTCTTCTTCCTGTACATTGTAAGTAACATCTGCCTGATAATGGTTCCTTTTTTCTTTTTATTGTTACTAGTTTTGAACAGATTTAATGACATATTTTCTCTTCCCACTTATGGTAACACAACACCTAATATGCTTGCTATCTAGTTGTCAATCAATCCTCATGACTATAAAAGCCATCACAGTTCAATATTTATTAGAATTCAACTTTCCCCTTTGCTATGCAAAAATCTTGATCTTCACTAATATTTTGAATTACTGGTATTTGTAAAATATGTTTTGTTTTCTTTCTTCTCTTGTGGAATCACTCTCAAATTATGTCATTGCTGCAATGGAAGGTCACATAACAGTAACATCCTTTTCATAATTGACATCTACATCGTGGCTTCAACTCTTTCTAATTTATACAAGTTTTTCAATTTATATATAACAGGTTTTCCTTTGCATATTTTCTTCAAATATTAGGTAAATACAGTGTCCTTACAACCTTAAATCAGTCAAAGGCACATAAATGTTTCTTTGCATTATTTCTCTACAAATACCTTGGCAAATAGCTCAGTCTCAGAAGCAACTTAGATCCCCTTTGGGCAGGAACATTTCACTATGTTTCACTGAAGAAAGGGCAATATTTTCCACATTCTGTGTAATCTGTAAAAGCTTTTTGATGTGTGCTATTAATTAGTATCAGATGTTGCCCCAAGAAGTTTCATTGAAAAATGATTTCAGAGTTTCTCTTGAGGTGATTAGGTGTGTGTTTCTGGAAAAGGGCACATAAAATTGCCTTTGCCAATGTACTCAAATCAAGTAAACGATCACTCATGTGGTAACTTATGACTATATCAATGGGTTTGTGATCCATTGATTCAGTTTACAGCACTCCTGACTTTAATGTTCTCAATGTCATCTCTTACAATTTCTCATCTATAATATCATCTAAAGTGCTTCATTTTTATATTAATTTCACTGTAGCTCCTGTTTTCCAGATTTCTATCAAGTTACTCAGCATTTTAACCTTGTTGGGGAACAGAAGACTTTTTCATGATATGAAAAATAGAGGTTTGTTTTCTTTTTTTTAAATTTTTTTATTTATTCAATTGTGCATGTGTGCGCACTTATGTATGTGTTTGTGTGTGTGTGTGTGTAGAACCGCGGACGAATTCGGGAACCACCATGAACGCTTCTTTTTTGTTTACTCTGCTCCGGGATTCACAGGCTCTGCCCTACCAGGACCAGAAACACAGGCCGCCCTGGCTACCACCTGGCATCTATACATGGGGTCTAGGATCCGAACTCAGGACCTTCTGCCTGCAAGGCAGAGGCTTAATCCCTGAGCCACCTCTCCAGCCCCTGTTTTCTTTTTTGTCTTCATTTATATATGGGGGTCTAGGATCCGAACTCAGGACCTTCCGCCTGCAAGGCAGAGGCTTAACCCCTGAGCCACCTCTCCAGCCCCTGTTTTCTTTTTTGTCTTCATTTTCTTTAGCAAGGGTTCTCTGAATCATTTGTTGGACTTGCTAGTAAAAGATAACTCCTGCATGATGTCACATAATAAGACTTTTTAAAGGGAGCTATAGTGTTTATGAAATTGGGAAAACAAAGACAAATATTTGGAATAAACTGCTAACTTAATTTCTGATTATAGAAATCAAGAGTGAATCTGAATCTCTATGAGTTTCAGCACCAAAACTGCTAAAAGAAAATGATTCTAAGGCACGAGAAAGGGGACATTTTGAAGATTGTCATAACATGCAGCATCTCATGGATCTGTCATGATTGTCCTGCATATTGCAGAGAATTGGAGTGTCTGGAAGGAGCTCTTCATAATTCCATATACAGCGAAACTGGGGGAATGAAGGTGTTATAGATACCTCAAGAAACTAGACATGCCAATAGCATGCAAAACTGCAGGAAAAACATGTGCTGAATTCTTAAGGCAGCATACAAAGCTATTTTGATGTATCATATCCAGTTTCAGAGGGAGAGATAGATTACTAAAGTCCCTAGAGTTTTAAATGCTGCCTCAGATTGTCCTGACCTCAAAATATAGTTTTAAGTTTTTTTGTTGCTAGGTTTCAGTCTCGCTTAAGGTCAATAACTCCTTTTCTTTTTGCCTAATTTTATCTTTTAGATTAAGTGTCTATTTTATCACTGTTTATTTGAAGTACACACATTTTCTAAATTACTTTAAAATTATGAGTAGAATATACTTTTCATTATGAAACAGACATGATATTCAAAGACTAAACATTATAGTGGAATGAATGCTCCCAGAAGATTTCTTTGTAAAGATTATTCCCAACAGTGGTGGTAATTCAGAAGTGCTGCAGTTTGTTTTTTTTTTTTCACAGATGAGGCGTTTGATAGTTCCTTAGGTCCATGTGGGCGTAGTTTTAAAGGAGATTGTGCTTTCTCAAACTCTCACCTTCTACCATCTTGCTGGTGATGTCAATTCTTGGCTGAGTAAAGGGTTCTCTTCATCGTCCTTTGTTACCATCATCAGAGACCCAAAGTAATGAGGATTCAACTGGAACCACAATCTCTAAAACCAGAGGCAAAATTAAGAGTTTCCTTTAAGTATATAAATTTTCATTAGTGAAATAAAATTCAAAATACAAGAGTAAGAGTTTGGAAAATGAGTGAGGATACTACATAGTAAAATAAGCAGAAGAAGAAATAAGAAATAGTAATACTGGAAAAATGATATTTCACTAAAGTGAAAATCAGGGAAAAATGGGATATCACAAGAAAGGCATCTTCAAAATTTGAGGTTGATGGAGGATCCACAGAATTAACTTGATTACTCGTGGTGATTTCAATGAACATCTTTAATTCAAAGTAAGTATGATGTTTGCTATAGTAGGTGTAGTAAATATCAGAAATGTTAACATCTACATTTCACCTTCCAACATTCTTATTTAGTTAACGCAAATCTCAGTAACTTAAAGTGTCAGTGGGTATTATTTTCTTGTATGCCTACAAATAAAGCCAAGCTGAGCTTTGGTGATTGAAACAAGTGGAAATAATTAAGTAAATGAATGGCAAAATAATTCTTAGCTGGGAGTATAAAATAAGAAGTCTGTGCTGTGATTCAGACTTTTCCATGCACATTTACAAATACCAAATTTAGCTTTAAATTACTAGAAATATTCAAATTAATATCTATATTATATATTATTATCTATGTTGTGTATAAAATGCATAATTAATAAATACAATTAATTTAGTACTTAAGTTCTTCCTTAAAATTTTCACTTTATTGTTGTCCAAATCTTCAATCTTCTGAATTTCAATTTTCACTTTCTTCTTCACCATTTATGAAAAACGTCATCATAGGTCCACAAATAACTTGTCTCCTTTCCTCTACAGTGAACTCTGTTTCCAATTTCAACTGCCAAAACAAGACTTCCTCTAGTGTTTCAAATACACTTTGTCACCTGCATGAAAGCCAGAAGTGGAAGGAATCAGCTCCTCCAGGGAGAAGTCATCTATAAATACTGTAGCTCTCTACTCTATAAATACCCCAACTTCCTCTTCTTCACATAGCACTGGTGTGCATAATATCTGCATAGGAAGTAAAATGATTTTCCAGTATACTTATCTAGATTCTCAATGAATACAGTGGGTTTTCCTTTCTTTGTTTTGTATATGTGTTTGCATGAGTATATGTATGCTGCATGTGTGTTGGTGTTAGAACACATGTATATTTATGTGCATGTTTGCAAAGGGTTACAAAGAGGTTGAGTGTCTTCTTTGACATTTTCCCACTTTTTTTATTGAGGCAGTGTCATTCAAGTGAACCCAGAATTCACCAGTATGCTAGTCTAGCTACTTCCCTCACCATGAGGATTCCCTATCTCTGTCTTTTAAATACTGTTAGTTTGGGTGCCCAAAACATTATATAAGCTCTGAAAATCCAGACATCAATCCTCAGGCTTGTGCAGTGAGTACTTTACCATAGAGCAGTACGCCAACCTAGATGTTGGTGGCATGTTTATGTGATGACAAATCATTCCCTGTGGAGTTCCATTCTACATTACACTTTCTCTTCTTACACTAGTATTTCCTAAGATCATGTTCACTATAAATCACTTATTCTTTCAGATAATTTTACTAAATAGGACAAATTCTTTCAATGTATCATTTTTCAAACAGAATTTTTTTTTCCATTCTTCTCAACTACTATTCACAAAATTAAGGTGGCGGCGCACTGGCAGTCATTAACAGTTCCCCACTTGCCTTTTCTCCTAAGGTTTATAAGTTATACCTAATATCAAAGACAACTGCCATCTCAGTAAGATACTTTTCAAATACATCTTTGTGTTATATTATACAAAGCAACCTTTGATGTCTTCATTTTGTTCTCCACAAAGCAAATGAAATAATCAGATTAAATTAATTAACATTAAACCAAATGCCATTAGTTTTTCTTTCACTTAGATAATTTTAATTCTTAAGTGTGTCTCCTACCAATATTCTTGCCTTGCTTCTAATTATGACTCCAAATTTATTTCACATCCCCATTCATATTTTTGGAGTAAGATTATAATGTTACTTAATTTATAGAATTTAAGCTTTTCTTTGGAGCACATTTAAATTGGGGGAAGAGGTTACTGTGAAATTGTAAAAATTCAATGCAGGTCAATAAAAGACATAGAATGATGACTAATTACTTCAGAAGAAATAAAATAAAAATCAATTCACAACAAAAAGAAGAGTGAATGGTGTTGCAGTTACTCTGCATTGTTGCAAATAAATTACCACCAAACAGCTTCAGGGAACAAAGGGTTTATTATCTCATCATAGTCTGATTAGAGTTCTTAGTCCAGCTTGGCGGACAAGCATGTACCTTCATCAGAGGTCTGAGAGAACTGCCTGCACCATATCCACATAATGGCTGAGAGAGGGACAATTATTACTTGCCAGACCAGCATGTCTGGTCAAACAGAATAATGCCAACTTCTTCAACCAGCAATTATATTTTATTCATCTGTCTATGGCCTAGTTGCACCCACCATGGCTGGGCCTTCCCCATCAACTAACTAGTCAGTCACCCGCAGGTTCTTTCTGCACTTAACTGAACTACTAATTCTCTACAAATGTAGAGAATTGAATCCTCAACCATCAATCAAGTTGACACCTGTAATTAATTATGTATAATGGCATTTTTAAAGTTGAACCTGTGTATGAGAATCAGAATTTATAATTTATATATATACATATGTATAGCAGAAATTTCTATAGAATAACCTATATATGTCAAGCAGATGACATAATATACACAAAATACTATTCATCATGTGTATGTGTGTGGTGTTTATGTACGTTTGTATATGTGCTTTCATATGAATACATGTGCACATAGAACTACAGGTTGATATTGAGTGGCAACATTCATCGCCTTCTATCTTATATGTAATGGTTAAATTAGGTGTCACCTTGACAACTGCAGGGTGTTTGGGGCACAGCTATGAAGAATCAATGGTTGGAGCAGGCCCCTGAACAAGCGATGTGGAAAGATAAGCTCATAGTGGGTAGTGCTGTCCAGTGGTGGAACAGATTAAAGGAAATGCAAGGAGTAGGCACTTGCTCCTAAGTCCACTGCCTGAGCTATGGTTGCCATCTTCCAACATTGTTGCTTCTTTTGTTGCTACTGCCGTTACTGTCTCCATCATTAGATGATTCAGAACTTGCCGCTGTTTCCACTGCCTTTGGATCTTGGTCTGTAAGACCTTTACACAATTCATTACTGAAGTTGAACTCCAACTCTTCTGCCCCAGTATCATAGCCCATGGTTTTCAACCCTTCATCAAGATAGATGTTTGATACTTTCTTGGGATCCTTCAGCTTTGTGAGACATTCAAGTCAAAAACAAAACAGCTATGGCTAGCTACTTTGAGGAACACTGATTTTGTCATGTGTTGATTTAATAAAGATACACATATACTTTATATATATATATATACATATATATACATATATATGATATACTGTAATGGTCTATCAATTCTTTTCTTCCAGAGAACCCAGACTTATACATTATATATTGAAGTAGTGCTTCTCCCATTTACAATTATTCTGCATGTGGTTGATAAATGCATGTCCAAACAGCAGAAGGGAACATGGGATTTTATTTTGGCTTTTGATTATCCTCTTACAGCTCTTAGTTCAGCTTGATAGGAGAGTTCATACCAACACCAGAGTTCAAAGTAAACAGACCACACCACATCCATATAATAGCTGAGAAAGGGAGACGCGCATGTCTGCCCAAATTACAGAAGAATGGCAATTTCCTTACCCAGTACTCTCCATATTACCTACCTATCCAGGGACTGACCCTTCCCATTAACTAGACAAATTCTTGTAGGTTTGCTTGACGTGTAATTCTACTCCAGTTATTTACAAATGTGCCCATAACTTACAATCTTAAACTATCAAGTCTACACCTGTATGTAACTATGACACCACTTAAACTGGAGTTCACTGATCTGGATAGTTTTGCCAACCAGCTTGCACTGGGGATTCCACTTCTCTACTTTCTGAGTGTCGAGACTATAGGTGGGACAATACACTCTTATATTTACTTGGGTAAGGGGATTCCAAACTCTCCAAATGCTCATAGTTGCACAACAACCACTTTAACTGCTGAGGACTCTCCCTATGCCTATATAAAAAAATAGTTTTCTTGCCAATGAAAGTAGGCGTTATTTTGCCTCTATAAATAGAAAAGTGACTTTACTAATATTAGGATACAACCTAAATTCTACCAGTGACTATATGGACATCTTCATAATACTTTCAAGCATATGCAATAATGTCATGTTCTTTATTTTTGTTTTATACATGTTATAGATATTAGCATATATGATGTATATAGTTGTGTCAGTTTTGCAAATTAGAAATTAATAGGTCCATAAATAACGCATGTATCTAGGAAAAGTTGAAAGGCAATGTTCTGTAAAATGTTTATTTTCCACCATAGGAGCAATAGTGAGCATGGAAAAATGTCTATGTTCAAGCCTATTAATTTTGTCTCTTCTACATAGAAAGGTAGTACTTTTAAAAAAGTATATAATTTATTTGCAAACTCTTGTTATTAACATTATAACTTGATAAAATTATCTTATCTTTAATACTAATACTGAGAAATAATGACCCTCTTACAGGAAGATTAAAAAGAAAAGCAATATAGAAATGAGAACGGAGGAGGAGAGTCCAGGGAACAATGTCACTTGTCCAGTAGACACTTTATGAATAATCTCATTAGGCAAATTGCCCTAGGTTGCATCTTGTAATTTCCATAAAAGTCAGCATCTATTTACCAATCACTCTTTCACTTACTAATATTGATCATACCCTAGGAGACAAAATTGAAATATACCATCTAAGATGAGAGAGCAGATAATAACCAAGCATGATGACAATTATTGTTATATAATATTATATACAAGGCGAATGGGAAATTTGGGGAAACGTTGAAACAAAGAAAATGTATACTGTTTATAAAAGTAATTTATAAATATGAATTCACTCTAAGTTCCTCAGCAATATATGAATGAGACATGAAATAAGTACTTAGTTTGCTTTATTTGTTATTTTATTTTGCTAGTTTTACAAGAAAGTTGAGTACTCAGCTTCTCTCCATCCCTCCTCCCAGGTATCCCCCTTCCCCTCCTTTCTTCAATCCATCTGACTCCTCCCATTTTCCCACCCAGTTGTTTATTTTTTATGTGTTTACTTGTGGGTGGTTGATGTGTACTATGAAGTTTCTTTAATGATACAGGTAAATATAATAAACCTGTAAATGTGGTATAGACTTAAATATTTTTAAAATTTAAAATAAAATATTAAAAACATAAAAATTATTATCTATTTTAAGTTAAGGCTTAGGAGTACAATCATCTAATTTTGAAGGCAATGAAAAGCTTTTAATATTCTAATACTCAATGTGAAGAGCAATCATGTCCATTTTTAAATAGCTTAATTTTCAATCCTTCACTGAACTATTTATTCTCTGTTTTTGCTTTCTTTTGTTCCTTTCCATTTTGTTCATCATTTGTTCCATAATTTGTAAAATTCCTTGCTTTGACTTTGATATTATTCATTTAAACCTAGATATTGAAAATGAATTTTCACCCAAAGATCTTACAGGAGAAACTAAATCACAGGAAACAGATAAAAGTAACTGATTTGAGTTTTGCTTTCTTGTGTATTTTTATCACAGGGCATAAATTTTTATATAAATTTTTAAAATGAACTAAAATATGGTTTTGAAAAGGTATATAAGCAGTGCTATTACATGGCAGGTATAAATCATTCTTTGAATAAAAAGGGCACAGGAAAAGTAATAAAACCTTTTTGTGAATGCCTGCAGTTATTGAAGCATTAGATATTGGTAGATGGGAACATAAGCAGGAATCTGATGGCCCGAATTCCATCACTTAGAGCTGACAGGGTGGAAAGAGACACTAACTCCTAAAATTCATCTTCTGTCTTCAACATATGTGATGTGGCGCAAGTTGTCTCTCTCTCTCTCTCTCTCTCTCTCTCTCTCTCTCTCTCTCTGTCTCCACTTCCTTTCAATCCTCTCTCAAATCTCAAATATTCAAAACTAAGAATTGGATAAAGGATGTAATAATGAAAAAAATTGAATGGATCGATAGTACATAATAAATTTTGCATATTTTACAGTTTTCTATTTAATTGTTTTCTCTATTATTCTTCAGGAATTTTACTTTTTAATGCAGAAATGAAACATGGGTAGTCCACACTGCTTTGGTTTACCAGGCACCCTGCTCTGCCCTCTCTGATGAGCTGAATGAGATGTGTAGCAGCTGGCACTCACATATCATTCAGTCATTGTCCAGAGTACAATGAAAGCAGAAATGAAGAGAGTTACATTTGAGTGTGGTCAAGAATAAAGAGCTGAGACTGATCAATACAGAGCCTATTCATTTTGATCCCAGCCTGATGACCGTTGCTCCCTCCCCAACGTTAAATTACTTTGAAACAGCACAAAATCCACTCAGAGAGCTAAGTCAGAAACCACAAAAAGACGTTTTCTTTCTTTCAGCACAGTTATCACTAAGCTACTGGAGTGAAAGAATGAGAATTTGGTTGCATTGAGTATATTTCCTGTCATAGGACCACCTCCCCCAAAGTGCTACATAATGGAAGTAAATATCAGGCTGGGTAATTCCCAAGCTCTTAGGTGAGTGCTCAAAGGAGAGTTTGCTCCAGGACATTAGTGCCTATTTCATTGATTGGTAGACTATTGGAAGGTTCCCCGAGGACACGCTTCACCATTTCTAGGAAGATTCTCTGTCGTATTTTTCCATTTCAACTGGAAAAGACATAAGGAGGAATTTTTAAATGACTAATAAATGTTAAGTGCCAACAGTGGGCACACAAGGCATAGGCATGATTTAAAAATTTATCTTGGATTGCAGCCACTCAGTGCTGAGTCCGTTTCATGCCCTGTAAGTGTCCCTAATTGTAGTTAGCTCTGGGAAGTGTAGGTAACCACTACTGGAACAAGAACTAAACATGAGTTCAAAGCAGATGCCTATCAGATACCTCACAAACTTGAAAACATTATAAAAATATATCAATAAAAGATAAAGAACAAGTTTAGGAACACATGAAAGAAGCTACCAATGACTTTATGTAAATATGTTGAGCAGACATAAGAACATAAGTGAAGAAATTTTAGCTTAATATTAATTTTAGTACTTCAAGCTAATTCTTAAACAAGAAAAATAGATCTCTGAAACTGAATGGTGGCAACTCTATCATGGGATCTTTCAGTGAAATTCCTGGCAGCAATGTATCAGTTGTTTTGAAGTGAAGAAAATAAATTGGGAGAAACAATGGGGTGGTCATATTGAGAGTATAAATAAGAAAAAATGAGAATTTACTAGGGGAATGGGTACTACAAAAGAAGAGATCCCTTCAAGAGATGCATTATGAAACTGAAACTCTCTCTTAAATTTTAAGACATGTGTTTTGAAGGTTATTTTTTTTCACTTGAACCAAAGGAATCCCTGTATATTTTTAAGATACTCATAAAAGAAACTAATGAAATGCTGGGGAAAACTCACTTATTCAGATACTTTGAAATTGAGATTATCTATATGAAGTTGATTTTGCTATATTTATATTCTACCTAAACTTATATGCTTGAGATGGAAGAAAGTTGAGGCCAGAGACAAAGACTGGTTAACATAGGTAACATGATGCAAAAAAAAAAAAAAAAATGATGAAAAGATTCAAAAGGAAAAGCAGAATGAAATGACCACAGGAAAAAAAACCCAGAAATATGAAAAGTTTTATACTTCTCATAAGAGAGAAAAATACTAAAGAGACTGAGAAGGTCACAAGGAAAATTCTGTGAAAACCTTTAACACTAATGATGCTAGCTCATATTCAAAAATACTTCCCAGAGTCAGTGAAATATGAAACATTATTGTGTATGATTACCACAAAAACATCTACAACATGATAGTGAAAATTCTTCTAGGCTTGCAAAATAAATTTCATATGTCATGCAAATTTTTAAAAATCAAACTTAAAAGAAACTGTAAAGGTTGAACAATGACTTTCTTTCTTTCACATCAGTGACCTGGCATAGGAAGAAAGAAAACAGGTTCTTACCCATGTTTAATTTTGGCTTCCTGCTCTTCCTACAGCACCTGCTCGGCCTGCATGTGCCAACTGCATGTTCTCTATCTGGAACAGAGAATGCCATGAGTGTTGACACTAACGTCTACATTTAATATAGAAAGTTCAGTAAAATATGTTTTCCTAAGTATGTATGTCCCATTTTGGAGGTGAATGCAATATTAAAATAATTCAGGCTAGTTTTTATCAGGGCTGATTTGTTCTTCTCAACATATCTAGTTTAAATGCCGAGGCATTTAGAATGTGTGCTTCCAAAGAGAAGAATAGAAAGAAATGCTTATTTCTTAATATAGATCTCATTTGTTTCAGAGAGAATATAAGCATTATTTCATTCCTCCATTTCACTTACTTATACTTTGTTTTTTTAATACATATATGGGCTTGATTTTAAGAGGTGGATTAGTATTTCAGATAAGGCATTTGATAGTAGGTTATTTTGCAGATAGGGTTGTTTTAGTAGCTACTGTCCGTATCCCACCAGTAAATCATACACAAAACTGACTATTCCAGAGCAATTATGCATTCAGAATAAAAACATATATTAAAAGACCCTGAAATTACAAGCACGGATATGGACAATGTAAGTTAAAATCGCTTTGGGCTGGAGAGGTGGCTCAGGGGTTAAGCCTCCGCCTTGCAGGCGGAAGGTCCTGAGTTCAGATCCCAGATCCCATGTATAGACGCCAGGCGGAAGCGGGGGCGGCCTGCGCTTCTGGTCCTGGTAGGGTGGAGCCTGTGAATCCCGGGGCAGAAGGAGGTGGAGGCGACCATGGTGGTTCGCGAATTCGTCCGTGGTTCTACACACACACATACACACATGCGCGCGCACATACATACACACACACGCACAATTGAATAAATAATAATAATAATAAAAATTTATAAAAAAATCGCTTCCATTTTCTTTAACTTCCATACTTGAGAGGATTACCCAGCTTTCCTGTAACACTGAACTGAACTAGATAGCTGACTCCTTGCAATAGTCAGTGACTATTCACTGCATCCTTAACTATTGTTTGCTCTTTTTTAAAGAGAAACAACAGTGATAATTCAATGACTATTTTTCTCAGTGTACTTTTATCTTTCAATTGTTTTATGCAAAATGATATTAGGCTTAGTAATGATAAAGAAAGCACTTTGTTTCTTAGCAATCTTAGTACAGAGAATTTCAAATGAGCAAGTGAAAAAACTTCAAATAAAGACAGGTTAATAAATTACCACTAAATATTTAAAAGTAGTTTTCCAAATAAAACAAATTCTTTAATCCATGAGAGAAGGTTGAGTAATAGTACAGCTTGTAAGAGTAAGTGAAAAATTATAGCTGAATTTCTGAGAGTTAACAAGCAAAGGCAAGTCTCTTCCTATAGCATACTGTATTATTAGTGCAAAACTGGGTATTGACGTAGTATATGTATGTATAAATGTTCTTTTATGTGAGTGTGTGTGTGTGGGTGTGTGTTTCTTTGTTCACATGCACATGGAGGAAAGAGTTCTATATCAGATGCTTTCTTTGACTACTGTCTACCTTATTTTAGGAACAAATCTCTCAATAAACCTGGAGAGAACTTATTTGGCAAGAGTAATTAGCCAATAAGCTTCAGGGATCCTCCTGTGTCTCACTCCTCTGCACTAGGATGACAGGTATGTGACACAATGCCAGTTGTTTCTTTTATCAAAGTGAAGGTATTCAAACTCAGATTCTCAGGTTTGTACCAGTCAGTGCATTTCCAACTGAACCATTCCCCCTACCAACACCATTATTTGAAGTTCTGTTTCTGCCTTTTCTATTTTTCAGTGTTTTCTCTGTCAGTAATAGATTTGTTTATTCATGTGGAGCATTAAAACTAGAAAGCTAGAAAAAAAACTAGAAAAATGGTCAAACTGAAATATATACATTGTTATGTACGCATTGTTATCATGCTTAGAAGAGGGAACTCATGATACCCTTTCATGGCATTTATAGCAAATCTTCATAGAACTTGCTTGAAAAATTTCTACCATATGGTTTATGTACACAGAATCCTCAATTATAGTTAAACAGTGATTTACAATTGACTTCATATAGCCTTTTCTTGATACCCATGGGGAATATTAATACATATCCTAAAAGGTCAAATCTATTAATTAGATGAAATATTCATATGTAATTAATATCATGGATATTATAAAAACACAGTATATATATGTCTGACAATTTTCACATAAATTATTTTGCTACTCAATGCACTTATAGTGATGAACATCTGTTTTTTTAATATCACGAGTCATCCTTCATATTGTTGTTTGAGATAATATCTTCATAATTCAGACCCTTATACAGAAATTATTTTGTCTAAAAAATCCCATAGTTATAAAGAGACTGTGAAAGTATGACATACGGAATTGGAGAGACAGCTCAGTGGGCAAAGCACATCCATTGACAAACCTGGTGACCTGAATTTATTCCCCCAAAGACCATATGAGAAAAGGACAGAACTGATTTCCAGTGCTGTCCTCTGATCCCCATCCATGTGCCATGACATGGTCTCTCTCTCTCTCTCTCCCTCTCTCTCTCCTCCCTCTCTCCTTCTTTCCCTCCCTCTCTCCTTCTGTTTTCCCCCTCACTCTGTCTCTCTTCTCACATAAATAAATATAGTAGTTTTAAGGTATGATTTTGATGCCCAAATAGTTTGAAGTTCTTAAGCATAGGCAAATATACAAACTCAAACTTTTCTTTGGGAGCAGCTTTAAATCTGATATAACATATGAATACAATTCTCATGGTGCCTTAAGATATTATAAGAAAAAAATCAAAATGATTTAGATCTAGTTAATATTCTATGGCATTGTCCACAGGAGTTGTGTGAAGCTATTACAATGCTCCCATTGAGCCCTGAGTTATATGCAAGTTTCTTTTACAAGTCAATGAGATGAAGTAAAGGCAAAACCATTCACATATGACTTCTTTGATTTACCAGCTTTCCACACTTGTTCATAATAAAGAAATCTAACTTGGATACTCTTGTCACATATTATTAAATTATTTTTAAATGAATCTTTTGGGCAGTAGCTGTTTTTGATGGTAATTATTAACTAAGATGAGTAGTGTTTCTTCATGTGAAAAGAAATCTTCATAGGACAGATTCATGTCCATTTCTATAAAAAGGGATCTTCAGATAATAACCTTTTAAATCCTCTGAAATGGTCCATATAAATGTATAATTAATGTATATGCCTGAGGATATACCAGAGAGAGTAGTACATAATTATTAAAGCAATTTTAATGACTTTCTTTGTTCAGAAACTGTTTTATTATCAATTGTCAGTTGAAAGTGCTGATTACATGAATTTTACTCTCCCAGTTCTACATTAGTCTCAAAATTTATGCTGGAAAAACCAACACTATCTATTTCTGGATAGGTATAAACTGGGTAATTTGGGTGACAAATATTAACTTCTTGCTTTACTTTTACTGTATTCTTAACTTTTAAAAATTCTTTACATCAACATTTTAAACAGCTTAAAGAAAAACAGATTTGATAGTCAGTGTCCAACACACTTTTTAAAGTATGCCTGAAACTTTTCTGATAACTATTGAATTTTCTGTGTAGCAGAAGAATATGTATACTAAAATATTTACTGAAAATATGAACAAAATATTATATAACAGATATAATACGCCGCAGATACATCATGGATTAATTCCTCTGCAACCCCAAAGTATTATTAATGTGCCATTCCAATCTCTATGCATGTTGTGTGGGGCGTGGGACTAATTCAAGATACCATGCTATTGACTTTAAAAGACTCTACAAATCAAGCTAACATTATGCAAACTGACTCTTCTGCTTTCAAGTAAAAGGTAAGTGCTAGAGATTATTTAGAGGTGATATGCTCGAGGGGTAAAACCAGCCAATGGTGAGGAGGGCGTACAATACAAAAATCAAAGGTTGATACAATGATGTTTTTTCAGATTTTCTTCCCACCCATCTCTAGAATAGTCTCAATCAAATTCAAACTCTGAACCCTATTGTCTGGGAGAAGTTTTTCTAGTACATAAGTCACAACTGAAGAAGCCTATGAGTATATTGAGTGGGATTGCAAGAAGTGAATCTTAGGGCATCACTTCTAAGGCAAGGTCCATCCACAAGGAGCTTCTACTTTTCATTGTCACATACTCAAATACAATGGAGCCCACCAACCATGTACCAAACTCTCCAAAAGTGCATGGCAACATATATTTGTTCACAATTTAAGCATTCATCTCATATTTTTGTCACACTAATGGAAAGATGACAAAAACATTTGGTGATAAGGTTGGTTGTTTCAAACTGTAATGCTAAAATATTTGTAAGTCTGATTTACTTTTGTTTATTCACAATACTCAAATCAAAGTGTGATCTTATTTTAAAATGGGTATAGCAACAGTCAGATACAAAAAAGAAAATATTAAGTTTAAAGATAGATTTATAGGGCATTGCTCAATAACGCTGCAGACCATATATGAAATAAGTAAATACATTAATCAAATTATTTTACACTTTATAATCCAAGTAATAGTATCTACTTGATAATAGCACCCAAACAAAGATGACCAGAATTTGAAGTCAAGGTAGGGGAAAAAACTCTACAATCTATCTTATAAAAGAGAGAATACTATCCAAAGGGAAATTTCAAATTTTACTAACCATAGCAATAAAATGTAGTACAGCATGTTGTCATTAAAGAAAGTAGTACAGCACGCTGTTATTTAAGAGAAAGTGTTGTGAAATGTCATAGTATGTAGTGTGACGGAGACAGTAGCTGAGAAATTTTCAGAGTGGATTCACACAAATATATGTTTTAGATAATCATCTTAAGGGCTTACTGTCACTGCATTCAGAAGCATGAGCTCTTCTTGTCAATTTTGCTGCATTCTACAGACACTTTATAGCCTTCACTGGAACATACTGGAAATCATCCTTCAGTCCTGCAGCAATTCAGTTAGTGTTATCAACAAAGATGTGAAATGCACTATAAAGGTAAACCAGATAAAACGGATCAATATGGATTTTGTCAGCATAAACCTTAAGGAATATGGGAAATGCCAAATTGCAACAGGGTCTGAGACTGATGCTGTGTTACTGAGCAGTTCCCTTTCACATGTAAAATAAAACTATCAGTCTTGAAAAAAAATCCATGCAGAGGTTTCAGAATTGAGTAGAAACTTTCCTGTCTGAGATTCTTCCACAAGGACTTTAAAACATAATTAATTCATGTCCCTCAACTTGTGTTTTCTAGTTCTCCCAAATACTGTTTGAATTCTACCTTCTCCTCTGCAGCATATATATATTCAGAGTAACTAGTACATTCCAAGTCTGTATCCATTTCCAGGACACTCTCAGCATTTGTGCCTTGTATATCAATCCACCCATAGAGCTTCAATATCTCCTAGTCATTATTCATTATCAACTGAACTCTGAGTTCATTTGGATGTAGAGTATGAAGAGTTCAGGGGATGGTATTCCAAGTAGAACAATCAGCAATCTTTTGATCTCATAGAGAAGTAAAAACACAATGCAAACAGTTATTCTCCAAGTTGAAGCAACAGAGATTTAAGGCCAAAAAAAAACTCTCAATTATGAAAAGGGCAATACAAATGTACAGTTATCCCATGACAGCTAAGAAATAATGGTTCTAGGACATTTTGTGAACACCAACATCTGTTGATATCCAAGTGTCTTATGTAACCCAATATCCTATTTGAATACAAACTACACATCCTCATGTACACTTCAAATCATGTTCATATTATTTTTAGCACCTAAGGTATTGCGATTGATATATAAAGGATTTTCTCCTCTGTGTGTGTGTGTGTGTGTGTGTGTGTGTGTGTGTGTGTGTGTGTGTGTGTTTGTGTAGACACAGAAATTCAAGGTTGATATTCAATACTCACTACATTAATTTCGAGTTAGGGTTCCCAACGAACACAAAGTTTTCTGATTAGCTATGCTAGTTAGAGAGCTTCAGAGATCCTCCTACTACTACCTTCCCTGGGCTAGAATTACAACTGTGTGGCACTATGCCAGTTTTTTACTTGATTGCTGGGGCTCCAAGCACAGTTTCTCTTGCATACTCAGCATGCTCTTTATCAATTAAGTTATTTCTCCCCAGTGCATAAAAATCTTTCTTTAACCTAAAATTAATTCAAATCTTCTTAACCCCCTTATAGGAACGGGGGTGAAGTTGGGCAATATTACTATAAAATTGCTTTTCAGTTGTCTAGGTTGTATATCCTATTGAGTTTTCTGTTTCTGATTCTAGGAAGGATTTGAACATTCATTTACATTCACACATCCAAACATATTATTTTTATGTATTTCAAATATTTCCCATAAATATTCCTTTTATATTAAGATATTGAAGCTCAAGACTTTCAGAAATTCTACAATATTTTGTTTTGTAACTCTGGGATAATATTTTCCAAGAGGACACTGAAAAAATTTCTTAGAGCTGAAATTTAATCAAGGTTTTCAATTTCAAAGCTGAATATTGGCATTATCATTTGTCAGCAAAGTAGATTTGCATGTTGCCAGCCAAATTATTTCATGCTTGGTTAATTATATAGTACTCCACAGCCCTACATTTGGCAATCTTGGTCTGCAGCAATTACCACACTAATGACAGAGTATTTTCTTTAATGCATGGCATCTCTTTGAAAACCTATATGATAAATTCACATTCAAACACACTGGGCACCATGAGAACAAGCTTTATTCTGTGTTCTCTGTAATTCCTAATGGGAAAGTTATAGTCAAATTATTTCAAATGCCTGAATGAAAGATTTGATACTCTGAACATGAGTGAATGGTTTGATGATTGGTGTGTATGTATGTGTGTGTGTCTGTGTGTATGTCTGTGTGTATGTGTGTGAGTTTACTAGAGGACACTTAAATGTTTGTGCCTGTGGAGGCCCAAGGGTGACATCAGGTAACATCTTGGACTGTTTACCTTATTATTGCTTCACTCTGGGGTTTCCCTGGCTCTGCCTTCCAAGGCCAGAGTTTCAGGCAAATATGAAATTCTGTGTCTACAGAACAAAAATATATAAATTGAAAAAGATAACTATAATTTTCCAGAAAAGTTTCCAAATCATATAAATTGGTCTTCTCCCAAAAGTAATATATAAGTGTAATACACACTGAATTGCATTTTAACAGTTTTTGATTTGCTTGAGAAATGAAAGTGAAGAAGACTGATAAAATCTTAATAACTTTAAATTACACATAATATTAAGAATGTTGCAGGGGGCTGGAGAGGTGGCTCAGGGATTAATCCTCTGCCTTGCAGGCGGAAGGTCCTGAGTTCGGATCCTAGACCCCATGTATAGACGCCAGGTGGAAGCTGGGGCGACCTGCGTTTCTGGTCCTGGTAGGGCGGAGACTGTGAACCCGGGGGCAGAATAAACAAGGAGGAGGTGGAGGCGTCCATGGTGGTTCCCGAATCCGTCCGTGGTTCTACACACACACACACACACACACACACACACACACACACACACACACGCATACACGCACAATTGAATAAATTAAAAAAAAAGAATGTTGCAGAGTTTTATAATAATATCAATATTGCCATGGAAGTAAACACACACAACAGTATGGACTTGGGACTAAACAAACCAACCAGCAGGCCTCAGTAGGAAATCCTGAAGGAGATCCCAGTATGGATGAATATTTAATGTTTGGAGAATTCAAAAATTCAATTGGAGGGAAGAAGTGATTTAATAAATGATGTTGACATATTGTTTCATCATTTATTTTCTAGTATATACTGAAGTGCAAAAGTTTCCAGACATAAACATTAAAAGTTCAGTTAATGATAAATGAAGTAGGAAAGTCAGACAATGTGTTTAAAAACAGGAAGTCAGGGAAGAATAAGATTTATAACTATATATCTACCTAAAAGATTCTTATAAGTAATGTATTTGAAAAGTTGAACCTCTACATTACAAGTATAGCAAATATTTTTCAAAAATGTTCTTTTATCTTTGGTTAGGAGGTGACCTTCGGTACCAGTTGGGATGCAGCCTAGGGCAGTGCAGAAAAAGCAAAACTGAAAACAACAAACCATAATTCAGAATACCAAAAACCTTATATTATTCACCTAGAACCAGACCAGCCAAATCTTTCCCCATCCTAAAGCTCAGGGAACCTTGAAGAAGAGAGTGCAGCAAGATTTTAAGAGCCTAAAGATGGGGAGGACTAACGCTGGGTTAGACACTCCACACGTTAGGGCTACAGCAGCCAGGATTGGCCTTTGCCTGACCTGCACAATGGCTGACATGTCAACAACACCCAAAAGTCTAGCATGGATCACAGGGGAGAAGGATTCAAGCAATAGGATCCTTAGAGCCAAGAGATTAATAGTCATAATACAGTTTCCATACTAATGGGGAGCCCAAGAAGGGGCTGCGGGCTATGCCACTCAGTCCTGAACCCTCACTAAGGTGAAGGATTCAGAGGGAGGTTTGACCTTCACACAAAAGGATGCTTCAGGGGATGAGAGGGGGGCACTAAGAGAGGAAGAGGGAGGGGGGGTGAAAGGAAGAGGTAAGGAGTGACAGTGGAATGGGTGACAAAGGAGGAAGGGAGAGAGGAGGGAAAGGACAGAGGTACCTATTGAGCTTGTATGATATAGGAAAAAAAATGTGGGAGAAAAAATGTTAACCAATATGCTCTGCAGCAAGGAACGGAGAAAAATACAAAAGGAAAACCCCATACTTCACTGAGATGCTTTTATCAGAGGCCATTAAGTAAATTTCCAAGTACCAGGTATGTGATTCTCCTTAATGATATGGTTATCGGAGAGGATTCAGAGGCCCCCAAAACAATGCAGACATTTTCCCTTGCTCTTGATTGCCCTCCAGCAACAGGTACTAAGACCCAGTCACTGAAGATACCATACACAAGCAACACAGGATATGGAGAAAATAAGTTGCATTGAATATGGCAGCTTTCTCCTTTGTTGCTAGACTTCTCGGTACCAGAAGACATGATGCAAGCTACCAGGGGACAGAAGCAATCAGCAGTGCTACCCAGCTATGAGTGTTACAAGTTTTAGTTCCAGCTACTCTAACAAGAGGTAAAAATCGGTGCAATAGGGGTATGTCAGGTACAAGAAAACTTTCTGAATGAATTTCAGAACAAATGCCTGGTATTGTAAACCTTACCAAATAATCACGAAATCATAGGCCCTTGGTGGGATTAAACTAATTATTTTTAAGTACAAATACTTGATAGTAAACTGTTTCTTAGCACTTGAAATTTGTACATCCAGATTAGAGAACTTCTTTAGCATTCAGTCAAAGCATCATTTTACAATGGAAGATGTGCAATGCAAAAAACCCCAATTGGCCAAAGTGCAGAGAGTAAGTGACAAGAGTGCTCAGCTCGAACAGGACATCAAAATTACACCTCATGGGAAGGCTCAGGGAACCTTCCAGAAGAGGTGGCGATGGTAAGAATGTGAGAGCCTGAGAGTGGAGAGGGGAGCTGTTAGATAATATATTTACATCTGCTTTCCTGATTTCTTTCTGTTTGTTCATCCCTGTTACAGAGAAAGGCTGCTGATATTAGTGAATATTGCAATCTGATGCTTTACTAAAAATTTTTATTACCTAGGAGTGTCCAAGAGGAGACTTTGAGGACTCCCAAGTATGAATTATATTATCTGAGTAAAACGATACCTTAGCTTCCTCCTTTCCAAATTGCATCCTTTTCATTTTACTCTCTTGCCTTACTGCTCTGAAACCTTATGAAAAATATTGATCAGGAATAGTGAAAGCAGACAACCTTCTCTACTTCCTAATCTAAGTAAGAAAGTTTTATATTTCTCACATTTTATAATGATATTTTTAAATGTTGCTATTAATATGATTTAGGTATGTTACCTCCAAATCTACTCTCTTAAGGGATTTTAATCATGAAGAGATGCTGGATTATTTCAAACGCTTTTTCTGAATCTATTGTGACAGGATTGTGATTTGTGTCTTTTAGCCCACTTATGTGATGGTTTACAATTGTGATTTGCAAGTATGATGACTCCAACTCTTGAAGACTTATCCTTTGATATTTTTTAAATTTGTATTATATGTATTTTTTGAGGATTTTTGCATATTCATTGGTAAAAATGGCCTGTAGTTCCTTTTCTTGGGATAAGAGTTATGCTGGTTTCATAGAAGGAATTTGAAAAAAAATATTAACTTATAGAATAATTTGAGGCGTATTGTGTTATTTCCTTTAATGTCAAGTAGAACTCTGTGCTAGTCCAATTCAATCCTGGACTTTTTTTGTTGAGATATATTTAGATACTGCTTCAATTTTATTGGTTTTATAAGTCTTTTTAACTTCTTAACATTATATTTATTTAGCTTTGAAAAGTCACATGTTCAAAATTCATATTTTTTAAAAATTGTCAGTATATATCTTAAAGCATATCCTCATATTTCTCTCAATTTCTTTAGCATCTGTTGGGATATCTCTGTTTTAAATTATAATTTTATTAATTTATATCATCTCTTTTTAGATAATTTGGCAAGGAATTTTCCCATCTTGATTATATTTTAAAAGAAACAACTGCATCTCATTGATTCTTTGTATCGATTTCTCATTTCTATTTCATTAACATCTACCCTGATATCAATTATTTCCTTCTGTCTACTATTTTTTAGGTTGGTCTGCTGTTGATTGTCAAATGCCTTGAGGTTCATTGGTATCTCTCTAAATCATTTGATGTAAACCTTCAGAGCTATAAGCTTCCTTTTATGAATATTTTCATTGCTTCCCATAGGTTTTGGCATGTTATATTCTTATTTTCATTTGTTTCCTATAATTTTTATTTCCTTATTGATTTCCCCAATGATTCAGGCATCATTCAATACTATTTTATTAAGTTTCTATGAGTTTGTATATTTTCAAAGTTTTCTCTTGCTATTAATTTCTTGTTTCGTACGGTTGAGGTCTTATAAAATAAAGGGTGTTATTCCAGTATTTTGTGTTTATTGAGACTTGTTTTTTGTCCTCCTATGCATCTTTGTATATTTTGGTAGACTGCAGTTTTCTGGGCCTGGATATCCTGGTCCTACAGCTGGCACAGTGTAGTTAAGATTCACAGGGTAGGTGTAAGATACATGAGTGAAGGAGAAGGAATTGGTGCTAATGGAGGGATCCCGTCACTGTCACCCCTGTTAGTTCAGTGTATTTCAGCTGTAGAACCTGAGGAATGGGGTATGAGGGATTCAGTATCACAGCAGCGAAGGTAGTTGGGGTCTGTATCAGTGAGACTACAAAGCTTGGACAGTATCAACTGTATAGTTTCATGGTGACATGACTGACTATTTTATGTCCTTAGTTTTCTGCAAGTTGACATGCTCTCAAGTTATGCATCAATGGTACCAAATGAAGCAATTATAAGAAGCAGAGATCATACAATAAAGTACAGATAGTTCATATAACCTAACAGATGTCACAGTGTAACCAGTGAGTGTACTGTTGGCTATTTATCTCCCTCACCACTTGACTCCCTGCCCCTGTCATTGCTGGAAAGCATCAAACATTGTCAAGCACAAGTTGGTATAAATGTTAAAATGTAAAATGTGAAGAACATACTCAGCTGAGTGTGCACTGATTTGGATCATGGACTCAAAAAAATCCCAAACAAGCTCTCAATAAATTAGAGACAATAGGCATTTATTTATTGTTTCTGTTTTGGCAGAATTTACGAAATTGTCTACATATTCAATTGTACTGTCAGCTTAAAAGGACAATTCAATTTTACATTTTGTGCTCTGGAAGATTTTTATTTTATCTCTTGGATACCTGGAATGAAAATTTGGAGTTAGTCACTATTTAATAAAGTTTTAGCTCTAGGCTGTACACACAGTCTTTCTTTTGTTGAAGTTCATTCCTTTTATACCTAATCGATGACAATTTTTAGTCATAAAAATTTTCCACTCCTTCGAATGCTTTTTCTGAATTGAAAAATGAACATAGTTGCATGGTATTTGTTCACCATTCTGTTAATCCTATACATGCATGCATTTCTTTTCTAATGCTAAATATTATTTGCACACATAGATGGATCACAGAAAATTTACTTTTTTCAGTTTGGTTTATTATATATTTGCACCACTTTTCAGCCAGTACATTGACATATTTCCTATGTAGTGTCTTTTTCTAGATTAGGTATTATAATGATCATGGCTTCATAAATGGATGTGACAATTTTCTTTTCTCTTTTTACTTTTAGAGAGCTTGAGGATGAACAATTTTAGTGTTTCTTAATGTTTCATAGAATACAGCAATAAAATCATTATTCTTTGTACTGCTGATTCAGTCTCAGTCAATTACTCAAAGTTCTTGTTTTAATGATTCAAACTTAGTAGCTGGTGTGCATGTAGGATGTATCTGTGTTTATTATTCATTCCACTCTTTGTCATCTAATTGTTCATAGTATTCTCTTCAAGATTTGTGTTTCTGTGTAATTCACTCTTCTAATTTCTGATTTTATTTATTTATTTATTTATTTATTAATTTTTTTAATTATTATTAGTATTTATTCAACTCTGTGCATGTGAGTGTGTATGTGCGCGCGCGTCTGTGTGTGTGTGTGTGTGTGTGGAACCACGGACGAATTCGCGAACCACCATGGACACCTCCAGCTCCTTCTGCCCCGGGATTCACAGGCTCCGCCCTACCAGGACCAGAAGAGCAGGCCGCCCCCGCTTCCACCTGGCATCTATACGTGGGATCTGGGATCCGAACTCAGGACCTTCCGCCTGCAAGGCAGAGGCTTAACCCCTGAGCCACCTCTCCAGCCCCTGATTTTATTTATTTAATCTTCTTTCTTTCATTTAGTTCTTTTAGTCTTTTTGTTTTTCTAATTTCTCTTTTACTTCCCAGCAGCCTTCGTTCAATAGGTACCCTCTTCTTCTTCCTCCCTCCTTCTCCCCCTCTTATTCCCTATTCTACTCTCCCTGCTTTCCCCTTCTTCCTCCCTCTTACCCATTTTCCTTTCCTCCTCCTCTCTTGGTGCTTCCTGCTTTCTTCCTCCATCCTCTAGAACATCTGCTGAATTTCCCTCTGAGTTGTCTACACTAGTGAGGGTTTAGGACTCAGTTGCATAGTTGGGGCCACTTCTTGGGCTGCTGGTTAGCATGAGGACTCTATTATAACTGTTGAACCCCTTGCCTCTAAGGATCTTACTACCTGAAGCCTTCTCCCTTGTGATCTGTTGAACTTTGGAGGGTTGTTGACATGTCAGTCATTGTGTATTACCTGCACCTTTGAACCTTATTGTTTCTTCCTATTCTTCCTTTTTTCTTACATAAGTGTTTTCATTTGCTCTTTTCTCTTTTTTGATCTTGGTAATTCAGTGTTTATCATTTGATTTGGTCTGGTTTTCCACTTCGTTTCTGTGCTTATTAAATTTTAGACGTTTATGTTAAAAATGCCCATAACCATACTCCAATTTTAGTAAAATGATAGTCTTTTATGAAGCATTGGCTATGAACAAAGTGCTATCTTTAATACCATGGAGGATTATATTTTAAATTATATATGTGTGTGTATATATATATATATATATATATATATATATATGTAAAAGGGAACCCCAAAAGTTGAACTGTGCATGAAAACTGTCCCATAATTAAAAGAGACACCCTGAGCACAAATTCCCTTGGGGTTATCTTGAGCAATACTAAAAATAAGGTCTCCTAAGACTGAGGACTTGGCTCATTACAAAGTGTGAAGACTGGCATACAAACAATAAGAACTAATGTAAAGAACTAATGTGACAGCACACATTTTTAATCACAGTGCTCCTACTACCAGATGAGATCAGTTGAGAGGAGAATCTCTAGAAGGCTCTGGTCAATGAGCCTGTGTATGGATCAGAAAACAGGGAACTCTATCTCAAGCAATGAGATTGTCCTAAGACTTCCATATACGTGTCACACACATAGGCAACTTTACACACAGACACATCCATCTATGGACACCATGTCACACAAATCATATAAAAAATACACCATACCCAAACATACACAAAATATTAACATATTGTGGCATCCTGCTTTCTAAATGGTAGATAGTAATGAGTTCATAAAGTACAAATGTTAGTGCACAAAGTTATTTAGAAAGTTTTTTTTGCAAATTTCTCTAGCAAAAAAATCGTATTTCTCTTGCACAAAACTACTTCATTTTGTATATAGTCTTTAAAAATTAAATAAAATTTTCACAATAAAGGAGATAAATTGAATAATGTGTTTAAAATGAAAACCCTAGTAATGATGTGATATTGGCTACACAGAGTAAACAACTCATTTTTAGCACTTTTGGAATTTATATTTGCTATTATAAAGTAAAGAAACTGAACAAACTGATTTTTAATTCTTCATAAATGTTTTGAGTAATCATTGTGTCAATTAAGTAAAAATGATTGAAGCTGCAGTTTGAGTTTATAGACACAATCTGGTCTTGTTAGCACAGGGAATTTCATATCCAACAATATGCTCAAAACAATATTTATTCATTTTTTCCGCTCCTCTCAGAATTTTTACTTATTTTAATTATAGTTGGGTCATTAATCACCAAGACATTCACACAACAAAAAGAAAACGAGGTCAGGTCAAGCAAAAGAATAATCTAAGACTACAACTGATCCTCTTTTCTCATATACTTCAATACCCACTACCCATCCCTTTTCAAAATAAATGAACTTAGTTCATTGAGCACAACAGAAAGAGAGAAAACTTAGACTTACTTTGTGGAATAAGATTTAACTCTGTGTTTGTCTCTTACATTTAACTTTGAAAAGTTAGCCCAATTTTTAAAACTTCTATTTTTATAAAAATAATACAACAGAATATTAACTGCATTGCTAGAAAGATTGTCATTTTAAAAGCTTGTATTCATGAGGTATGTCCTAGATTGATGATCAAACATCATTTGTTATCATATTATTCTATATTAATTAGAAAATTGGTTAAAATGGAATATTAGTGTGCAACTGGGGTGATAGCAGTTATGTGACCCTCTTGGCTCTGCTGTAAAAAAAAAAGCCTATCGTGAAAATTTCACACATCAATTGTTCTATTAGGCTTTATGTACTCCTAGCAAAAGTATGAATGCTTGATTATTTAAAAGCTTTTTAACTATGATATACTGAATCATTTCCAAATATATTCATATTTATGGGAATTTATGTTGCATTTTCTCTGATTGATTCTTTTTATTGACAAGCTTACTGTAAGAGAAAAACAATTGGAGGCATTAGACAGATGTTTCCAACATGTGTATCCCAAAGTGTGCCAAAAACAAATTTGTGATTTCTCTCCAAGAAAAATTTCCTCCTGCTTTTTAGGACAAAGTAAATCGTGAACCAAATGAGAATTGCTTTTGTTGTTGTTGGAATTGCTAAATTTAATCAAGAATTGAAACAACACTTAGTTTAATAATTCCTACACCTTAGAGGAAACATTTTGTTTCAATGTAATCATAATGTTTAAACTGTTATATTGCATTTTATTATGTTTTAATGATTATGGTGGTAGCATTCATTGAATGGTGTAGAAAGAACTTTTAAAGTAACTTCTGTAATCACCAGCTAACATCTACACTCAGAAGGAATTACACTGTGTCATAATTACTCAATGCTGTGAACAAATTTCCAATCCTCTTTATGTAAAATAAGTTCAAGAACACTGAGTTGCTCAGGGAATACTTTATAAAGAATATATGGCCAACTCAGCTACCTTGAGGTAGTCTAGCCAATGCAACATTAATATATTAAGAAAGCAAAATAAGCACTTTGGCCAAAATTTAGTAATTATATTCACTCGAAGTGAGATTTAGATTCCTATAGGACTTGCAGATGGAGTTGCTCTGGGCTGTGACTGCACCTTAGCTGAGTCACTCACTCCTCTTGCTTGTGAATTTGGGGGAAAAATGACTCATGGATGAATGAAATAGGCCAAGAAATAATGAATCCTGTACTTATCAGAAACTCAGAAAGGTTCTTCCTTTAAAAATAAGGCCCAAATCATCTTCCCTTGACATACTTAAAACTTTGTTCATATTTAATGCATCACTGATTGAGATATCTGTTAATTTCACATTGAGTGGCTCTAGTGAATATACGACCTAAGCAATTTAGAACATTGAGATTTTATTTATGTTCATGATTTCTAGTTGCTCATCCTTATAGCAGCAAGTTAGCAACGAGTACCATGGGGACTGACTACATCTTACCAACAGCATAAGCAGAGGGATAGAACCTATGAAATTTGTAGTTTTTCAGTCTGTTATAGTTAACCTGACACAGTTCTCTCTCATTTAATTCACCTGCCCAGGAATAGTTCCACCCATTCTGGGCTGTTTCTTCAATATCAATTACATAATTTCTCCCCAGTCTGTTCAGAAGTCTTACCTTAACTAAATAATTTCTCATGGGTTCACCTAAATTTATCAAGTTGATGCTTGAAACTGCTAATAGCTCCCAATATTGCTGTCATATACTACTCACTATGGAGAACTTAGTTAACTAGAGAATGAGGATTAGGGGCTGGAGAAATGGTTAAGCCTTTGCCTCAAAGCAGTAGGACCTGGGGATCCTGACTCATATAAAAGTGACAGGTGGAAATTGCAGTGTTTTACACTTCTGGCTCTGGAAGGCAGAATCTGGCAAACTCCAGAACAAAGCAAAAAGGACATAGAGCAATCCAGAATAATTTCAGAAATCATCCTTGGTCCTTCATAGGCATACACAGTGACTCTGATGTATACGAACACAAAACACACACACACACACACACACACACACACATGTTTCAATCATATCTATGTATATGTACAAGTCATCACACTCATCATCTAATTGCATTTAAATTTTATAGGTATGTTTTGTTATTAATATATATTATGACAGTAAAATAAATTTTGATGTGTGAAAATATTTTATTGTTGCATATATTTATTTAATTAAAAAACACATTTTTCAATATTGGTGTTCAGTAAATACGTTATGAACTTTGAAGAAATTTTGTTTGTAGCAACCAGTGAGGAGGTGTCTGTATATCTTCCATTAATGGAAGCTTTGAAGCTAAATTTTAGCAGGAATGGAGCTTTCCATCACTGTAATAAGGTAAAATAGGTCAAGCCTGCATGGGACCAAACTAAAAGAAACCAATTTTCTAAATAGTTTTCCTAGCTTTAGGACAAACTTAGAGGAAAAAAATCTGAAGAAAAAAAATCTATGTCTTTCTAGAAAGTTGTAGGAGGCTGGAACAGAGCAGGGAGAACAAGTAGGAAGGTCTGAGGTCAAATTGCAAGGGATGGGGAGGAGGTCCTTGGATGTGGTGAATGTGCTTCCCTTTTTTTCATCACTTCTTTGTGCTTTTAAACAAGGGATGCTCCTGCCTATGTATGTTAAGAATTAGGTGATGGATAAGAACTAGAGTATATATGACTCACACATCAGCTCACATACACTACAAAGTGGTTGTATTTGCACAGTTACTTTCACCAGGTTGTTACAAACTATTCTGAGTTTAAAACACAGTAGCAAAATGTTAGATAGCTCCTAGAGCAGTTCATAGTGTTGTCATGATTGTGAGCAGTTCCACTTAGAAGTCATTTGTTTGAAAATTGATACAAAAACCATCTCTTATTCTAACCACACATTTAGATTATATACAATATAGTTACTATATTGCCTCTGTACTGACAAAGGGATCTCTGTGGCCAGTGTTTTCAGGTGAGGCCATGACCACTGCTCTCTCCTCTCTGAGTGATCTCAGCTGTGCCGCTCATCCTTCTTCTTGTTTCACAAGCTACTGTAAGTATCATTTATCTATACTTATTTACAATGAGCATTTATTGCTGAGCAAATTCTACTTGCTCCCCCGTCTATGACCTCAGCCATTACACTCAACACCATCTTTTTCCTTCCCTTTCCCTCCCCCATGCTGCATGCATGGTGGTGTCCTATTTCTTTGCCTGAAAATCTCTTCCACTAATGTTTCCTGTGGCTGTGCATCTGAATAGATGGAACTTATCAATGAAGATATCACTTAACTAGGCTGGTTTTCATATATTTATATATCATATTATATATTTACGTTTTGTATAAATATGAAGAAGACTCTCAAATATAAAACGTTTATTCTTTTAGTGTTTCATATATGAATATAGTGAATCTATGATATCTTAAATAACCTAATTCTCAATTCTATACCCCTCCTTTTCCTAATGCAACCCTTCTTCCCTGCCAATAACCCTCCAATTTTCATCATATTAAACCGTTCTTTAAGATTTTAGATGTTAGGGATGGTGAAATACACAGTGGGTAAGGTGCCTACTCCCAAACATGGCAAACTGAATTTAATCAAAAAATCCACATAGTGGAAGAAAAGAACTGTCTTTTACACTATGGCATGACATTGAAGATTAGGTACTAGATGTTCATCTACATTTCATCTACTATCAAACTGTATTTAAACAATGTAAACTGTATAAAACAACCAGGTTTTGGTCACTTGCGACTGAGGGGGTTTGATCTCACCAGTCAGAGAGGGTATAGAGTGTGGAAGATAGATTGTAACCATCCTGTAAATGGGAGACTGACCCCCTAACTGCGATCTCCTACTCCTATTCCATCTACCTTTGATTCTGATCTTATAGTAGGACTCCATTTAAACAGCCTTTTGTCTCTCACTAAGAGGTAACCTCCAATACCAATCATGATGGTGCCAAGAGAGGTGCAGGAAAAGCAAAACTGAAAACAACAACAAACCATAACTCAGAACATCAGAGACCCTACATTAATCACCTGGAACCAGACAAACCAAATTTCCCATCCTAAAGCTCAGGAAAATTTGCAGAAGAGGGGGCAGTAAGATTGTAAGAGCCTAAAGATGGGGAAGAGCAGCTATACCTGAGATACTGCACACAAGTTAGGGCTGCAGTAGCCATAATAAGACTTTGCATCACCTGCACAATGACTGATATGTCAATGACCCCCCAAAGTCTAGCATGGATCACAGGTACTAAGATCCTTAGAGGCAAGGGATTAACAGTCATAATAGTGTCCCTATACTAAAGGGGAGCCCAAGAAAGAGCTCTGGGCAATGCCACTGAGTCCTTATACCTCACTAGAGTGGAGGACTCAGAGGGAAGTTTGACATTCACACTAAAGGATGCTCAAGGAAATGGGTGGAGGGAAGAGGGGGGGCACTGGGAGAAAGGGAGAGAGGAAGGTGAAGGAAGGGAAAAAGGGGGAGAGGTTGCAGGGGGAATGGGGAGGGGTGAAGGGAGGGGAGCCAGGTACCTATTAAGCTTGTATGATTGGGAAAAAAAACAAATAAATATAATAAAAAAAAACAGGTTCAATTTCAAACCAACAAATCAGGGAAAAGAAAAGAAGTTCTATTTTTGAATTTCAGGTATGCTGAACTGCATGTTTTCTTACAAAACATAACATCCTCATAGTATTACCATGACATATGATAGGAAGAAACAGAACTATAATTGATCCATGAGTTTAATCCATGTTTGGGTGCTAGCAAGAAGATCTGAGGTGTTCACAGATAGCTTGAGGTGTACCAAATCCTCTTGTGATAAGAAATACATTGATAGTTTTATAATAATTATAACCTAAAGCAAAACAGAAATAAAAACAGAAACTATATCTTAGTAGCAATGTAAGCAGTATTTTAAAAATAATCTGATTTCCTCAATGGAATAACACTGAGCTTTGACACTTGCTGGAGCATGAATCATGTCAGGAACAACAAAAACAAGCTAGATGAAATACAAGGCACCACAAAGTGAGAGGATTTGAAAATAGGAGGGGATCTGGAAAAGGAAATGAAAGGTTGTAAGGCAAAAAGTAGGACAACGGGATTGGAGATTAATGGTTAAACTCACTATATTCATGTATGCCACCTATTAAAATAATATCTGAATCCAAGAAAATTAATGCCAATAGCTAAATAAATGCATTAGGTTTTGTGTTGTAAATTGTCATTTTTATCTTTACCACTTATTTCATGGAAATATTTTCCTAAGCATAATATGTTGACTAATTTTCCTTGTTAGGTAACCTTAAAAACATCTTACAAAATGCAGCACAGCCTGAAAATTTCCTCCTTGCTATTGTATCTAGCTTGCATAAAGCAACTCTTCTTTTTCTTTATGAACAAATAAACCATAAAGGTAAGGTAGTGAAAGAGATGGAAAAGAAAGATACAAAAAACAAAGTGCTTTTTGTTCAAGTAGGTCAGAAAACATGCAATGACTTTGCTCTCATGTATCTCAAGAAAGCACTGAATTTCTTTGCTCACCACAATCAGTTTTTCTTTCTCCCTAGTCATTCTGCCCAAAAAATTACCTGCAGAATCTCTATAACTGGGGATTCTGGAACCAAAATTAAACATCTAGATTCAAAGAAAAAAAACTAAATATGTTATCATTCTGAGCAATGCTATGTTCATCAAGAACTCCAAAGACTTCTAAGGACTCTTGAGTATAAATGACAGCATAGCGAGGGGACATGTCTGCTGTTGTCCATACCACTTAAATACCAACTGGAGGAGCTCAAGGGTATAGATGTCAAAAAGCAAAAATACACTGTGTTAAAGGGCAAGAAAACAACCTCGATCCTTACATGAAAACAGGTCTAACCCCAGAGTTTAATGACTGTGTTGGTTAAAGCCCCATACAATTAAAGAATACAATATGCAAATGTAACAGAATTTGTGTGGTAAGCATCTTGAGAATTGTTAGCATTTGAGTTCAATATAGATATTTCTTTGCGAATGTTTTGGATCATACATGAAATGGCTATTTCTTTTATCAAAGAGCATAGTGTGAAGGAGAACTCTGTCAGTAGAGGAAAAAAATCACTATCATCACAATCTAGTAAAGCATTGAGTTTTGTTTGCCTCCATTACCTTATTCTCTCCTTCTTCATATATATATGTCTATCTCTGGACTTCTGTGAGATAGAAAAAAAAACCTATTTTTGTTTTCAGAGACTGCTTGCCAGATGGGGTGCTTTGAACTTTTGCTGCTCCAACTCCGCCAGCCATAGCATTCATAGCTAGAGATTTTAATTTGTTTTACAACATGGCAAAACTAGAACAAGAAGCTGTGTGGGCTGTGGAGTGGAGGGTGTAGGTCTCTTCTGAGGACACAGATGGCATATGCAAGACATGTACACAAAGCCAATTTCTTTCCATCTTCCTTCTAATTGCAATGAAGTATCCCTTGTGGTTGTGGCTGTTTCTTTTTTTTTTTCTTCTTTAACTTTTTTTTGAGGCCATAGAGGTCTAATTAGATGTTATTATTTTTAAAAAAATTACATAATATTACAATGTGTACTGCAACTTGTGAGTAGTATAGTAATTGCAATCATTTACATTGATTTTATTTTCTAAAGTGGTCAAATTTAAGTTAGAATGCACTACTTTAAGTCACTACTAATAAAAATGCATAGGAAGATTTTATAAATCAGTTAAATAGAAAATATGTAATGATTATAATCTTAAAATGATCACTCCATTAAAATTACTTATATGCTACTAAAGAAAGTCAACAATCCCATTAAATCATGAAAGCTGCAAAATTGCCAAAGCAATCACCATGGCAAGATGTGATCATGAATGTAATAGTGGCAAAAAAGTCAAAGACAGAAATCAGCATCTTTCTGAATGGATTTAAGGCCACTTTTTAGCAGGGATAACAATCCTGGAAACCAGAACAAGAAACTATAAAAGGGGAGGATATAAGCCTTAGGTGGGGTGCACGCTATTAAGATTTATCTATAAAGATATCATATCAAACTGCCTTTTAGACATTTGTCATTACACCCATAGATTGGCAGAACTCTCAGTACTCATCCTAGAAGTCTTCTGCAAAGAAATGTGTTTATTACAAAAAGTTATAATCGACAAATATTCAGAAATAAATGATGGTGAACTGCTTGATCATAAGCAGAACATCTAAGCTCCCCTATCCTAAGGTTTAGGGAACATTGCAGAAGAAGAATCTGTAAAATTATAAGAGCCTAAAATGAGGCAGGAGTGGAACACATATTACGTTCTGGACATGACGTGGCTGTTTCATCCATGAATTAGCTGCAACTATGCATATTTCCACAGGCCTGAAATAGAAATTGTCTTGACAACATTTCTTTATGCAAACATGGACGGGAAAATATCTCAAGAGGCTCCAGCTTCTGTGAAAGACAGATGAGCTTTAATACTGATGGAGGGGGGATGGAGAGGTGGCTCAGGGGTTAAGCCTCTGCCTTGCAGGCGGAAGGTCCTGAGTTCGGATCCTAGACCCCACGTATAGACGCCGGGCAGAAGCAGGAGTGGTCTGCGTTTCCGATCCTGGTAGGGCGGAGCCTGTGAATCCCGGGGCAGAGTAAACAAGGAGGAGGTGGAGGCGTCCATGGTGGTTCCCGAATTCGTCCGTGGTTCTACACACACATACACACACACATATACATACACTACATGCACATGCACACACATGCATACACGTACAATTGAATAAATAATAAAAAATAAAAAAAATTAAAAAAATACTGATGGAGGTAGGAGAAACATGCTTTCCTCAATGATTTACCCACTGATGGCAGATGCATGCCATCAAAGGAAACCAAGATGAAACTTAATAGGTCATTCATGTGAAAAGACAGGAAGAAGAAAGGTGGTAATTGGAAGAGGAGGGCAGATGGGATTGGAAAATAAGGTATTAAAATTACACAAATTCACTATGTTCATTTATGAAACACTAAAAGAAGTAAAAAGAAGAAAATCATTTGCACCGCATACTGGAACTGTGGTCTGAAATCCTGCTATGTCACTACCCCATGGTGCTAATGACATTTTCTTTCTCTCTGATGTAAAACAGCATATGAAAAATTTATGAAGAAAAAAAGGCACTTAAATGAAGTTGAGAAAATAAAGAAAATTATTTGTTGTTTTGAAATTTCCTTTTAACAGTTTTTTATAAAGTACCCAGGATAACTGTAATATCATCGACACTGATCTTTCCAGGAGCAAGAAACTTTCTATCCTTATTTTCTTTCCATTTACTCTTTCTTTTTTTTTTTTTAAATGAATTTTTTTTTTAAGATCCCTAACATTAAGCTTTATTTTTAATACATTTTTTATTATTATTTCAGCTCATACAAACTTAATAGGCACACCAGTTCCCTCCCTCCCTCCTCCTCCCCCAGAACCCCCTGCTCCCCCTCCCTCCATTTACTCTTTCCCTTTTTTTTAAGCGTTTCTTTTTATATACATTTTTAATTATTATTTCAGCTCATACAAACTGAATAGGTACACCAGTTCCCTCCCTCCCTCCCTCCCCCCCAACCTCCTGCTCCCCTTCCCCTCTCCCCTCCCTCCCCATCCCCCAGTGCCTCCCCCCCAATTCCCAGAGAGTCCTTTAATGTGCATGCCTGACTCTCCTCTGGGCCCTCCTCTCCGATGACGTACAAGGACCCAGTGGCATTTCCCTGAACCCTTTCCCATGTTCCCCTTAAGCATAGGAACACTACTGTGGCTGTCAATCCCTTGCCTCCAAGGATCTTGGTGCCTTCAGCAGATGCTAGATTTCGTGAGGTCAATAGTGTGTTGGACATTGCGCAGGGCACGCAAAGTCCAATTATGATTGCTTCGGCCCTAACTTGTGTGGAGTATCTTGCAAATCATTGCTCCTCCCATCCTTTTGCTCTCACAATCTTACCGCCCCCTCTTCCGCAAATTTCCCTGAGCTTCAGGATGGGGAGAGATTAGTCTGGCCTAGTTCTAAGTGGTTGATATAGAGTCTCTGACGTTCTGGATTGTGGTTTGTTGATTTTCCTTTGCAGTTTTGCTGCTCTTGCAATGCCCTTCACTCCATCCTGATGGGCATTGTATGTCACCCTCTGGCCAAAGACAAAAAGCTGTTAAACTGGAGTCTTGTTATAACAGCACATTCAAGGGTAGATGTAATAAAAGTAGGAAACCACAGTGAGGGAGGGGTCAATCACCCATTTGCAAAATGGTTACTTTTTATCTGCCAGACTTTCCTTTTTTCTTTTTTGCTTACTTGCAATTGTCTTTTTTGTTATTTCTGCCTTGGTAAAATTTGTGTATGAATCTTGTACTTGCCAGATGATGTGACAGGTACTAAATGTCCTGATAAATTTTGAGAAGTAATCATAATTTTCACATATAAAGCTAAATTTCAATAATACTACATAATCTGTAGGTTTATAGTAAACAATGCAAATCAACTGGTAAATGATGAAGTTAAACTCTTCACATGTAATTTGGTGCATAAAATAGGTAAGAGTTTAAAATTGTGCCAAATAAAGTTGTTCAAAGGGTCAGTGACAAAGCTTTAATAGCAGATATGAGTCTGTTCACTAAATGTATTGTTTCTTATTCTCTGAATGTTGACTAGTGTAACTGGAAGGAAAACTATTTTTTTTTATTTCAGCTCATACAAACTTATTAGGTACACCAGTTCCCTCCCTCCCTCCTCCTCCCCCTGTACCCCCTGCTCCCTCTCCCCACTCTTCTCCCTCCCCATCCCCCAGTGCCTCCCACCCCAATTCCCAGAGAGTCCTTTCTTGTGCATGTCTGATTTTCCTCTGGGTCCTCCTCTCCGATGACGTACAAGGACCCAGTGGCCTTTCCCGAACCCTTATTAATCCATGATTCCCACACTGGCATTACAGTGAATCTCAAAGATGTGCTGATGCAGCAGAAAAAAGCATTTAGGAAGCCAATAAAAGTTTACCTTTTTGTTCTGTCCTGTAGTATTCTCTTTTGAGTAAATTTTTATATATCTCAGAGGTCTTTGTACTTCAACATTTTAGTATGAAAATTGTAAACATATAGTATATTTGAAAGAAATTTATAATGAATAATCACATATTCACCATCTAGACTGTGCAAACATGCTAGCTATTTAGCCTTTGATTTTGGTACAATATGATTTCAGCCATTAAAAATAAACAACCTGAATAATAAACCACATCAGTGAAATTCTACCCATAAATACTCTACAACAAGCTAATAAATCACTTGCAGGACTTTCTTCAGAAATGTTGACAGGTTCACTCAATATAAGACATTTGAAGTTTTCATGTCCTTTGAAATGTAATTATATTAGAAAATAACACAAAGTGAAGAAAAGTGTTCTTAGTATGTTTGGGCCTATAGTTTTTATTTCCATTTTACTAGGTGGCATGTGTCAAATAAAATGAAAGAAAAATCAAAATAAATAGGTTAATTGGAATGAGTATTTTTGACATATTATGTCCTAAATAAAACTGTTTTGTTTTTATCAATAAAACAATTACTTTCAGAATGATTTAAATTTTATAGATGTCTTTTACATTTAATTACTGTTGTGCTTTGTAAATATTAAGCTTTATGTGTAGTAAAATTGAGAGATGACTCAAAATCAAAATTAAAGGTTTTTAGATGAAATTATGTGTGATCCTGGTTATGTAAACCTTAAAGAATGAGGCTCATGAATTATTAGTATTTTTTAAAACTTTAAAAATAACAGTGATTTAAAAGAGAGATTTTTATATGGTTGTCTTTATCTGAGAGAAAACACAGAAAGACTGAGTTTCCTTTAAATTCTGACTGCAATATATCTCTCCAGATAACTACATCTATGGTATACTATTAAAGAGGATATGAATCCATTTCATAGAGACAGAGAACATTTGATTACTATTTAAAATACTATAAGCTATATAATATAAGCAGTACTTATTTGTCACAGCTCAGGAGTCTGAGAAGGTCAAGTTGCTGGTAGAGCTGGTGTCTGGTAAAGGTCTATATTCTAGATTAGAGAACTATGATCTACCACTAAGTCTTCACAAAATGGCAAATAGAATAAGTTTCTCTGCAGCATGTTCAATAAGTATCCTAGTGACATTTTTAAGAAGTTCATGACTTAATCGAGGGCTTCTTAAACTTTTTCCCTGTTGAGAACCATATTTGTTAAAAAAAATTACCTACTACTGAGATATATGTGCTTCTATTTTTATGCTTCTATTTTAACCAAGCCAAATCTTGGTTAAATATTTGATACTAAAAGATGTAATGCATCTTCAAAGTATTTCAGATTTGATTCATATTTTGATTTTACGATTGTCAATGCTGAGAATGCCACTTTGCATAATGAGTCTGTGTTTAAAAACCAGCAAATGTATGTGTAATACCATTTCCAAAATTATCAGATATTGTGTTCTGACTTCAAGCAAAAATACTACATGCCAAATTACTTGGTTTGAGTGAATAAATACTTGTGTTTAAATTATTTTATTTATTATTTATTTGAGAGGAGAAAGTGTGTGTGCATACGTGTGTGTGTGTGTGTGAGAGAGAGAGAGAAAGAGAGAGAGAGAGAGAGAGAGAGAGAGAGAACTTCATGGTTAGGAATGCCTGGAAGTCAGAGGAAGTTGGTTCTCACTTTCTACCATGTGGATGTTAGGAACTGAATATAGATGGGCAGGTTTGAACTTAAATGTCTTCACACATTTTTGACATCTAACAGATCCTTATAAGTTACAGGCCTGGCTTCTACTCTGCCTTACATGTCTTCATCATTAATTCTTCAAGCTCTTGTAAGTGAGGCATGGATGGGTAAGTCTTCATGGTTTTGACCCAAGCTTGTATTTCACTTTAGGTACACACACCTTACTCTCTTTGGTTTCAATTATCATGTCTGCTAAGGTTAAGTGCATGGCATTATTTTTCTCATTAATATTGCAGATATTTTTTGTATAGCCACTTTAATTCATCCTAAATTATTAACAATATCAGAAACTCTGAAGCTTTTGATCTGGAGATAAACAGATATGCAGCACTATGAATGTGAAATATGTAGTGTATCAAAACACTAAACCCATCTTTATGACTTATGAACATTAAACACTTATAAAATTGTCTTAAAAGTGCTGATGATTCAGTCTTCCCAGAGGAGATTAGGAATACAGTGTTGCTCTGCATTTTGAAAAGTCAAAGAAAAATAGTAATTCTGTCCATTAGTGTGACCCAAAACCCAGAGGATCCATTGCTTGCAAGTATTCTGTCTTTATATGTAGGACAATTACAACATAAAAATCCAAAACAGACATAGCATTTAGCATATAGCTAAGTCCTTTCAGAAATGTTTTATATGTATCTATTCATTTATTCTAGTAAAGCCCTTTAGGAAAGGTAGCACATTCCAGTGAAGAAAACAGAGTTACAGACAGTGTTCATCATTTCACAAATGAGATCATACATTTAAAAATACTGTAGGTCCCATGATTTGAACCAAAGTCCATTGTATTCTTTTGCTTCAGAATCCTCACCCAAGATTACATTAAGAATACAAAATTTAAAATTTAGCTTTATGTTTTCCCTAAAACAGTATTGATTAACTCTCTAACCAATAACACTTTGATCCTTACCTTGTATAGCTAACTGCATTGCTTATGTTCTGTCTTATACCTCCTTTGATGTAGTCATTTGGACATTTGATTTAATCATCAAAGATCTTACAGGGTGCAACCATTATTGTGTTTTCAGGAATCTGAATTTCTTTGGCTCAAAAAAAAAAAAAAAACTTTAGACTACTTTTTGACCCATGTTTTGCTCATGATCACTGACCTACCATGTAAGTCTCAGATCCAGAAGGAAAAGACAGTCTACAATCAAAGTGTCCTTACATACTGCTGATTCAAATACCGTGAAATTTCCAAAGTGCCTGCAAAATTCACGTATAGAATATGAAGTTTAACTCTCCCAGAAGAGCCCATAGTGAAGATATAACTGCAATCCTTCTTTGTCCACCTGATAGTGACTCCATTTTACTACAGCCATAACATTGATGGGCTGAGGCACCCACTGTCTTGCCAACCCATCCTTGGTACACAATCAGAAATATCTCATCAAGGGTCAAGACCTCATTTCAAGTATGTTTATTACTGTATTTACTACTTTTGACCATTCTGAGAGTGTCATTGTAATCCAGGCTTTCCAAGTGATCAATTAAAATACATAGAGAAAACAAACATGACACAAATTTACACAAGTAATTAAGTGGAAAGTTCTGTGTCTGAACTCAAGTAGTTAATGCTAATTCATTTCTAAAATGAATATGAAATTGTGTGCTCATTAAAGCACTCCTTAAAAGTGCACATTAAAAGCAGTACATCACTTACACACATGCTAAAGCATTATTTGATAGCTAATTAAGTTTACAAATATTTAATTGATTATTTCAATATCATCTCTCCTAAGAAGTAAATTTATTTTCATTTTCCAAAGTTCACATTTCTGCATTTAAAAATATTGTTTTTGCAATATTAAATTTATATGGCAAAATATGTTTAATAATCTTAATTGATGTAGACTACTATTCTAAATTTAAATTGATAAATAACTATTTCTGTAAGCTTAATCAGAAAATTTTACATATGTATTTCTGCAAGCTTAAATAGAAAATTGTACAAAAAAATCACATAAAAATTGTGAATTTTTATTTCTGGTAAGAAGTATTTTCTATCATAATCATGATATTACATAAGATATTTAAATATATTGTTTAATCATTTTGACAATTAACTTTTATCATTTTAATTAAACTTTTGCTACCTATCAAGAATAATTGAGACTTAATTATAATTGAATATTTTTTCAATTAAATTCATGAATTCATTTTTTAAAAACACCTGGATCATTTTTATAGTTTTCTTTTATTTCTGTGACTTTCATTGTCCTTTATTCTTTACATCAGAAGGATTTTATTGAATGAATCAATATCTTTATAAATAATTGCATTATATATTCTTTTTAATGAAGATTTTCATTTCTAATCAATTTTATAGGGTTTATTTTCATGGCAAAGTAAGAGTCGGTTCAAAACTTCTTATCATTGGTTACTTTCTTTTCTCCTCATTTTTATGACCTGTTTCTGACTACAGGCAGAACCTATTTTACATTATTAATGTATATAATTTTCATGTAGGTATTATGAAATATGGAATAATTATTCACAAAGAGAAAGCAGAGAATAAGGTAAGCAGAAAGAGAAGGGAGGGAAGGAAAGGAGTAAAGGGTTGTAGAGCACAGGAATTAATAAGGTATACCTGTTTTAAAACAAGAAATAAAAACCTATAATAAAAGTATGATTATTTCAAGAACAAATACTTGGCATGAATTTAGATGTCCAATTATCTCTTCAAAGTTTTGCAGTGATCATAATGCATAGAAGCAAACTTGCATTCCTTTTAAGCGAAGCCCCGGACTGTATTCTATTTCAAAATATGTATCTCATGTGTTGAGAAAATGCAGATGTAGAAAATAAAATTTGAATACTACATGATTCATTTTTGTGATACTGTTTTTACACTAATGTTGGAATACTTTCTAAAAAGATTCAGCTAATCCACTTGCTCTTTCTAGAGCAATAAGAAGAATGACAGAGTAAAGTGTTACTTGGGCATGGGCCTCAGGGAATTTTTTTTTTTAGGTTGGGAAGTTCAATTCTTGTTTCTCTACTATTTAGAAATATTTATTTCTGCTATATCTGGGCTAGCTACTCTGAAGTGGCTGCTATGATTCATTCTTGGTCCAGTTCTCAGGCAAAACTATACTGATAATCCAGTTCCCACACAACCTTCTCTCTAATACCCTTCTATCAGCACTGTGAACCAAGATACAGAAGCAGAAAAACATGGTTGGGCCAAACAAACTGCATATAGGAGAAAACATTGGGAGGAAGCTATGTGGTACTAAAAACTCACCTCAAGATAGGAAAACAGAAAAACACGAACACTGTTCATTTCTGTGCTAGAGAATAATGATAACCATCCAAACTTTAACAGAGATATATGACAAACACTATGATGTATCAAATGGCTTTGTTTATTCTTTTGTTTGCTCAAAACAAACGTATTGAATTGTGTCAACCTCTTCACCTTAAAATAAAAAAAAGTCCAAGATCATTGACCAAATCCTTGGGATCATGTGAAGAACAGGTAATCAAAACCATGTTTTTAAATATTCTCTCAACTGGATACCCTTTGGTAGAATATGAGCTATGAGAATAATAATCCACAGAAAATTTTTATGTACTGCAATGCTGCTTAACAATAGAAGCAATGTTAACTAGATTTTCAACAAATGAAAGTGTGACAGGGTTTTTTGTTCTTGTTTCATTTAAGTCACTACATATTTGAATTTGAAAATGTTACTGTGATTGTTAGCTTATTATACTATTTCTATCTAATTTTAGTTAAATGTTATTTCTGTTTTTGTTCAAAAATCTGGAAAAATAATAGGATAAAAACTGGTTTCAATAGAAATTAAAGAATGTGAGAAGTCAGAGCAGTTATATCTTAAATAGTCAACTATCCTCTAAAAGTCAATTCAAAATTTTGGTTCTACTTGTGCTTTTCAAAAAATAATGGCATAAGTAAAAATTGCTAAGTAGCACGATTTATATGGATTAATGGGCTCAAGGTCACATTGAGGGTATGGCTTCTTGAATCAGTGCAAATAATTTTTTCCCAAGATGTGCTCTTCATTTGACTAATTCAATTTGGTATTTCTTGATAATATTGAATGATTTGGCTGAAATGTTATTCATGCCATCTTAAATTTCAATTAATCATGTTTTAAATGAACAGAAACTATGCTTTAAAATTTGTGCTACCTTTTTAAATGAATTTTAACATTATTTTAGTTAGGTTATGAAATATTATGTTTCTATACTTTTTTTCAGTTTTTTACCCTGATTTTCTTCCCCAACTTTTGTCCCAATTATTCCTTCTTTAACTTTAACTTATTTTTTTTTCTACTGAGTGTCTGTTCTTTCTTTAAAATATTTTTCTTCCCATGCTTTAAACCTCTTTCTAATTTCCTGGAATTAAAATTGCCCAGCATTTACAAAGAAATTAAATAACTCATAGCAGGATAACAAGTATGTTGATTAAAATGTGATTAATAGATCTAGATTGACATTATGCAAAAGAAGAAATCCAAGTGAAAAGAGTATGTGAAATATGTTCAATAGTACAATTCATACAATATGCAATTAAAATCATAATGGCATATTTACTTGTACCTGTCAGAAAGATTATTGTCAAGAAGATCACTAATAACGGTTGTTGATGAGGATTTGGAGAATAGAGAAATCTTCCAAAAGATTGCTGGAAATGATAATTACAAACACATTTGGAAAACTATGTGGAGATTCTAAAAAATAAAAAAGTGGTGTTAGGGAGAAAGAAGAGAAATAAAGAAGTAGAAATACAGAATTATAAGGCACTTTGACTCCTCCATGTGTAGAGCAGAATGATACCATCTTTCCCATGTGCATTGCAGACATTCACAACAAGGTTTTTAGAAAACCCCACTCAAAGATAATGGGAAGAAAATATATTTTTTATACACAATAAGTGCAAAGAAACTAGAAAGGACACTTTGTTATTTGTAGCACCATATAATTGGAGAATATTGTGCTAAGCAAAATAAGCCAGGCGTAGAAAAAATTTGTACAGAGTCTGAGTTACATATAGAACCTAAAACAATCAACACAGAAACAGAGAAACACAAAGTAGAATGAATGATGGTTACCAAATATTGGAGAATTAGGAACAAAGGAGAGAGATGGTGAAAGGGTATACAACATCATTTAAACATGAAAGATATGTATCATTTTCTTTGCTGGTTATTTTATAGTATACAATGATGTTTATTATGAAATTTCTAAAAGTAAACTTTAAGTGTTGGAAGTGATAAATATGCCAATTAGATAGATTTTATCATTCTGCCCTTTATTAAAATAATTGCACTATATTATCCTAAGTGTATAACTACAATTTGTTAATTCACATTTGAAAATACTTCATAAAACTCATTTTGATAACTTGGGAGAGGGTGTTGCTTTTTCATTCATAAACATGGATTTAATAACAAAGGCCATTGAATTTGCTGAATTTCTCAATTTCTAGTTAATTCTCTTTGGAGAGCTTGACCACCATCCTCTTAATCTCTTTATATAAAAAATATATAATTTTATCTAAGTCATTGGTAGTAAGTTAAAATCAAATGATTTTTTAACCAATATTTTTTTAAATGTCTAATCCAAATTTAATGAATGTTTCCTACAATTATTACTTAAAATGTATTAGTGTCTAAAGTTTATAAGGGGAATGTATAATTAAAAATATTAATTAAAACTAGGAGGCTTCACTGAAATATTAATTTGCTTAATTAACCTGCCTATTTCCATTTCACCTTAATTTAATTGTCTGCTGATCCTTTCAACTGTCTCCACTTTATTTTTCCTCATAGTTAATGTTTTTTATTTACTTGACAATAATAGGTTAGTCTCTAAAGATTACAAAGACTAGTACAAACAAGAAAGTAAAATTTTCAATCTTAATATTCAAGGTTGTATTTTAAATTTGAATTGGCCATGGTATGAAATATTAACTTATTGAAAATATTCTTAAAATTAGCCTTAAAAGTCTGATAGAATCTTTTATAGCTGTTAATTTAAGTAAATATGCTTTTAATCATCAAGTGGCACTTAATTAACCTGAAATAACTGGCTTATTAATTTTAAATTAAATCTTTATTTGAAACTTCATTTAAACTGTACATGAGTGGTGTATTTTTTTACTTTGCAGGTATCTTGAATATTTCAGATTTTCTGAAAGGGAGTTGAAAGAAAAAGCTAAAGGTTCTCATATACATGAACTATACAAGTTCAAATATTAGATAGTTTATAAGCAACTACCTAGAAATGAACACACATTCTCTCTCTCTCTCTCTCTCTCTCTCTCTCTCTCTCACACACACACACACACACACACACACGCACACACACACACACACACATACATGGGAAACCACCACTGAAATTCTGTGGCCAGCTGGCCAGCTTTACCCTCACATATTTATATGTTTTGGTTAATGATGTAAATGCAGATATTATTTGAGATATTTCCATGGTCTAAATTTGAGTTGCCCCTCATATGTTTGAATTCTTAGTGTCATAATGTTATGTACTTGGTAGCTACTTTAGAAATTTGAGACTTGAGGACTTGCTTGAGAAAAGCATGCCACAGGGGAAAGTGTTTGAGGTTTGGTGGTCCTTCCCAGCTTCCTCTTGCTGTTTGTTGTTGCCTTTTTCATGATAAGGGCTGTGCCCTGAACTAACATTCTTGCTTTCAAGTTATGCCTTCTGTGGTTAGATATCTGCCTGTTACTGCTACTTTGTATGATTGCTAATAAAATCACTACAAAACAGCTTAAGTGAAAAAGGAGTTTATTTTTCTCTTATGATACTGTGTTTACAGTTTCTCCTCTAGTTTGGCAATAGAGTCCACACCTACACCAAGGGCTGAGGAAACTGGGCATACCATATTACATGTGTAGGACTGATCATGGACACAGAGACACACACCCAAGAATTAGCGCTTTCACACACAGATCAAGCAAGTAGGAAGGCTCTTTCTGAATCAGAGAAAGGTAGCACCAAAGCTAGGCTTCAGGAATGTTTTATATAAGGTAGGGGCTTTTAACTGGAAAAGTACTAGAATGGGAAATTGGTGCTCACCCCGAGGTGAGTGAAAGTCCTTGGGAGAATGTGACAGTTTATCTTAGTTGACCTTCACTGAGATTGTGGAGGGGGAGGATGAAACTGTCTTATCCAAGTAGACTGGGAACCTACATCTGAGGGAGTTGGGCACAGCTTCAGCCATTTTGTATTAAACATGCCTAACATCTAACACACATGACCATTAAGAAGAGACAATCATTACTTGTTAGACAAGTATATCTGACTAAGTATAGAGGAGGATGTTGGCTTTTGTTATCTAGTTACCTCCATTTTATTCACTTGCCTGGGACTAGCCCCACTTACCATGGGCTGAACCTACCCCATAAGCTAAACAATCTCCTACAGGTATACTCTGGGCTTAACTCAGGTACTAATTCTCTGCAAATATGTCCAGAGCTCAAAACCTCACCAAGTTGATGCCTGTATCTGTCACATTCCCATAAAAGATTGATCTCCCTTCTGATACAATAAGCTAAATGCATATCTTTCTCTCTTAAGTTGTGTATGAGTACAGTGTAAGAGCAGCAGAGAGAAAGGTAGTTGTAACAGGTATGATTCAACACCATTTTAATACCGATTAACTTTTTATTGGGCTTCTATTTAACTCTTGTTTATACCACAGCTCTATAGTCACCATTTCCTCTGACAGCAGAGTATTCTTGCTCCTGGAGTGTCACTGCTTCTGAGTTTTTCAATATTCTGAAAGCTGCTATAGGTATGTAAACTATACCATGTTTATATGTATGCATATGCAAAATTTTCTGCAAGTGTCTACCTGTAAAAGTGATTATTGTAGGACATGTTTCCTCTAGGCAGACATCTTAGATGTTACTCCAATCTAGCGAAGGAGAATGTGGAAACATCCCACACAGTATGAAGTCTCAATGAGTAAGCAACTCATGAAACTCAGGAAGTTCTTGAAAATAACAAGTCTGAGGGGGAGAGACTCCCTTCAGAATGTGGAAAAAGAGTAAACAACAGCTAAGATGCAGACTGTCCTGGCAGTCAAGCAGAGTAGAAAAGCCCCAAACAATACAGTGAAGAAGCCAAGAGAACACTTCTCAAGCAGACTTGAGAAGACAAACAGTGGAAGAGTGTTGCGAATCCCCACCTGGCTGGTCGGGGGGGGGAGGAGGGGAAACAGCAGGGGCCTCGTGGCCACTTCCCATTGGTCGTTCATCCTTCCGCCTGTATAGGTTCCTCTATAGGGACATGTCTGGGGCATGTCCCTAGCCGGGACCCCGGGCTAGGTTCTCCCTGAATCGGTAGTGCCACAGAAGAGACTTTGAAGCAAGGAGTTAAGTTAGGAGATCCCTGGCAATGCAGTCAAGTCAGTTTAAAGACTTGAAGTAGTCAAGTCTAGAAGGCACTGGTGAGTCAGACAGCCAGGAAGTTGAGCAGAGAGGCCAACTTGCTAAAAAGAGAGAGCAAAACAGTCCAAAAGCCTGAATGAGACTCTCTTAGCAAGTCATGCAGCAAAGAGAGCAAAGCAATTTTGATGAATCTCCCTCATACTGTCCATGGCTTTCTGATGATGTATCTATATTTGAACTGTCTCTGCTCCTATAAGTAACCTTCATCCCTACTCCTTTCTGTAAGTAACTGCTACAAAATCATTAGCTTGTTAAGTTGGGTCTTTGGGCAATCTTGATTTTGGTTGGTCATCAAACATCAAAATTGGTGGATACACGGTTGCGTGTTATGCACTAGAAAACCATTTACACAAGTGATGAAAAGTCACACATGGTTTTTTTACATTTTTAGCACTAGGATAAAATATTAGACATAAGCATCATAAAATACACAAAATATTTATTTTAAGACTCATGGTTTCGAAAGTTTCTTCTCATGAAGTTTTGACTTTGTTGTTTCTAAGTTTCTAGTGAAATAAGCATATCAAGCAATATTTCAAACCATTCACTTCATAATTGGCAGAAAGCAGAGAGAGAACAGAAGGGTAGGGAAGAAGGTATATACTTCCAGGGAATGAACCAAACACTCATTTACTCCAAATATGCCCCAGCTATCAAGTTCCTCCACAATCAATGATGACATCAAATAATAAATTATTCAATAGATTAATGAATGGATGAATTCAAAGTTCTCATGATTCCTATGTCACTAACCCAAGACCCAGCCTCTGAGCATAAATCCACATGGGGCACTGTACATCCAAACTCAAAATACACATTAATACTTGAGACTAGAACTAGCATACAGAGTTTGTTCTATTATTTTCTCTTTGTGTTTTTTCGACATTTGTGCTTTTCATATTTTGTACTCAGACCACAAAATTTCTATCTTCTTTAGAAATAGTTTCTAAGTTGCCAAAATCTTCTCAACAATATTACTTGGTTATAATTGAGTGGTGTGTTTTTTTCCTAAGGCATTTTCCTTAAAACTATCAAGTAGCTTCATTTGCCTTATTTTTATCAAGCTTATAAAGCCTATATACCTCAACCTAATGCAATAATTTGAAATCATCTGTGTGTGTATGTGTGTGTGTGTCTTGCTTGTGAACCAGTTAGCTAACTAAAGTGTTATTGAGTAGTGCTTTTATCTCCTAAAATAGAAAAAAAAAAAATAGAAGAAAAGAAAATGATTGTACGTTAAATTCTATAAAGTTTAATTCAAGGGCTGAAGAGATGGCCCAGGGGTTAAGACTCTGTCTTGCAAGCTGAAGTTCCTGAGTTTGGATTTCAGGTCCTATGTAAGAATGCCAAGCTGCCAGACTAATCTCTCCCCATCCTGAAGCTCAGGGAAATTTGCAGAAGAGGGGGCAGTAAGATTGTAAGAGCACAAGGATGGGAAGAGTAATGATATGAAAGATACTCCACAGAAGTTAGGGCCGAAGCAATCATAATAGGACTTTGCATGACCTGCGCTATGTCCAACACATTATTGACCCCACAAAGTCTAGCATAGACTAAAGACACTAGGATCCTTGGAGACTAGGGACTGATGATCACAGTAGTGTTCCTAAGCTTAAGGTACTTGCATATCATTGGAGAGGAGGACCCAGAGGAGGGTTTGTAATGCACATTAAAGGACGCTCCAGGGATTGGGGGGGGCACTGGGGGATGAGGAGAGAGGAGAGAGGGGAGGGGGGAGCAAGGGGGTCAAGGGGAGGTGGAGGGAGGGAGGGAACCAGTGTACCTGTTAAGTTCGTATGAGTGGAAATAATAATAATAATAATAATAAAAATGCCAAGCTGAAATATGGTTCTGTACTTGTGACCCTGATGGGCAGAGCCTGGGAAATCCTAACACAAAGCAAGAAGGGTGATTCCTGGAGTTACCCTTGGTCCTCCACAAAGTGCCCTCTAATACACACACACACACACACACACATACACACACACACACACACAAAAAATAGATTTAAAAAATTTTTAAAAACTAACTCAAAATTAAATTATGGACAATTGAAAGATATTTTATTTGTCCTTCAAAATTATTAATAATTGTTTATTTGTTGTATTTACCATTATTTTGCTCAATAATACATTGAATCTTTTTAGTTTAAATATTCAAATACATTTGAGATTTAAAAATTCATTGTGTCTGTATTAATCCTTCTTATGGAAATATTCATTGTGCACATAATCATAGGCATGTATAATCTTCTAGAACTTGCATAATGTCATTTTAGAATGACTTCCTATGAATCTTTTGTCTTATCCAATCACAAAGAAAATGAAATCATAATAATAACTTCTACAATATAATTATGAATCAAAGTCACAACATATAAAAGTACTTCTATTCATGGATACACTATTGTATACTTTCAAAGGCATTTTCATTTAAATGTCATTTTTCCCCACATTATTTTATAGATTATAGGTTTTTCCATAGTATTAACAACAAGAGTTTTATATTACATCATTCTACATGTTTTTACTTCATTACATGCTGCTGCAACAAAATACCTAATCTTCACCTCTTTTTTTCATTTTTTTATTATTTATTCAATTATCCGTGTATGTGTTTGTTCCCATGTATGTATGTATGCGTGTGTGTGTGTGTAGAACCATGGACGAATTTGGGAACCACCATGGGCTGCCTCACCTCCTCCTTGTTTACCCTGCCCTGGTATTCACAGTCCGCCCTACCAGGACCAGAAAAGCAAGCTGTCCCTGCTTTTGCCCAGCATCTATACATGGGGTCTAGGATCCAAACTCAGGACCTTCTGCCTGCAAGGCAGAGGCTTAACCCCTGAGCTATCTGTCCAGCCCCCTAATCTTCACTTCTTAAAGGAAGAGAGTTTCTTATTTTGAATTTTTGTGTTACAGTACATCATGGAAGTAGAGTTAGAACAGCAGAAACTGAGGGAAGTGACAGCTTCACATAGAGTTAAGAGCAGAATATAACAGATAAATGCATATTTCCTTGCTACTTTGTCAGCTAATTCTCTTCCTCTTTGGGTAATAGTTCTGCCTATTGTGGACTGGGTGTTAAATTATGCAATTAAAACAATTTCTTATAGGCTTACCCAGAGGCTAACCTTAATATAGAAACTTGCTCTGAGGTATGCCTGGAAACCTACCTACTAAGTGTTAGGTTGAATATATTACCTGTCCCACACTGTGAGAGTCATATCTATAAATATTTTTATATGTCAATATTGTCATGGTTTGAAATGTGTCTCCCATAGTCTCATGTGTTTGGCAAGGTCATGGCACCTTGAGAGGTAGAGCCTTGCTGGAGGAAGGCAGTCACAAGGGGTGGGTCTTGAGGTGGATTAGTCTTCCTACCTCCAGAAGTCTGCCTTTGCTGCAAGCAGTCAGCAGCTCTCAGCTTCCAAGATGTCTGAGGTGACTTAGTCTCCTCCAGCTTTGGCCAACCAGCTATGCTGCCTCTGCCATGAGAAACTGCCTCCTCTGGAACCATAAGCTGAATAAACCTCCCTTTCTCCCGTAAGTTGATTGACTTTGAGTGTTCTTTCACAGCAACAGTTAAGAATAACTGCTACAGAAATTACTTCCAGGTAGTGGGGTATTGCTGTGAGATTAAGAACAGGTGTGAAGTTGTTTGTGAAGCTGAGAGAAGTTGTTACCCAGCAGTATGGCCAATGCTGTGATGTGGCTAGTGTGCCTTTGGAACTGTTTGTTAGGAGAAATATGGACTATGGGACTATGTGCTGGGAAAGTCTTTGCGTCTTGGCAGTTGGGCCAAAGGGGTCTTTCTCTCGTGAGAGCTCAGAAAAGAGCAATGCTGTGAGAGACACAGACAGTGGAAGCCCAGCTTGTGATGGTCCAGAGGGGAACAGAGACTGTGTTTGCAACTCCATGAGTGACACATGTAGCCATGTGTTGGCTGAGAGTTTAGTGAAGTTTTCCCCTCGTCCTGAAAGCTTGCCTGAAGTTAAGCTGGAGTGCTTGGCAGAGGAAATTTCAAAGCAATGTAGTCTTGACCATGTGATATGGCTACTTTTTAGTTGTCTTCAGAGTTATGAAAAAGAGCAAAGAATCAGGCAGGAAGAAGCAAAAACTGTGAGATCCAATGATGAAAAATACTATGGCAAACTTAAAGAGTTGAACCAGGAAGAAGCAGAGGACAAAATGGCTGTTGAAGAGATTAGCTCCATTTGTAAATCAAAGCCTGCTCTCAATTTGAATAATAGGAGAGGCCCTAGCTTGAGGGCAAGATCCTCAGGGAAGGCTCCCACTCATAAGAATGCAAATCCTTTAGAAGACTGGAGCTAAAGGGTGGAGTTCCAAAGCAAGAGTTGGTTTCTTTTAGGAAGCAACTGCCCAAGAGTGAAAGAGGTGGTCAACAAAGAGAAGCAGAATCAGCTGTGATTCAAAGGGGCCAGTCTTGGCAAAGTTGTCCAAAGTTGTTCTGGTTTTAGAGGCATCAGTGATTCAAGAGGGAGGAGATTGTGGAGTCCCCCTCCAAGATTTCAAAAATTGGCAGAATCCAGGCATCATGAGCAAGAAGCCTGCAGTTTAGAGGCCCAAGAAGGGCAGTTTGTGCTGTGGAGTTAAAGCCTGGTTTGCCATTGAGAAGGAAAGATGTTAGAGATTCCAGAGACAATGTGGGACACCTGCCAGGAGAGCTATATATCCTAGGAGGAGTCAGCTCAAGAGAGCAACTTATGGGCAGCTGCATTGGAGGGGTGGAACCAAAGCCCTTTGAAACTGAGATGATTTCAAAGAGATGCTCACCTGTTGGACTTGAAGCTACAAGATCTGGAGTTTGTCCTGCTGGTTTTCGGTCTTGTTATGGACCGATCTTTCCTGGATATGCCCCCATTCCTTCCTTTTGGAATGGGAATGTTTATTCTGTGCCATTGTATGTTGGAAGTATGTAACTTGTATTTTGATTTTACTGGACTTTGGAGTTTTGGACTGTGTTGGTACTATTGATGTAGTCTATGAAGACTTTTAAAGTTGGACTGAGTATGGTTTGCATAATGAGATGGCAATGAGCCTGTGGGGGCCAGGGGTGGAATATCATGGTTTGAAATGTGTCCCCCACAGTCTCATGTGTTTGGCAAGGTCATGGCACTTTGAGAGGTGGAGCCTTGCTGGAGTAAAGCAGTCACAAAGGATGGGCCTTGAGGTGGATTAGTCCTACTCTACCTCCAGGAGAAGTCTGCCTTTGCTGCAATAAGTCTGCAGTTCTCAGTTGAGGTGACTTACCCTCTTCCAGCTTTGGTCAGCCAGCCATGCCACCTCTGCCATGTGAAACTGCCTCCTCTGGAACCATAAGCTGAATAAACCTCCCTTTCTCCCTTAAGTTGATTGACTTTGAATGTTCTCTCACAGCAATAGTTAAGAGTAACTGCTACAATTATAATATAAAGAGAATTTTCTTTAAAATTTCAATGTCGAAGGTATTAGTGTTGCTGTATCATATGTCCATAAAATATACTCTATCTGAAAGATACAGATTCAGGAATAAAACTGTCATTTCCACTTTCTGAACCAGACATAGATGATAGATAGGCTGGCGGGTCACACAAACTTCCTAATTCTTCTCTAACAATTCTCATGGCTAGAAAAGTGTGAGACCAGCCATTCCTCTAAATTTGCTGCTTCAAAACTTGTGTTTTGTAAGACCTGCTTTGCAAGATGAACTTATTTTGCTTAATTTAAATCTACTGAAGGTCATAAATGGTATTTCCACTTTTGCTTTTGGTATATATGTACACCTTAACATCAGTTCTTTCAATTGGAAATTGGTTTAGCCTAAAATTCATCCATAATACCAGAATGCATCCTATCTTTCATCATTAGGTTTTAAAAAAATTTGCATATTTTGAACCTAGAAGATTCAAAGTAAGAATTACTTGGTTTTCATAAATTTGTATACAGTTATTGATAAATTAATCAAAGACTTAAAATGTTTTTTATATATGTCTTTTTTAATTTTGATGTTTCCCAATTTTCTTCTCAAGATCAAACAATGATGTATACCTGCAGAAGCACTGTCAAAATTCCATTATTATATTTAATTTGGTTGACTATTCTTTTACTAGAGTCTGTCAGATCTTACAAATTCATATTTATCAAATTTAATAAGGAGAAATATTGAAATTACATGAAAAATTATTTTAATGAAATTTGGTTCAAAGTGAGACAAAATGATTTGCATATAAGAAATATTTATCCCCGTTGCCTTATGGCAAGGAAAATGTTGTCAAGAACTAAAGCATAAATTAACATTTAAAATACAGCTCAATTGATTGGGAGGGTGGCTCTTGGAAGGTCATTATATGCTGTGAAAGATTCAGAGATTTGTTAATCTTGTCATACCTCTTAAAGATTTTTCTTACAAAACATACTTTAAATATTTATATGATTAAGTAATAGGCATGACAGATAAAAATTAAAAGACTCATGATGAGAGTTCTATTTGCAGCTAATTATCTGATAAAGTTTCCATATATTCTTTCCTATAGACACTGAAATTTATTTCCATATTTAATAGTATTTAAAGAATTGTCTACTCTTACTGACATTTGAAAGAGTGATTGATAACCATATATAAAATTTAATACCTACTGATCTGTGGACAAACAAATATTAAAGAACACCTATGTAATAAGAGTAAAGTTACCTGAGAACACTTAACACTTAGAAACAATTACATGTGTACTGCAATGCAGCAGTTGAAACTTACATGAGGCATGTGCATGTCCATTACAAGAATGTACAACTCAGATAAAAAACAACTCAATCATTTTCCTCTAAAAAGAATCATTGCTGTTAGAAAAAATTCTGGATAAATCAGAAATTTCAGGCTTCAGTTATGAATTTGAAACCTCTTGGTTTTGAGACATTAGACAAAGTTTTTAATGGTTTAATTTTGAAAGGACCAATGGCATTTGTAACAGGATTATTATTAATATAAGTATTATTTGCATAAAAATCACCAGAAAATTTAAGAAAATATTTGTATGTGTTAAGAATATAAGATGACAGTTTTATATGGGAAAAATGCAATATTTAATTGTTAATGTAAACATTTAATCACTATAATATATTTAATTAGTTATTTAATTTTTAATATTAAATAATTAGCTTTTGTCAGACTATTTTATCACAGCAGTGAAGAGTTTATTGTAACTAAAGTGTCTTGTTTCCTTTATTCTCATTACCAGATCCTACACTGGACAATAATTACTTAATTATTTATATTAATTAATATTTTTTCTCTTACATATTTTCATAAAAATATGAAAACCTTACATTTGTTTTCCCTCAGTGTACTCATCTCCCACCTTTCTGTCCTCCTACTTCCCTTCTCCTCTTTTCAAACTTAAGTCTTTTTGTTGTATTTATCATGGTGATAAGCACTTTTTTTAAATTTTTTATTGATTTTTTTGTATTTGTATATGCGTATGTGTGCATGTGTGTGTGTATGTGTGTGTGAATGTCATGAAACACACATGGATTTCATAGAACAACATAACATGTCATTTCTCACTTTTCATCTTTTTTGAGATAGGGTCTCTCTCATTTGGAGCTGCAAATTCCAGGCTTGTAACACAAAGCTTCTAAAAATTCTGTCTCTGCCTCTCATCTTCCTATGGGATTGTAGCAGGATTACATGCACATATGCTTCTGCATCTACCTTTTCACTGCATCTAACAAGTTCTCAACATAGGCCCAACCCCAGGTTTACATGGTCAGTACTTTACCCACAGAGCCATCTCAAGACAACTAAAACTACATATTAAAAAAAAATCTTAATCTTTGGCAATCTAGCCCCTCATGGCCCTCTAGTGCCATGAGTCCATTTCCAACTGCCTGTTTCTCATGAATTCTCCGGCTCCCTAGCACCTCATGGCACTTTTTTAGTGCCCTGAGCTCTGTTTCATGTCTGCTTCTGATGGAGACACCCTACCCCCTTGTGGCACTCCACATCCGGACTTTATCTTCTCTAATAAACTCTACCTTAATCCTCGACACTTGTTCTGGTTTCAATCTTCGACTCCGGAACACAAGAACCCTACAACATTGGGATGGTCGAGACCGTTTCCCTCTAACATTTGGTGACCATGAAGGGACACATAAAAGGAAATCCAGCTAAGGCAGGATTAGAACAGCCATGCTGGGATGGGACTCTCAATGTCTTTGAAGGTCTTTGAAGGTCTTTGGAATTCCTGAAGGTCATCCCCCACTCCTGGAATCACCCAGAAGGAACAACCCTGCTGAGGAACTGACTCCAGTCCTCCCAGAGAGAAGAAGATGGATTATGGAGATGAGCTCTCCATATCAAACTACGACCTCTAGCCCACTTGGGCCCAAGAGCAACTGGATTGGGCCCCAATGGGAGCTAACTAATGAGGAAAAGCCATTTTTCCTGGGCTTGATTAGGTGTATAAATATGCCTGGCTCTGGCACCCATCCTTGGCACCCTAAGCCTTTGTGACACTTGTGTTATGAGCTCTTTCTAGCTCCTTGCCTGCTCCTCATGTATTCCATGTCAAGGGTCCATGAGTTTTCTAGTGTCATTAGTCCATTTCCTAGCTGCCTGCTTCTCATGAGTTCTCCAGGCATCCTAGCCTCTCATGGCACTCCACGTCTGGAGTCCATGAGTTCTAACCTTTGTCTCCTCTAATAAACTCTACCTTAATCCTCTAACAAAAATCTTAGCAGAGTATTCCTTTTCCACCATTGCTATAGCTATGATTACAATTACTTGTGCAGTCCTCTTATTTAATTTTAATTCCTTTAGAGTTTCATACATGAAACTTTGAATGTATATCTTCACATTTTATCTCAAGTTCCAAGTTTCTGCTTTTGTAATTTCAATCTCATGTCTTTTTGCACATGTTGCTCACTATCTTTCACCTGGGTTACTTTTCATGAAATATGCCTAACCACTCACCTGAGCAGGAATCATGTATCAGTGGATAGTTCATTGTGGAAAGCATTATCCCTTTCTTTCCTTCCAGTATTAATGCTCAACAGTCTCTCAGGGAGGCATGGAGCCTATTGAGAAATTACTTATTGCACAGTGAAATGCTGATAGGCCAAATCCTATTCAGACCTTATGGAAGCACACATAATTTTAGCAAGTTCTTGAATGTATTCTTACCAATATGAAAATTTAAACTAATTTCTTCTTTATGTAATGTTTATTTTATAATTTGTTTGAGTGTAAAGTTTCCCTTCAGGCTCATGTGTGTGATACTCCTTGGAAAATCTGTGGAACATGGAGGAGTTAGATCCTTCCTGCACAAAGCCCATTGCTGGGGGTAAAAGTAAGCCTTTACAATTTGGTCCTCCAACATGCTGCATCTCTGGTTACAGAAAGTGGATTCAGTGTGAGTCAATCACCATGCCATCTCTGCCTGTGCCATATCTTTGCCACCATAATGGACTGTATTTTCTCTGAAACTGGGAACCAAAATGAGCCATTTAATCTTTAAAATTGGGTTAATAAATCTATTTTATCACAGCAATGAGAAGTTGACTGTAACTAAGATGTCTTGTTTCCCTTTATTCTTAGCACCAGATCCTAAATTGGACATTAGGTTTTTAGTTCACATAATTTAGAATTGAGACAAAGTAGGAAAGCAGTGGGACATAACTTGACAATATAAGACAAACAAACACTCAAGGGTATTTAGGATAAAATATTGCTATGAATGGCACAGTGGAGCTCCAATGCCTGCAAAAAAGGAAAAGAGAAATTTTCCATGTGCAATTATGACAACTGAAAGTGTATGTGCTCTCTGAGCAGTATCGAACTCCATCTACCTTTTCACTGCAGGATGCACATATATTACGTAGATTAAGACATTCTAAACTTTCACCTTTAGAAGAGCACTAAGCTCAGTATAAGAACAGTAAATGCTGAGGTAGTTTATCACAGTCAGGTTCAGAATGAAACCAACATGAGAATATCAATCCTTACATTCTCTCTTTAAGTTACTAGTATTCAAGAAGATCTCTATCCAACCCTAGAAATACACAGTATAAAGGGAAAAGTTTTTTTTAAATAGAATATAAATATTAACAAAGAAAAAGAATCTCCATCCAACAATAATACCAAGTCAAATGGAGAAAGAATCTAACACCCATATTTAACACACTATAATAGTCAATGTTCAGCTTCAAACCAATGCTATAAGTCATTCAAAGACATTATACCCCATACAAAAGTGAGGTATTAACAAAAGATATCCATAGGAAAGTATGCATACTAGGATTTCTGGCTGATTCTAAATCAATTGCCTAAATATACACAGAAAGATAAAGGAAACCATGGCACAAAAGCACAAAAGGAATGTTACATGAAGTAACATGCAGAGTATCTGTGGCAGCTATTTTTTAATTATCAATTTGATAAGTTCTGGAAGACCTAGGAAACAAGACACCAGACAAACTTATGAAAGGTTATCTAGGTCAGATTAATTAGATGGGAAGACTCACACTTAAGGTGGATAACATCATTCCCAAGAATGGGATATAGAAAGGAAGAAAGCTATCCAAACATAAACGTCCTTTGCTTTTGCTTTGTAGTTGTAGCTGCAATGTGATCTTTTGTGGCTGTGACTTTCCAGCCTTGATGGGCTGTACCTGGAAGAGTGAATAAACAAATCTTTGCTTTCCTAAATTGCCTTTCTCACAGTCTTGCATCAAACCAAAAGGAAAAGCAACTAAGACCATGAGAAAAAAAAATAGATTGCAATTACAACAAGAAAAAGAATTATAGTATTAAAATAAAAGAACTGCATGGAAAAACCTCATAGAAAGTATTCAAGTGGCATATTTAAAAACATACAAATTTGGGCTGGAGAGGTGGCTCAGGGGTTAGGCCTCTGCCTTACAGGCAGAAGGTCCTGAGTTTGGATCCCAGATCCCACGTACAGACGCCAGGCGGAAGCGGGGGCGGCCTGCGTTTCTGGTCCTGGTAGGGCTGAGCCTGTGAATCCCGGGGCGGAGGAAGTGGAGGCGTCCATGGTGGTTCCCAAATTCGTCCGTGGTTCTACACACACACAGACACAGGCATGCACACATGCATACACACAGATGCACAGTTGAATAAATAAATAAATTAATTAATTAAAAAAATAAACATACAAATTAATAAATGAATTGGAAGTGCAGTCAATCAAAGTTATCCAAAAAAGGCTAAAGAAAAATGAAGCAATTAAGGTATATGAGAGCCACCACAAAGTATAAGCAGCTAGGAATAATGAGGTACAAGGGAAGTACATTTAAAAGAATTTAAAGAAATAATGGCCAGAATTTCAAAATTTGATAAATGCCCATATCAAAAAACACAAAGAACTCAAGATAAATTCAGAGAAGTCCATATTGAAACATAATTAAGTTTTTCCTCATTATTTTTATTAGTTTGAAACTATATCCAGTATTAAAAGAATTCTAATGAAAATAAAACTATTAAAATATTTTAACTAGTTTCAATTGCAATAGAAAAATCCCTAATGGCTAAGCTCAATAGATACTCCCCTTCTTCTCCCTCTCCCTTCACTTCCTACCTGTTGTCCCATTTTCCCATATTTCCCACTCTTCCCCTCACGTTCACCCCTTTTCTTTCCTTCCTCCTTTCTTGATGCTTCCTGACTTCTCCCTCCCATCCTCCAGAACATCTGTTCATGTGGGCACTTAATGTCTTTCTGAGTTATCTACACTAGTGAGGGTTCAGGATTCAGCAGCATAACTTGGGGGCCCTTCTTGGGCTGCCTATTTATGGGAACTCTAGACATAATCAATTTTTCAAATGAAAACAATTGTCTTGAATGAAGAGAGTACCAGCTTATCACAGGCCAAGTAGTCCACAGTAAGATTCAATTCATATTTCTTATCAAAAATTGTAGAAGAAAAAGGGATGATGACATGTTTAGGGTAGCAAAGAAAAGAAAAAAGAAAAATACCAAGAATTCTATCAGGTAATTCTTGATAAGTTGAACACAAATTAAGATACTGCCAAATAAAGAAATGATGAAGAAAATCATTCCCTAACAGATTTTGCTCCTTAGAAGTCCTCTAGGCTAAAACAAAAGGATACTAAAGATATTCCTCATATTCATGAAGAAACATGGTAAAATGTGTCATAAAATGATCCCTAACAAACCTGAAAAAGGAGAGAGCTATATAGGATTACTAAAAATTCTTCCGGGACTGGCTATTCTTTCATTGTGGATTTTCTCTATTGGCAGCCATTTTATTCCCTCCAAAAATCTATCTTTTCTGAAAACTAGACCATTATACTGTGAGTTGTCTTCCATACATGTATTTTCATATTAATAGACTGTTAATTTGTGTATACTGTTTACATTTGAAGTGAATTCTTATAGATACTGTAGACTTGTTCTCAGTTTTTAATCTGTTTTGTCAATTTTTTGTCTCTTCTGTTGGACTATGGAACACAAATTTTATTTCTAAGGACTTTTGGTTCTGTGGTCTTTTGTAAGAAATTTTACATATATAATTTGTTTCCTCTGGGCTCCACTAGTTAGAAAAAAGGTAACTTAAAAAATTTTTATTTTGCTGGATGTTTTAGCCTTGCTACTCTAAAATAATTATATCCATAGAGCATAGATGTCATTTGTAATATTATGTCAAAACAGAAGGAAGAGTCTCCTAGTCAAAAATCATTTACAGTGGTGTGTCCTGTGAGATTAAGTGATAATCATCTGAGATCTTCCAGACCACACATAGGTATCAGCAAGTATTGTTCTGTCACCAAGAAGGTCCTGCTCTATCATAGAAAGAATTTGGAAAATGATGATTACCTGTAACAAAACATCAATTTAAAGTGTTTTTACAGTCCAACATTGTTATCAGGTTGCCTGACCCATCTTTCTGAATTCCCAGGAATTATACTTTTACATATTATATAGTAAATGCATTCTATAAGATGCAGTATGGAAAACATATTCATGTTACAAATGCACTGTTATACAAGATCAGAAGAGATGGCTCAGGTCTGTAAATGACTAAAGTATTTAAAAAACACTTTATCTTTGTGGTTGAATGTGCCTACTCTCATCATCACTGATATTCAAAATTTGTCAAATTTCTAAAATATTCTTTTTTATCATCAGATTTGACTTTCACACATGGTGTTTACAGAACCTTTCTATTATGTTCTCTTAATTGATCATAATAATCTCAGGATTTAGGATTCATTATTATTAACAAGTTCTGGCTGTAAAAAAAATCAAGGTTCTCAGTAAAATCATGTCCTTACACTCAAATAGTGATAAGGATACAAACAGCCTATTAATATAAACATAATCTGTGACTTTGCTGCTGACTGTTGAACACATTATTTCATGTCTTTGAGCTGAATGAAAGATGGCAATAAAGGTTTAAACAACTGACACTTAATCACCACTAATTAAGATCAAATGAAGATTGTCAATTATATTATCATCAGTACTAACACTATGACTTCTTTTACCATACTCATGAGTGCATAAGAACTCTAGCTGAGAGGAATACTTATTTGGATGAGAAGGAAAGTTCTATTCCCTTTCTTTATTTCAGCAAATACCTAGCTTACCTGTAATCTGTGTGAACATTGGCAGATTTCACAGAGGGCTTCATTTACAAACTGTGTAAATGGCTTAACAAATAAGGTACTCAAAGTATGAGAGTAATATTTGGGTTTCTTTTTTTTTTTTAATTTTTTTTATTATTATTTATTCAACTGTGTGCATATGCATGTGTGTGTGTGTGTCTGTGTATGTGTAGAACCAGGACGAATTCGCGAACCACCATGGACGCCTCCACCTCCTTCTGCCCCGGGATTCACAGGCTCCGCCCTACCAGGACCAGAAGCGCAGGCCACCCCCGCTTCCGCCTGGCGTCTATACGTGGGATCTGGGATCCGAACTCAGGACCTTCAGCCTGCAAGGTGGAGGCTTAACCCCTGAGCCACCTCTCCAGCCCGAGACTAATATTTGTGAGCCTCACAACCCACCTAAAGGCAGTCAGAAAAGAGAATGTTCTTGGGAAAGCTGTCTATTTCATGGTGAGCTCTGGATTTAACTGAGAGACCGCACTTTTGTAATAAAGATGGAGAACATCGAAGAAGTCACCCAAAATCCATCTCTGGACTCCATGTATATTCATAAACTTGAGTTATATATATATATACGCTCCTTCACATGTGAATGAACAAGCAAAAAAAAGTTTTAGATTAATTCATGATACCATTGTGCTTGGGTATACACTTGAAAATATCCTATTTCATTTATCTTGGGTTCCATTGCATTGTTTCTTCAACTAAGAGTTAGTATTTAGCCTTTACAATTTTACAACTTAAATATCACCTTCTCAGTCCAGAGTTATATTCTGTGCTCTCAGAGCTCTCATTCAACTTTAGCTGGTTGTCAGTCTGCATTTTTGATTGTTTCCTCACTCAATTTAAAATTTTAAAGCAAAGTCCTCAGTTTATCCATGGCTATATTTCTGATGTGTTGCTTCATTAGCAGTATGCAATAGTTTTGTTACATAGTGTGTTATTTTATTTATCCTAAAATTCATGTAAAAGCTTTCAGTTTCCTTGGAAAATATGGAATCGGCATGCCTCATTGTAATAGGACTTAAAGGCAAATTATTCTTCCATACATCACTAAGGAAAAAGTAGTAGCTTATATTCTTTTTTTTTTTTTGAGACTAAAATTTTTTATTATCTCCGCTCATACAAACTTAATAGGTACACCGCTTCCCTCCTTCCTTCCTCCTCCTCTAACCCTCTACTCGACCTCCCCTTACCCCTCCCTTCCCACCCCCGAGTGCCTCCCCCCTCAATCAATCCCCAGAGATCCTTTAATGTGCATGCCTGATGTCCTCTGGGTCCTCCTCTCCGATAACATACAAGGACCCAGCAGCATTTCCCTGAACCCATTCCTGTGTTCCCCTTAAGCATAGGAACACTATTTTGGCTGTCAATCCCTGGCCTCCAAGGATCTTGGTGCTTTTAGCAAATGTTAGACTTTGTGGGGACAATAGTGTGTTGGACATTGCGCAGGGCATGTAAAGTCTAATTATGATTGCTTCGGCCCTAACTTGTGTGGAGTATCTTGCATATCATTGCTTCTCCCATCCTTGTTCTCTTACAATCTTACCGCTCCCTCTTCCGCAAATTTCCCTGAGCTTCAAGATGGGGAGAGATTAGGCTGGCTTAGTTCTAGGGCCCATTTTTTAATTGGGCCATTAGTTTCCTTGGTGTTTAGTTTTCTAAGTTCTTTGTGCACTCTGGATAATAGAGCTCTATCAGATATGTGGTTAGTGAAGATTTTCTCCCATTGTGTGGGTTACCTTTGAGCTCATGTTACAATCTCTTTATCTGAACAGAAGCTCTTTAGTTTCACAAGATTCCAACTGTTGAGAGTTGGTAGCAGTGACTGTGCCATTGGATGTCTGTTTAGGAACGGTTGGCCTAGCCCAATCAGCTCCAGGGAATTCCCTACTCTGTCAACTATGGTTTTTGTAGACTCTGGCCTTAAATCAAGGTCCTTGATCCCTTTGGAATTAAGTCTTGTACAAGGTGACAAGTACGGGTCCAGTTTTAATCTTTTACATGTGGAGATCCAGTTTTGCCAGCACCATTTGTTGAAGATACTGTTCTTTTTCCATTGAATTTTTTGGGCTCCTTTGTCAAAGACCAAATGGCTGTACTTTTGTGGACTTATATCTGGATCTTCAAGCCTTATCCATTGATCTGTGTGTCTATTTTGGAGCCAGTACCAGGCTGTTTTTACAACTATGGATTTGTAGTATAGACTTAGGTTTGGTATGGTAATACCTCCAGCAGTGTTTTTGTTACTCAGGATTGTCTTTGCTATCCTGGGTCTTTTGTGCCTCCATATGAATTTTGAGATTGTTTGGTCAACTTCTTTAGAGAATTGCTTTGGGATTTTAATTGATATAGCATTGAATTTGTATATTGCCTTTGGTAGGATGGTCATTTTTACGATGTTGATTCTACCAATCCAGGAACACAGGAGGTCTTTCCACCTTCTGGTGTCTTCTGCAACTTCTTTCTTGAGGGTTTTAAAGTTTTCATTGTAAAGGTCTTTTACCTCCTTGGTTAGGTTTATACCAAGGTATTTCATTTTTTTAGGGGCTTTAGTAAATGGGCTTGTTTGTCTCAGGGCTTTTTCACTTCTTTCATTCTGGGCATATAGGAAAGCCACTGATTTTTGTACATTTATTTTGTATCCTGCTACCCTGCTGAACTCCTCAATTAGTTCCAGGAGCTTCCTGGTGGAGTTCTTGGGATCACTCAGGTATAAGATCATGTCATCTGCAAATAGGGATAGCTTGACTTCTTCCTTGCCGATTCTAATCCCTTTTATGTCCCTTCTTGTCTTATGGCTTCAGCTAAGACTTCAAGTACAATATTGAATAGAAGTGGTGAGAATGGACAGCCTTGTCTAGTGCCTGATCAAAGTCAGAATGCTTCCAGAATGCTTTCCCCATTAAGTATAATCCTTGCTGTAGATTTATTGTATACTGCTTAAAGATTCCTTCCATTCCTTCTGTCTCTAGCGTTTTGATCATAAAAGGCCGTTGGATCTTGTCAAAAGCTTTTTTCTGCATCTATCGAGAGTATCATGTGGTCTTGGGCTCTGGACTGGTTTATATTATGAATTACATTTGTTGAACCAACCTTGTGTGCCAGGGATGAAGCCTACTTGGTCCCCGTGAATGATCTTTTTGATATGTTTTTTAATCCGATTTGCTAAGACTTTGTTGAGAATCTTTGCATCTGTGTTCATCAGAGAGATTGGCCTATAGCTTTTTATTTTAAGTGTATCTTTATTAGGTTTTGGAATTAAAATGATATTAGCTTCATAGAAAAAATTTGGTAGTGTTCCTTCCTTTGCTATTTGTTGGAACAGTTTAAAGAGTATTGGTGTTATTAACTCCTTAAATGTCTGGTAGAACTCTATGCTGAATCCATCTGGTCCAGGACATTTTTTGGTGGGAAGATTTGAGATTACTTCCTCAATTTCCTTACATGTTATAGGATTATTTAAATACTTCACAACTTCCTGATTTAATTTAGGTAATTTGTGTTTACTTAGGAATTCATCCATCTCTTTTGTGTTGTCATATTTCACAGAGTACAAGTTTTTGAAATATGATGTTATAATTCTCTGGATTTCTTGGGTATCAGTAGTGATAACTCCATTTTCATTTCTAATTTTATCAATTTATGTTTTCTCTGTCTTGCTTTTGGTTAATTTAGCTAGGGGTGTATCAATCTTATTGATTTTTTCAAAGAACCAGCTTTTTGGTTAATTTTCTCTATTGTTTTCCTTATCTCAATTTCAGATATTTCTCCCCTTATTTTGCTAATCTCCTCCCTTCTACTACTTTTCCTCTAGTTTTTCTAAAGCTTTAAGTTGCATTGTTAAGTTGTTTATTTCTTATGTTTCTGCTTTTTTGATGTAGGCATTAAGAGCTATGAACTTACCTCTTAGAACAGCTTTCATTGTGTCCCAGAGATTTTGACAAGTTATATTTTCATTTTCAGGAAATCTTGAATCTCCTTTTTTATTTCTTCCTGAATCCAGTTCTCATTCAGCATCATAGTGTTAAATTTCCAGGAGTTAGTGTATTTTCTGTCTTTTGTTGTGTTATGAATGTCCAGCTTTAGGCCGTGGTGGTCTGATAGGGCACAGGCTAGAATTTCAACTTTCCTGTATATATGGAGATTCATTTTGTGGCCCAATATGTAATCTATTTCGGAGAAAGTTCCATGTGCTGCTGAGAAAAATGTGTATTCTTTGGTACATGGATTAAAAAGTTCACTAGAGATCTGTAAGGTCCATTTCTTTAAGGGTTTAGTTAAGTTCCAAAGTGTCCCTGTTAAGATTTTGACCTGTTGATCTATCCCATGTTGAGAGGGCAGTGTTGAAATCCCCAAAAATTATTGTTTGGGGGTTGATTTCTCCCTTTAGACGCTGTAGGATTTTCTTAATGAATATGGATGGGCCGTATTCAGTGCATATATGTTTAATATTGTGAAGTCTTCCTGGTGAATTGTACCTGTGACTAAAATGTAGTATCCATCTGTGTCTCTTATGATTTTTTTTTGGGTTTGAACGCCACTGTTGTCCGACAGCATAATGGCTACCCCTGCCTGTTTCCTAGTTCCATTAGCTTGCAGAATATTGGTCCAGCCTTTCATTTTTAGAGCGTGCCTATCTTTTGTGGTGAGATGAGTTTCCTGAAGGCAGCAGATTGATGGGTTGTGATTTTTAATCCAAGTTTGTAATCTGTGTCTCTTAATCGGTGAGTTAAGCCCATTGACATTTAATGTTATAATAGAGAAATTTTTTTTAATTCTGGACATTTTTTATGTTTAGTGGATTTTGTAAGCTTATTATTTAACATTTATATTTTTGTGGTCCTCCTGGATACGCTTGTTGTTTTCTTCAAGTTTGCATATCATTTCTGGCATTTTTGAAGGCCTGGTTTGGTAGACACGTATCCCTTCAAGTTGTCTTTGTGCTGGAAAAGTTTTCTTTCTCCCTCAATCATGACAGATAATTTTGCCGGGTATATCAGTCTGGGTTGGCATTTTTGCTCATTTAATACTTGAAGTACGTCTCTCCAAGCTCTTCTTCCTTTTACTGTTTCCATTGAGAAGTCATTTGTTATTTTAATACGTTTACCTTTAAAATTGACTTGCTTTTTTTCTATTGAAGCTCTCAGCACCTTTTCTTTGTCTTGAATGTGGAGTGTTTTGACTATTTTTTGCCATGGCGATTTATCTATTTTGGTCATATCTGTTTGGAGTGTGAAATGCCTCTTGTATTTGAATGGGCCTCTCATTCTTCAGTTGAGGGGAGTTTTCATTTATGATAGTTTGAAAAATTTCCTCAGGTGTGGTATTTTGAGATTCTTGCTCTGGTATTCCATGAATGCACATGTTCGGCTTCTTCAGGGTGTCCCATATCTCTTGAATGTTCCTCTCAAGTATCTTTTTGGCTTTAACAATCTTTTCCATTGAGCTGGTTAATTCTCCCACTTTGTCTTCAAGATCTGAAATTCTATTTTCTGCTTTGTTAGTTCTGCTGATAAGACTCTCTGTTGAGCTTTGGGTTGAAGATAGCTTGTCTTTTAGTTCAGTTTTAAACTCTGCTTGAGTCTGTTTTAACTGCTCTATGCCTATTTTTGTTTCTTGAACTGTTTTTCTCAACTCCTCCAAATGCCTGTTGTGTTCCTGTTCAAAGAGGTTGATTCTGTTGTTTAACTCCTTTTGGATTTCCTCTTTCATAGTATAAATCATGGTAATGATCATACTTTGAAAGTCATTGTCTTGGGTCTGGTCTGGCTTTCTTGGCTGTTTTCTGTGAATTTGTTCTGGTTGGAATCCATCCTTAAGGGTTTAATTCTTTCAGTGGGAGATTGGTCTTCCTGGGTTTTGTTTCTCATGGATCTGCCCTTTGACTTGGGCATTGTTTTGTCTTTTAGGGCTTTTGAGTTTTTGTGTGTTTTTGACTGATTTAGTTGGTATTCCTACACTTGGGCAGTTATTACTAGTGCTTGCCTTGGGGTTGGGTATATTTGTCTTTTATTATTGTTATTTCCTAGTTGAGGCTGTTAGGTTGTTAGTACATCAATTAAGTCAGTTTAAGTAGACAAGGAGTGAATATTAGTATGATAGTGTACTTTTACAATGTAGTATCTTGGTGATATGTGAGGGTGAGTGGTATGATCCCTGGAGTTGTGTTTTTGGGGTGACTTTATGGAAAAGTTAATCTATAGTGATTAATATTAGAAAGGAACAGTAAGGTGAAAAAAAAGGGAGGTTTACTTATCTTTGGGCTGGATGTGAAGAATCTCTCCCATGTGATAGGATGATTGTAGAGGTTTACAGATGTATGGCCTTTGACCCTTAGAACTTTGCTTGAGTTTTCTTTGGACTCTATTGAATTCTGAGTAGCAGTGTGTCTTCTGTAGACCACGTGCGTGGGTCCCCAGTGGGCCAGAGAGACAGAGGGGCTGATGTTGATGGCAGAATTCTTCACCCTGGACCTAGGGACTTGGCTTAGTGCCCCACCCAAGCTCCAGGAATGGAGGAAAGCCAGCACATCCTGTCCAGTTGGGCGGACAGGCAGGCAGGAGGGAGAAAGGGGCCTGAGGCCTGGGACGTGGCCCAGGCCAAAACTGGACACAGGGTGACCTGGGCGGGGCTGGGCAGGGACTCACCTGGGAGCCTGGCGGAGCCAGGAGCAGGCGGGCGTAGTAGGGTGAACAAAGGTGGTGCGGGAGGGAGAAGGGGTCTCGGAGTCCGGGGCCGTGTCCTGGCTTATATTCTTAAAATGATGTATTCTTAAATCTATAGCAGATTATTCATAAAGTTATATGATTTTTTTCAGAATATCTTTGCGAGTATGTCCCTCCTTTAGTTTAAAATGTCAAGCCATTCTTTTCTTTCACAAATGTGTATACAATTATCATGATCCTGGAAAAATTATGCTAAGAGCATTGCATGAGAAATATTAGTTAATGGTATCTAGGGACAGAATTGTGTTTTCTTTTTCTCACATACTTTTGAGAACTGCAGTTTCTTCTTTGATTATTTAATAGTTGCTGAGGGCCTGTGAAAAAGTACCTTTGAGTGAAAGTGTCTGCCCACAAACTTTCAGCTTGAGTTCTCTCCCAGAAAACCAACATGGTTAAAAGAGAGAATGGTTAAAAGTTGCTGAAATTGTTCTCTGACCTCCACAAGCTTGCTGTAACATGCTCAAATATTATCTAACTTCTAATGTTATTAACTGTTCTCTACATCCATGGTCCATGTCTTTAATGACATTCCTAAAGTTTGGTCTTAGGAAGTGCAAAAATTTTCTCTTCGTCTTTTCACCCAGCAGTTAATGTAGTTCTATTTTTTCTGAAATTATTTATTGGGGATTATGCAAGATAATAATAACTGTGCTGGAATTAGAAAAAATAATTTATTTATACCATGCTAAATCTATTTTAATGACCACTTCAAACTGGAAAGTGACTAGTCTTAACCTTGCAAGTCCTCCAAGCTAGAAAAGATCATTTTGTCTATTCTACATTGCTATTTTCTGTAAATAATCATTCACTTTAAACTTCCACTTCCTCTTAACTTCTCACCACTGGCCAATATTTCAATTTTTAACTCAAGAATCTGGCTCGATTCCAAAGCCTATTCTGTAAGATACAGACTTATTTGCCATCCATGCATTATTTGATCAAATACTTCACATTTTAAAAGTTAAAGTTTGTATCAGCAAGAGTGTTGTAACATTTTTAAATCAAGTTTATCTCTGATCAACATGCAATGTATTTTCATATTCCAGAGGGTTTTAAAGATATTAATAATATCTGTGAAAATTAGCTTTCATTTTTATGCTGTTCAATGTAATCAGTAATTTATATATTATGCTTATCACCATGTCATAGTTGAGAAGATTTGGCTATTTCAGAAACTTGAAAATTTTCTGCTCAACTACATTATATGTGTAACTTAGCTTTCATATATGTGATTGTGGTGTAGTTTATGATATAATCTGTGTATGTGTGGTGTGCATATGGTTTATGTGTGTGTGTTTGTTGCTATGGACCAAATTCAGGGTCTTGTACATACTGTGCAAGAACTCTACTGTTGAGAGAGACATCCGAGTCTAGAACATTAATTGTGCTTTCTGACACAGCGTCTAATCCTGATTGGATTAGAACTCATTTTGTAGACATAGATGACTTTAAACTTGTGTTTATCTTCTTTCCAAATCTTCCTAAATGCTGTGATTCCAAATATTCAAGAGCATGTTAGCTAAGAGTATACAATACTTTCAAAATGATTCAACAGTGTTTAAATAAAGGTCAAAGTTTTGTACAAGAAACTTAATCATTAGCCAAACAAATCAGGAAATGTCTGTAATCCAGCCTACAATTAAGAAATTATACAAAATTAAAAATGTGATTCACAGCCAGTGTACTAGATACATGAAAAATATTAAGGACGTAAGGTAGAAAAACAAGTATGATCGTGGTAATAGATGAATACATGAAGCTCAATCTACTTGCATGATAAAAATAATAATTTTCAAGTAAAAATAAAGAATTCTTCAACTTCAAATGTTGTAGAAGTAACCAAAGTTAATCTCCTTTTAAATGAAAAATTGAACAGGCTCCCTAGTTAATAAAAGTTCATATTCTTATTCAGAATTTCACAGAAGGTTTTGACCACTGAGGTAGTAAGATTTCTTTTTTTTAAAAAAGATAGATAGATATTGGATGAAAATTAAAGCTTGATTGTTGAATGACAAAATATCTGTCATTACTAGAAATAAAAAGGAAATCATAAAAGAAACTGCTGAAATTAATAAGTAGTCAATAAATGATATACACAAATAACCTTCAAAACATATTTGTGCTTTTATATAATAATTAAGATGTACAAAAGTCAAATATATTATTTAAAAGTCAGCAAAAGTGTGAAGTAGTTAAAATAAATTTAACAAGATACATTAACACTGTACAACAGGAACAGGCAAATAAAAATGCTAAATAAATGTTGATAGATTTTAAGTTCAATCCTGTATAGATGTTAATTCTTTCTAAGCTAACACACAGATTTCAAATAGTCCTGGTAAAATTTTAGTGGGCCCAATTTTAAAAATTGACAATATACTTTCAAAACATTGAAAATGTGAAAGGCTTAGGGTAATTGAACACTGGGAGCTCAGTTTAGAGTTATTTTAAAGCTACAATAATTCAGACATTGTGATTTAGAGTATAAAGCAGATAGATGGTTTCCAAGCTGTGCAAAATAACTAGAAATAGCCATGTATATAGAGTTGGCAGCTGCTTCTTGACAGTATTTTCAGTACAATTGAAGAGAATGGAAATAGCAATTGTTAACTAATAAAAAGTGTTTCTCTCCTATATCACTTCTAAGTGTGACTAATCCCAAAGTTGACATGGTAGCCATTTGATAGATTCTTATACAATATCAAATACATTCACTATGTGACTCTGTATTCCTATTGAAATATTAACATTCATGTAAGTACCTTATACTATCTGTGCCACCAGAGCTACCACTTCTTCCTTGATGGATAGCTTACACAGTATTAAGCAATGTGTAGAAGCTACGGGGGAAGAGAAATAATCACAGGTGTTGTCAACACATGAGATCAACAAGTTGCAATAAAAATCACTATGGCAGCAGATTACCACCAGTGTAATAGTGGCATGAGTATTAAGGAGACAGCCAAGAGCCTTCTGACTGGACTCAAGACCCATTTGTCAAAAAGCAACTAGAACAACTACCCAAAAAGTGGAAGAAAATAGATCAGTCGTGAAAGCAGCCAGATGAACCTATAGATACTGCTTTGTAAGTAACTGCTATTATGCTTATATACTGGAAGAACACCTGCATTCAACTTAGAAATCTTCTTCTACAACAGAGTTAGAGGATCTCAACACCATGACAGGATGCAGTCTGGGGCTGTAGAAGAGCAGTGAAGTGGACAGCAATGTCCAGCCATAGTGCAGTGTACCAGTAATGTAACAAGGTTCAACCTGATCAGTGGGGTGGCCCAAAGAAAGGCAACACTGTATACCACAAGAGGCTTGAAACCCCACAAGAATAGACAAGCCAGAGGGAACCCTGGGGTTCATAGAAGCAGACAGGGAGGAGGAAGTGAGATGGATTGATGAAGGAGGAGGGGATAGAGGGAAGCAGGGATGAGTACTCGATATGCTTGTAAAACTAGAAAAGTAAAATACTAAAAAGTAAACTACTTAACATTCAAAGGAAAAATAATTGTCAAGGCTGAAGTTTTATACAAACATCTATAGTTAATATATTAATATCACTAAAAAAGTAGAAAGAAATGTTCATATCAAGCACAGATTTGTTTAAAACTCCCTACTAATTTTTCCCAATTATTCCCTCATTCACCCTATTTGTCATGGTATCCTAAATCTCTCCTTTGAAGATTTCACTCTTACCATTCTTTCTCACATTCCCATTCAGATTTTCCGGCTCTTATAGTAATTCCAATCCAATCCAAATACTGACAAGAACATAAATGCTAGCGTCTACATATTAGAAAGAACATGCAGTGCCCATTGATGGACATGTTGGCTGATTCCATTTTCTCGCTATTGTAAATAGAGCTGCAATGAACATAGATGAATAAAACTGACTGGAAATTCCTTATTTTCATCTAGATTAGCTCCTTTCATCACACAATATTACAGCTTTTCTGCTTCTAAACCTACCTAGTCTCCCCCAGTCACATTTGGTTGAATTTCTTGTTTTTCTTTTCTGAACTTGATTTTATTCTCATTTTTCTTTTTTTAAATTTTTTTATTTAATTGTGCATGTGTGTATGTATGTGTGCATGTATGTGTGCATGTGTGTGTGTGTGCATGTGTGTGTGTTGAACCACGGGCAAATAGGGGAACCATCATGGACCACCTCTACCTCCTCGTTCACTCTGCCCCAGGATTCACAGGCTCCGCCTTACCAGGATCAGAAACGCAGGCTGCCGGCCCCCCCTCCGCCCCCCCTCCCCCGTGGGATAACCTTCCACCTGCAAGGCAGAGGCTTAACCCCTGAGCCACCTCTCCAGCCTTTATTCTCATTTTTCAATAGTTTCATACACATAAGCAATGAATTGTGATTAAATCTACCCTTGTTACCCTCTGGCATCTCCATTCCTTTAGCTAGGAAACCCTTTTTTCCCATCTAGTTTCCTAGGAAAAGCAGAGAAAGCAGAACACTGCTAGACAGCAAATGGCAGAAGATGCTGAATGCTTCAAGAAATATAATGGAACTGTTCACCACATCCTTTGAAATAAATCAGTGCTGCAGAAAGAAATCACAAACTCACTTATGTTCTAAACTCTGAAACACTTTTTGGATTAATATACCCATCAACTTAATGGGATGAGGATCTTAAAATAAGAGAAAAATCAATAGTTCAGTTGAAACCTTTTTTTTATATACATGCTGTGATACATTTTAACTTCAGTAAGATTCAAGTATAATTTTTCTTTTTTTTATTTATTCAATTGTGCACGTGTGTGTGTATGTATGTGTGTTTAAAAAAATAAAATAAATGGATGCCATGTCAAACTGAATGAGATGTTTTGATATTTTACTTCTGTTACCATTTTAAGGGGAAATACTGACTTAATAATTTATTCATAAAATTGAAATTTCTGGTCAAGGAGCTGGCTCAGTCTGTTTGCCTTAAATATACGTTTGACCATCAGAATCCTTTCCAGAATGTCATGTTAGCAGCATAGAACATGAGATACAATGACAACACTGAATGTGCTGTATGATGCTTCAGCATGCTATGCCAACTTCAACCAGCCAGTTACTAGTGATGGTTTACACATTAGATTTAAAGAGTTACATACACGGCATGAACTATAACAAAAACCATTTCTAATTATATAAACTCTTTTTATTTTATTCAGGTGGAATTTAGAAAGACAAACTTCACCAAAGTGTGAAATATTTCTCTCTCTCTCTCTCTCTCTCTCTCTCTCCCTCCATCTGTTTTCAGAGACAAGGCATTACTTGATATACTCTGAATTCAAACTTACAATAGCTAAAGTTGTTTTTGAATTCTGGAACATTTTGCTTTCATCTCCCTAGTGTCAGTATTACGAATGTATACCACCATAGCTAACTATTGAGTTCGATAGCTGATAAAGTTTATCATTGATGAAGTCATGACAAAACAGCATAAGGAGCAAAGGGTTTATTTTCTCTCACAATAATCCAGTTACAATTACTTGTCCAGTTTGGTAGGAGAGCTCATGACAATACCAAAGACAGAGAAAACTGGCCACACGATATCCACATAGTAACAGAGAAAGGAGCAGTCTACTTTCCAGACCAGAGTGTTTGGCCAAGTATATTGAAAGATGTCAACATTCTCAAACAGTTCCCTCCATTTATTCACATATCTGAGGTCTAAACCCACTCACCATGGACTGGGCCTTCTCCATCAACTAGACAATCACCTACAGGTTCATTCTAGACTTGTGCCCAGAGTTCAAACCCTCAACCATCAAATTGACACCTGTACATAACTATGTCCAGTATCTTCAGTCTGGCTGCATTCATCCCTAACATCAGAGTCCAGTCTCTTCAGCCCTCCAGAGAGTGAACTTAAGACTTTCCTGGGGCCCTTCAGTGCTTTTATTTGTAAGTTAATTTATTTTAGTTACTTATATATACATTCTATTTTAGAGAACCCTGAATAATATAACTATATAATACATTTCTATGGTTTTACAATTTTGGGGTCACATAGAAATATTAGCTACTCTTGAAACCTCAATTACAACAATTCTTTTGTTGATCTAAGGTGATAATATTGCCTTTCTTAATATTTTGGATTACTTAACAAATAGAAAATTCTGGAATGCTATGATGAGTAAGCAGTTTTCATACTTGGTACTATTGTCCCAACTTATTAGAAGTTATCATTGAATTGAATATTTAAGTACATAATAAACAGGATTCTTAAAAGACTATTTGGAGGCATGGAGAGGTGGCTCAGGGGTTAAGCCTTTGCCTTGCAGGCCGAAGGTTCTGAGTTGGGATCCTAGACCCCACATATAGACGCTGGCAGAAGTGGGGGTGGCCTCCTGCGTTTCTTGTCCTGGTAGGGCGGAGCCTATGAATCCTGGGGCAGAGTAAACAAGGAGGAGGTGGAGGCAGTCGGTGGTGGTTCCTGAATTCACCCGTGGTTCTACACACACACACATACACACACACACACACACACACACACACATACATACACACATACACACATACGCATACACGCACAATTGAATAAAAATTAATAAAAAACTATTTGGAAACTTCTTACCTCAGGAAATCTAAAAACAAAAGTCATTCTCAAAAAGTCTTCAATAAAGGTATGTCTGTACTTCATATTAAAGGTCAGGATTGCTAATAGTCTTGTGGGAGTCTTAGCAAACAATTCTTTCCACTAGGGATTTCCCTACTTCCTATATACCTGTACCTATAACTTAACACTTGAAGTCTAGAGATAGATCCATTCAAACAAAAAAAAATTTCAAATAACTAAAATTGTCTTTCTTACACAAAAACTCTCTTTGCCTTTGTTTAAACAACAAGATTCTTGTTATTGACATAAAATAATAGTTAATAGAAAGTACAAATTTTATAATGAAAAGTTTGGGAGTTTGGAATGATGATTCCAAGATTAAGAACACGCCCTTATTACATTGGTAGTGGAAGGGAAGTGCCAATCAAAAAGGGAGAAACCATATCCTGCAAAACAGCTTGAGACAGCTCAGCCTGGATACAGATCTCCCACCTGACTTTTCCAGTTACCTAGCATGCCTACAGAATAGCAGATGTCTCCACCCTATAAGTAGAACGTTTCCAGAAACTGGTCACAGCCCCTTAAGCCTTATAAAAGTTTATCCCTTCACCCCTGGCTGTGGGGGCGAGACTTCTCTGAACTCACTTGGGAAGGGCGAGCCTCTTCCAGGAGCACAGAATAAAGCTTCCTAAGCCCACTCTGTCTTTTCCCTTTTTTTAACCTCCTATCAGTTGGGACCCTTTCCTGGGGTTTCTCAACCTTACATTCCCCATGCATGAGGGGCATCTGATCCCAGTACTTAGCTGGGATGTGGTTCAGATCACAACTGGGTATAGTTTCATGCATATTTACTTATAACACCAGGGATGTGGAGTTAGAGAATCTTTGCCCTGCCCTCTATAGATGTGAATATCTAAACACACACAGGCACACACACACACACACACACACACACACACACACACACAAACAAACAATCTATTTACCACAACATACATACACAATCACACATGAATGTACACATGACACACAAATACATCTATTCATCATAACATACATACGCAATCACACAAGAATGTATACATGACACACATACAGAATGGTTAGCCATGTGCCTCTAATCAGGAAAATTCTTATTTAAGAAATGCACAATAAATTGGATTATATATCCCAAGCAAATAAATGTATTGTTAGGTTCCAAGAGATTTACAAGGTTCTAGAACAAATGATTTGAATAATTGATCATATATAATGTACCTCATAGAGTATACATAATATACATTATTTACAAATATGCTACACACACACACACTCACATATATATATATATGTATATATGTATATATATATATATATATATATATAATTGCAATTGCAGTAAACTCTAAGACAGCAATTTACCTTCATTGCATTTAGGCAAAATGTCTGCTCTTGCCCATTTTGCTGGAATTTCTACATCTTTCACCAGTCCTGCTGCTTGAACAATATGTTCTCCTTTGCATGTAGCCAACTCTATTTGGCAAGCAGTATCTCTGGCCATCTGCAATTGTTGCATAGCTAGTTTTCTTAATCACTCCCAAAGGCATTTAACACATTTTTCTCTTTTTCAATTAATTGGTCCCAGGTCATTTTATCTTGCTGGGAGCTGCACTTACAGGTAGCTTATGTAAGGGAGGGGACTGACAGGACCTGCTGGATACCTGACCAATGAGCACATTACCAGAACAATCATGGTCTATTAAGACATGTTGTGCTGAGATAAATGAAATTCCAAAGCATTGATTGTGCTTTGCATTCTCCACAAACAGCAGAAAGAGAAAACAAGCTCTACCATATCCAAACACAGAGAAACTCCTTATACCATCAAACCTAGATAAGCATCTTCTTTGTCTGTAGTCTAGCAGTAACTAAATATGAAAGTAGGCTTATATGTAAATGTGGCAGATAACTAGTGAAGTCATGTATGTATGGGATTGTTCCAAAAATCAGTACACTGAAAGTTTCTAGGTCTGTTTGAGTTTTTGCTTTAAACGTTCACAGTGACTAAGAGCTAGGATATTAGTTTATTCCTGGGATGCAGGTAAATTATATTTGCTTCCTCATGGAAATGTATACTGTAGCATATCAATGATCTGTACAATACAAATGGGAACTCAGGATATGAGAATACAAAAATATGGTAAGAGTGAAAAATCTATTTATTGTTACAATAAATGTTGGGCAAAATTTCAAGCTCCTTACAATAATACACACTTATTTATATAAGGCAAAATAACTGTTTGAGGAGATATTTAATTGTAACAAATGAATTGCAATTTCTAAGGTACTTTGACCAATAAGTCCTGAACTGTCACTTCTTTTGCACATAGACATGCAATCTTGACTATCATCAGCTGCTGTAAAACTCATTAATATTGATAATTCCAGAATGTTTCCTCTTTAAAACCAAAATTCTCCCTCATATTCTTTGAGTTCATAATATCTTTCCACCTAAATCACACAGTAATCTTGTGATTTCATTCTTATATTTTTATTTATTTTTGGTGCATTGACTTTTATTCTTTTATTTTTCCATAGATGAAAATTGTGAATTTACAGTATTTTTGCATATTAACCTTTGATCCCATTCTTCTTATTCCTCCCATCACTGCTGTTCCCTGCCAGTCTCCCTTCAATTTTCTTGTCTTTTTTGCATGAGTGACCCATTGCATTTCATTTGGGTTGCCTTTCATGGTATGTGCTTAACTACTTGCTGGGGCATGAATCCGAACAGTGGAAAGCATCTCCATTCCATCAATAGTAACCTCATCAGTCTCTCAGAGAAGAGTAGGGCCTCTTGAGTTCTTTCCCTCTCCATGCTGAAATGTCGAAAGGACAAATCCTATGCAGGTTTTGTGATAATGTATACATAGCTGTAGTGATTTCATGAATGCAACAGACCTGTCCTGTCCAGAAGATAATGTTTTGCTGCACTGCTGCTCCCTCCAAGCTCTAGCAATTTTGCTGCTCTCTCTTCTGCAAAGTTCCTTGAACCTTGGATGGGTGAAGCTTAGATGTTCAATCAGTGTGCTGTCATTTATTTTCTACAATTTGCCAGTGTTACTTTTCTTTAACAAACACTTTCTTCTGAAGAAGGGCTCAGACAAATGTTGAGTGTTCTTCCAATCTGTAGATACAATGACATATATTTAAAAGTCAATGTGATAATCTATGGGTACATAGATGATCGTTTTTGTCCCTAAGAAACTTCCATACTATTTTCTGCTACTATGAAAACTGGTCAGCAAGGAAGAAGCTTCCAGATCATTTCCAGCTGGTCATTTTATATTGATATTCTTTGTTATATGTCTTCAGAAATAGAGTCTCACTGTCAGTTTCTAGAGGACAACAGAGAGCAATGGAAAAATCTGCACTGTTTGGAAGGCATTTGAGGCCACTTTAAGCCACAACTTAGTAGGAGGCATCATTTACCTGGGTTGTGGAATAAATAAATATTTTCTTTTATTTCCTGAGTAATTAGAGAAAAAAGTCATTATGTTGTATTAGTTGTAGGTAACTTAGCTGGAATATTAGTAGAATTCCATCTTTGTTCATCTGCTTTTCTCATGACTTTGTTTCATATTATTTATATGCATAATTTGAACTATTCTAAAAATAGTCAAAATAGTAACTGCTTTAATTTTTCACAACAATGTGATACATTCAAATTTAGCATCAAATCTGATACTTAAACCAGTGACCTGTTGCAACTGTATCTCATTTTGTAACTAATTTAAAAATGGTAGATTGTAATATCTCAGGTCAAATTTTGCCACTTCCGTGAAACGAGATAAATCTCTGGTATTTTTTGAACCCCTTATGGAATACTTTCATTAGTTGCTAGGCAAAATATGGAACATAATATTCAGTGTTAATAATTCTGTGAAGGCCCTAAAATAATGTTAAATCTAGGCTTTAAAAGTAGCTATGAAAACTGCAAACACAATGAGAAAGCATGTATTCAAAGTAATAATTTTCATAACTTTTTGATAAAGAAAATGTGTGAAACTATATTATGGCTGTCCTTTTAGTTTGTATGTGACCATTTCTGTTCTCAAGCATGCCAGTTGTGATCACACACATGAGTCCTATGCAATCAAGCCTGTCCATCACAAAAAGGCAGGGAAGGATCACAATGTTCAGGAGACTCAGAGGCTCACAAAACTTATGAGCCTCTGTTTCCTCCCTCTTCCCCAAATTATATAGAAGGCTATCCATTTACCAAATGGCACCCTATTTATCAGTAACCATATCTGCAAAGGGGCTTTTCTAATGGTATTGCTATTTTCAGTCTCCCCATATTTATATAAGTAACTACCAAAAACTCATTATTTTACCAATTAAACATATGAAGAATACTTCTATGGCTTATTTAGAATACAGAGGAATTTGTTATGTCCCTCCTGTAAAAGTCCTTCAGCATTAGCTAAATGTGTGTGGACTAAAATATATACCATTCTATTTAAGTAAATATTATCATCCTAAATTTAAAAATAAAAATAAAAAGCAATATTAGTTGGAGAGAAAATAATTATGCATCAGTAAATTATATGAGCAGTTACTTACCAAATATTGTTTGTTGCCAGGAAGTATACCAGGTATACCTTATGTTTAGGGTGCAGAAGTGAGTGAGGCATACTACTATGTCTCCTTTGAACTGCTTTCATTCAAAATTTTCAATAACACCACTGAGACAGAGAATAAACTCTACATTTTTTTGGGATATTACGTTATACCACATAACTCTTCATTAGCTCATTCTGTGACAAATTATTCTATAAAGTTGTAAACAGTATTCACAAATTTGGATATACAATGCTTTATAATTTCTCTTTCTATTTTCTTTTTTATTTTCTTTATTTTCCTTCCTTCCTTCCTTCTTTCCTTCCTTCCTTCCTTCCTTCCTTCCTTCCTTCCTTCCTTCCTTCCTTCCTTCCTTCCTTCCTTCTTTTCTTCCTTCTTTCTCTTTTCTTCCTCTTAGTGACCTTTCCAAAAGGCTTTCCTATGCAAAACTGTGATAATTTATGCTTTCTAACTTCCATGTCAAAATAATGTTGTTCTCTTGGGTGAAAACAAAGCCTCACCAGGAATAATTTGCTTGATAATCTTCATCAAGGGAGACTATGAAACAGTCTGAAATATTTTAGTGCCAGTTGATGTCTGTACTAACACAGCATTTCACAGGGTTTCTCCACTAACTATCTTTGGGTCTTCTCATAAGAGCCCTATAATAGTCATAAATATTTCTCTAGAGAGTGAAATAGAATCTGAAAGGCCTATAATAGCTATCATAAATGAATAATAAAATGTAGAAAAGACAAGACACCATGAAAATGGCAAATGAATATGATTACGTGTGTACTATACATGAAGTAATTATTTGAGTTACAGAAATTCTGCAAAGAATCATGTGGAGTCTGCAAAATTTAGCAAAGGCTGCAAATATTGTAAAATTGGTGGTTTGGAGAGAGGTGGTTCAGCATTAAAAAACAGGAAGCATTTCCTTGGGCATCTCTTGAATTAAAACAGGAACAGGTAAAACAGGTATGTTTGACCATACCTGACTTACAAAATTTGAATTGTTTTTCTATCCTTATAGGTAAGTTTAGTTGCCTTAGATGATCCATTTTGTTCTCTTTTTTATTTTTTTTTCTTTCTAATTGGGCCTGATAGATTCTATGGATAATAAAAGCTCTCTCAGTCTTTCCATTTCTTTTAAGGGTCTGTGATGGAAACTGAAGAAGAAAGATCCTTTCTGTAAGAGCAGAGGGGATATATTTTACTCTCTCTTTTAGTTGCAGCTGACTTTCCAGTGAATTCTACTCCATGGAGGACATGTGGTATTATTGATAAATTTATCAGCATTGCAGAACATGAGCTTGACATGATGTGAACTTCAACATCAAAGATGTAAAAATATTCATGTGAAGTCACAGGAACAGGATGGCCATTAGTGGACTTGCCTAAGGCTGCTTCACCAGGGTCAATTTCATCTTATTTAGCACCTTTATCCATGTCAGACCCATGACTAGCATCTTGGGGAAAGATGCTATACCACTGAGATTCCGTTTCAGTTCAGGGATGACCTTGTATCTTTAGAGTATCAGAAGGTACATGGATTATAGTCTCAGAAGACTAGATTATCAACACACTACAGTTCCTTGGAATGGCCATCCACAGTCTTATGGGTGTCAGTGACATCACGAACTATAGTCAGAAGTCTTCACAATGTCAAAATTGTCAAAGTTTACCTCATATAAAAGGATTAATCCACCTGTGGTACAGAAAATACTGCTAGACATCTTAAGCGACTTGATGAATCTCTCCTCACTTATTCACATCACAAATACAAGTGCATAAGCAGGTGTATATGACTCAAATGGTTTCCAGTGAAATCTATGGTAAGGAAGCATCAGAGAACATTACAATATATTGCACTCCATTTCCTATGAGTGGTCCATATAACTAAAATTTAAAGAAGGAGATGTTGATGGTAACAATACCCATCTTGACATAACAGAAATCAATCTAGTAACTAAACACTCAAAACAACCAAATTTGTTTAATCTATCCTTCACTTCCTCTTCTACTCTTATCATCAGCCAAAAAGACGTTTATGTTAATATATGTAGCTGTTAAATAAAGACTTTATATATTCAGGTTGGAGAACATGATGATTTCATATATGTATACATTGTTAAAATTTCCATTAACTAACACCACCTTCACTGCCAGTGTTATATAGGAGATCTTCAGAGTTTGTTTGCCTGATAGATGAAAGTTAATGTCTTCCTCTGAATGTCCAAATACATACTGTTTATAATCTTGGAAGATAAACAATACAAAATCAAAAGAGTTTTTGTAATATCATGAGACTTGTTAAAACTTAGCAGCAAAGCTGAATGCATGGTTTGTGTGTAAGGGAAGGTAGAAGAAGATGGGTGTTATGGTTAGACAAAGATGTCAATTTGACAGCTGAGGATTTGAGCTCTGGGCACATTTATGCAGAATTAGTGGTAGAGTTAAGCCCAGAGCAAACCTGCAGAGATTGTCTAGGTGATAAGGAAAGGCCCAGCCTATGGTGGGTAGGATTAGGTTCTGGAATAAAATACAGGGAGTTGGTTAAGAGAATCTTCATCCTTGAGTACATGTGGCCAGACATGTTGGTCTGGCAAGTAAGGATCGACCCTCTCTCAGCCATTATACAGAGATAGTGTGGTCAGTTTCCTCGTCCCTGGTGTTGGTGCATGTTCTCCCATCAAGCTGGACTGAGAACTGTAACGAGAAAATTGCAAGAGAAAATAAACGCCTTGTTCCCTTAAGCCATTTGATGGTGATTTATCAGCAACCATGCAGGTGAACTACACCAGTGGGGGTGAGAGGGCACACTTATGATGGAAATCACAAAAATGAATAAACAAGGAATGCTTCAATTTGACATGGAAGAAGAGAAAGAGAGGCAGGCAGTCTAAGGCCAAAGTTAGCTTTTTAAAAAAGCAATCTGGAGTTGAAGATATGGCCCAGTGATTAAAGCTTTTGATTTGCAAGCAAAATTACTTCAGTTCAGATCTCCTGCTGGGTAGATATGACAGCAACCTTTCAATTCTGACCCTGGATGAGTGAGTATGTGAAAGAAATAAGAGGCAGAACAACCCAAGGTGAGTTTGCATGTCACTCTTGGACTTCCTCAGACTCAAGTACCTGCATGTACACATGCCTAGAGCATGTACACATACACACAAAAAAATTTCTAAAAATCCAAAAATTCATGAAGAAACAAATGAAACACGTGTTTGCACAGAAGTAGTTTGTATTGTTTCCTACCAAAAAATCTCTTGCCTTGATATATATACATATATATGTATTTACATATATGTAATATGCATATATATGAAGTGTAGGAAGGAGAAATTCAACAAGAGTAGTCACTGAACACAAATGTAACAACAAACAAAGGAACAAGACACCAATATTTTTGCAGAGCTACAATGGGTGAAATGTTCCAATTCTATGAACCCGAAGCATGATCTGATCTGCCTAGGGTTTGAGATGGGGGCCTTGTTTTCATTCAGAAACCTTTGCCTACTGGAAGTCTTCTGTGCAACTGATCATTTAAAAAATCTGTCAGGAAGCAATTGATCAGAAGCCATGTTCATTACTCTGTACTAATTACAGAAAGCTGTTACAGAAAACAAGTTTAGAAGTATGGGCTTCAAGGTGGAGTTCTTGAATGTAGTGTGCTTAATCTCAAAGTCAGTGAGCCTACAGAATCTGTCTGATTTATTTGTGGCTTACCAAAGCTTCAGCACCAGGCTGTGATATTCTGGGTTGGTTGTCAGCTTGTAACAGGTGCACTTTTATCTGAATTCCTGCAAGGATTGTCTTATTTCTATTCTATTCTTATGTACATACAAAAATCATATTCCTGTAGTATAAATTTCATCATGCAAATTTACTCTCCACATATCTTCCCACAATCTCTTTTGCAGCATGACAAATATTCCATAGTAGACAAAACTCATACTCTCTGAAGTGAACATAAATTCTCTTGTGCTTAATCTCTACTTTACATCATCCATATAGTGTAATTATATACCAAGTTTTCTGTAGCCAAATTCTGTAGCCTAAGACATTGGATTGCTCTTAATGGATGCTGAAAGTCTTTCCTATAATGACTGTTTTATTATAGGAGGGTGCCTGGACGAGAAGGGGATTGGGGAATTTGGGAGATGGAGAGCTCATAGAATTACTTCCATCCAGGTTTTCCATATTCATGTCACAATCACAGAAAGAATTAGGGACAAACACAATATAGGGAATTTATTGGGAGGAAGTTTATTTACAATCAAAAGTATACATCAAGAGGTTGTGGTGGATTGGTTTTCTAATCGCTTTGGTAGAAAAGAAGGGATTGGAGGTTAGTGAAAGTATTGAGCCTTTAGATGGAGCTAAGCGCAGTGCAGGAGGAGCAAAACTGAAAAAAAAAATCAACAAACCATAATTCAGAACATCAGAGACTCTCTACATCAAACACCTGGAACCAGGCCATCCTAATCTCATCCCATCTTAAAGCTCAGGGAAATTTGCAGAAGAGGGAGCGGTAAGATTGTAAGAGCCTAAAGATGGGGAGGAGCAACAATATGCAAGATACTCCCCACAAGTTAGGGCCGAAGTAATCATAATAGGACTTTGTATGACCTGTGCAATGACCAACATATCATTGATCCCTCAAAGTCTAACATGGATCACAGGCACTAGGATCCTTAGAGGCAAGAGATTGACAACCACAATAGTGTTCCTATACTAAAGGGGAACACAAAAAAGAGCTCTAGGCACTGAGTCCTTTCACCTCATCAGAAAGGAGGATCCAGAGGGAAGTTTGACATGCACATTATAGGATACTCCAGGAAGCGGGGGAGGGGGCAAGGAAGGGGAAAAGGGGAAGTGAGCAAGGGGATCTAGGGAGGTAAAGTAATTAGTTAATTTTTTTTATTTCTTCCACTCATACGACTTTGTATGAGTGGAAGAAATAAAAAAATTAATTAATTAATTAAAAAATAAGAATAGTTAATTAAGTATACTACAAAAGGACAACTAGCTGAGATGTAAGTGTTACATCACATCTAGTGACAGTCATGAGCTGAGGGCATTTCCTTTGAGAGAAGCACTATCAGATTTACTGTGAACTTTCTTATGTCCATTTTATGGCAAATAATTATACCATGCCAATGTGCACAGTAGGTTAGTGGGTGTACAGTTTTGAGAGGTTAGTACAAGATCCAGAGCAAAGTAATTTCCAGTTGCTAGCTTCTATCATGCTAATCAGGGTCATGCAAATAAGGGCAGTCCAGGTCAAAAGGTCAGATGACAGGGAAGCTGGATACAAATCTGTCAGGTACTGCATCACCAATCCCCTGACGGGGCAGAGGGCAGATGGACATTCACAAAGTGTGTCACAAACAATTCAGAAACATCATTTTAATGAAACAAAAGGCAGAAAGTAGCCACCTTGTTCAGCCATGGTTTTGGGCATTTCTGGGAAATACATTTCTTAGGCTTTGAAAGACACAGGAGGATCTGCTTTAATGAAGCTCCTCTGTTGTCTAAGTTGCCATATCCTTGCTTCATTTCCGAAATGGTCTCGCCTATTTTATCATTGACTCGTATCATACATGTATTACATACAGATGTAGATATATATTATATATTTGTTAATATCTTACATATACCTGTGCACATGTATGCATGATCACATGGGGATCAAGCATACCTTGTAGTCTGTCTAGAACTTTCCCTAAACTACTTCTCAAATCAGTACGTCATGCTTACTGAGCTGCTTAGCTCAGAGACTAATCGTCTGTAAGCTCAGAAACTTCTCTCATGTAAAAGCTGGGCCTACAAGGCTTCCTGCTTGATCTTCTTTCCCCAGCTTCTTACACTGAATGTAGCATTACTCAAGGATTTAAAAGATTTTTACCTCAAGTCGCCTTCAGCATATCTTCTTTTTTTTAGGATTGATAAAAGCTAGGAACTAGGCAGCCCTATTCTGTTGGTAATTAGGGACACCAGCTAAAATGAACAAATGTATGTAATGGCAAAACTGGTAGTCAGTTCCCAAACATGTGTTTCTTTTGGAGCCCAAGTAACAAACAGAGTCTGGATCTAAAATCAAAAGAAAAAAAAAAAAACAAGAATTAAAAAAAAAATTCCTGAGTAAACAAGATGTTTTACACACCATCATACACTAGCCTTTGTTCGTTTCACAATCTGTTTCTTCTTCCTTCTGAAGTTATTGGCAGCATATTTTGGTAAATGTTTTTCCCCCTAGACTTTTCCTGAGTCTTACTGTGCTCTTCCCGAAGGTAACTCTTCCAGAGTCGTAAAATGTGCCCACTTCAAAGTACTAGTTGGATACTTCCTTTCAAGACCCCCTTCCACTTCTCTGTATACTTGCTTGCTTGCCCCTCTCACTTTTGTTCACTATCTTGAAAAAAGGAACTTGGCTCTAATCCAAGTAAGGATTAAAGGGATCACAAAGAATGTTCATTATTCACACAAGATACATGTAGTGTTTTACACTCTAAAATGCATAGGGTTAAATAATTGTCAAATTTTGTCTCGAATAATAAAGATACCTTAAGTGGCACAGGTTCAATGGAAGGAATACTTTTTTCCATTTTTAAAATGACTGATATTTTTTATGTTTTTCATCAAGAAAGACTTTCTCTTTTGGCTCAAGGTTACTAATTTACAATGAAGAATTACAAATGACTAAATACTAAATTTTGAAACTTGCTAAAAATTCACTATTTTATTTGTTCAAAGAGCACCCAATGCTGGGCACAAAAAAAAAAAAAGTGTCAGATCCATTTTTGAGAGAAATATTTGAGAGAAAAAATTATTGTAATGCAAAATCTAATTTTCAAAGTGCTTATAACAGTTTTAGTTTTTTATTTTCTCTCTCTGTGTGTGCCTGTGTCTCTGTGTTTGTGTGTTCTGTGTGAATCAGAAGGCACTATATGTGCCTGTGGAGACCCAAAGGGTGATGTCAAGAATCATCATGGATTAACTCCTCTTTGCTTTGCTCTTCAGAAAACTTTGAAAGTTTCCCAGACTTCCCTGCCTCCCAGGGACGAAAGTGCAAGCCACAGCCATTTCTGCCTGCCGTTTTTATGTGGGATCTGGAATGTGAACTGAAGGCCTTCTGCTTTCAAGGCAGAACCTTAATTCCTGAGCCATCTCTCCAGCCCGCACAGTGTTTATATGCACAGTTCTCTTTTATATACTGGAATTTACCCACAAATTCTTTAGCATGCTTTGATTCTGATGAGTTAGTGTGTCAATCAACTTTTGTACACAGTACTGTGTTTGTGTGTGATATAGTACTTCTGACACTGTTGTTTTTGTTTTTCCTTTCATTTTCCTCTTTGCTTTTTATCGTTAAGCTATGTTAGCTGCCAGGAAGACTAAAAAATTTACCATTACCATACTTATATATTGTTACAATTTTTTTAAATTGGTAATATAGAATGATTGTAACATTATTAATTTTTTCCAATAAATTCACTTCACAGGAGAAATCAATATTCTACAAAGTGAATAGATTCAGGACACTTTTCTATCCCTGTTAATCGCCTTCTACTTTGTTGCATGGCCATAAACATATGTGAAAATCATCTTTATGTTTTACAATAAAATATCAAGAAACCTTTGATTATACATTTAACTAACAGACTTTGCTGTAAAATAAAGTGAAATTATTTTGCAGCATATTGTAAAGCCAAATACAATCATGATTCAATCATGATCATTTTTACAAAGAAAAGATAGTTATCCTTTATTTAGTTATCCATTTTGACATAACCACTATTAATTCAATACATTCTTCATCATGAAAACAATTGCTTGTAAGTTTTGTTCCTTCAACATATTTAAACTGTACAATATTCTTATCAGTATAAGCCCATATACCATAAATACAAACCGTTGCACAAGATGATAAAACAATGTTTCTTAAAATGACAGTTAAATTTTCTCTTTTTTGAGTCTAATTTCACTGAGAATTAATAATTTGTGATATTTATTTTCTTAGAAATTAGTGCATACACAATAGCATATCCACTGAATTTTAATTATCTGAACAGCAAACAACTTACAACAGATAGTGAAATTGATGAGATTTTTTTTGTTTCTCTGAAAGCTAACATTTGTCCTCGGCAAATTCTTAGTATGTAACAAATATTACAAAATAGAATTTTTGTATAAAAATGTTCAGTTTTACTCTTAGTAATGATATTTACCTCATTAAAATGCAAATGTCTTAGAAAATAAATTATTAAAATTGAAGTTACCAATTAAATCTCTATCAAATTCTACCTTTTCCTTCTCCAGAGTGTCTGCTAGTTAATCATCCTGAAGAAGAGTGTCTCATTTGATCCTTGCTCTTTTTCAAATATTAGTTGCCATGACAATATGAATCATGATGCCACGGCAGAGGCTAAGTGTAGATGACAATTCAGTTTAATTTACTGAGACCATTTTCTGTGTCTCTTCATTCCTTTTTGCATAGCCTGAATTGACTATGGTACATTTAAGCAAAGATTAGTTGATGCCTAGGGGTGAATACGCTCAGATATTAGGTTCGCAGTAATAATACACTTGACAGTACTTGGCAAGCCACAGATTTCAAAGTGTCATCATTTCACTCATTGCTCCAACAAGAATTGATTGAGGGAGAAAACTGCTTTATAGATATAGTCTGTTGTCCATTACCATTCATCATACATTCCCACATAGCATGAGCTATTGTTTTTGTCCTCAGAGTCCTCCTCAATTTCATAAGATTGCTTGTTTCTTCATTATTGCTGTCTGCAACCAGCAAAATCTACTGTGGAGTATATTCATACTAACTAAAATGGTTCACTCGTTAGTTTATACTGCCAATTTTGGCTACAATCGAATCATAATTTAAATGAATAACTTTCTATGATAGAATTCCAGGCATTTATAAGAATGGAACTGAGGTGCAGTGCACAGACTAAATAGCATAGCTGAGCTCCTGAAGTTGCTGAGAATGAAGAACGACTAATCCTACTTACAAAATGAATTTTTTTAACTGAATCAGACTGCGTATCCATTGGATTTTGTATATTGTTTTAATCTGTTTTGTGATGCTATAACGTTATACGTGAATCTTAAATTGTTGTAATAAATGTTTGCAAGCTGGAAGCCAGAAAGTTCCAAATCAGGTATGAGTTACATGATCAAAGTCTCATGCTACAACAGAACATGCCATTTCATAGTGAGAATGCACACAGAAAGTGGGCTTCATTTAAAACATTGTAAATACTCCAGTCCTGCAAGAACTTGACTACTGCTGTGTGGCAAGTACTAATCTATCCCACTGTGGTACCCCATGTCCTAATTTTCCCAAGCAAACCCTATCTCTTAGGGTTAGCACAGCCTCTTAACCATATTGCAAAGAAGACCAATATTCTACCATGAAATCATAGCCAAACCACAACAAATAAACTTACTTAACATTGGTCTAGAATTTATCATCTAGGAATTATTTATATATTTATAATCTGCATCAACTATATCTGTTTTTAATTTGGTGTATATTCATATAAATAAGTCAGCTGACATACTAATCTTGTCAAGTATATTTGCACATGAAAAATCTATTTCATTACCAGAAACTAACACATGTGATTATGTAACTTGATTGTGACAACATATATAGGATAATTGCTGGATCCTAAATCTAGTATTTCAAGATCTTTCTTCTTGAACATATTAAAATGTATTTTTCATATTTAGAAAATAAGGATCTTAGAAACTATTATTTCTTATTTTGAGATGAATTTCCCATCCATATTGATTATAAAATGGTTATAAATCTATTTCTACATTTGCTTAGAATTTTGAATGTCGAATGGAAAATGTTTGCTGAACAAAAGGACTCCAGGTATGCATGTTCCCTAAGAATAAGAATTCAAGCATTTCTATCTCTAGATCATAACTTTGAATATTTGGAATTGCAGTGACTGTTAAGGATTCTTTTCCTCCCTCCCTTCCTCTCTTCCCTCCCTCTCTCCCTCCCTCCCTCTCTCCCTCCATTCCTCCCTCGCTCCCTCCCTCCCGTCCTCCCACTCTCCCTCCCTTCCTTCCTCCCTTCCGTACCTCCCTCCCTTCCTCCCTTCCTTTCCTCCCTCCCTCCCTTCCTCTCTTCCTTTCCTCCCTCCCTACCTTCCTTCTCTCCTCCCTTCCCTCCTTCCTTCCCTCCCTCCCTCCCTCCCTCCCTCTTATTCCCTCCCTCCCTTCCTCCATTCCTCTCTTTCTTTCCTCCCTCCCTCCCTTCCTTCCTTTCCTCCCTCCCTCCTTTCCTCTCTTCCCTTCCTCCCTCCCTCCCTTCCTTCCTTTCCTCCCTCCCTCCCTTCCTCCATTCCTCTCTTTCTTTCCTCCCTCCCTCCCTTCCTTCCTTTCCTCCCTTCCCTCCTTCCTTCCCTCCCTCCCTCCCTCCCTTCTTCCCTTCCTTTCCTTCCTCCCTCCCTCTCTCCCTTCTTCCCTTCCTTTCCTCCCTCCCTCCTTTCCTTCCTTCCCTTCCTCCTTTCCCTCTCTCCCTCCCTTCCCTCCCTCTTTCCCTCCCTCTTTCCCTCCCTTTCTTCCCTCCCTCCTTTCCTCCCTCCCCCTTCCCTCCCTCTCTCCCTCTCTCCCTCTCTCCCTCCCTCCCTCCCTCCCTTCCTCCCTTCCTCCCTTCCTCCCTTCCTCCCTTCCTCCCTTCCTCCCTTCCTCCCTTCCTTCCTTCCTTCCTTTCCTCCCTCCTTCCCTTCCTCTCTTTCTTTCCTCCCACCCTCCCTTCCTCCCTTCTCTCCCACTCTCCCTCCCTCCCTCTCTCCCTCCATTCCTCCCTCCCTCCCTCCCTCCCTTCCTCCACTCTCCCTCCCTTCCTTCCTCCCTTCCGCCCCTCCCTCCCTTTCTCCCTTTCCTCCCTCCCTCCCTTCCTCTCTTCCTTTCCTCCCTCCCTACCTTCCTTCTCCTCCCTTCCTCCTCCTTCCCTCCTCCTCCCTCCTTCCCTTCTTCCCTTCCTTTCCTCCCTCCCTCCCTTCCTTCCTTTCCTCCCTCCCTCCCTTCCTCTCTTTCTTTCCTCCCTCCCTCCCTTCCTTCCTTCCTCCTCCCTCCCTCCTCTCTTCCTTTCCTCCCTCCCTCCCTTCCTTCCTTTCCCTCCCTCCCTCCCTTCCTCTTCCTTTCCTCCCTCCCTCCCTTCCTTCCTTTCCTCCCTCCCTTCCTCTCTTCCTTTCCTCCCTCCCTCCCTCCCTACCTTCCTTCTTTCCTCCCTTCCCTCCTTCCTTCCCTCCCTCCCTCCCTTCCTCCCTCCCTTCTTCCCTTCCTTTCCTCCCTCCCTCCATTCCTTCCTTCTTTCCTTCCCTTCCTCCTTTCCCTCCCTCCCTTCCCTCCCTCTTTCCTTCCCTCTTTCCCTCCCTTTCTTCCCTCCCTCCTTTCCTCCCTCCCCCTTCCCTCTCTCTCTCCCTCTCTCCTTCTCTCCCTCTCTCCCTCTGTCCCTCCCTCCCTTCCTCCCTCCCTCCCTCCCTCCCTTCCTCCCTTCCTCCCTCCCTCCCTTCCTCCCTTCCTCCCTCCCTCCCTTCCTTCCTTCCTTCCTTCCTTCCTTCCTTCCTTCCTTCCTTCCTTCCTTCCTTCCTTCCTTTCTTCTTCTTCCTCCCTTCCTTCTTTCTTTTCTTCCTCTCTCTCTCTCTCTCTCTCTCTCTCTCTCTCTCTCCTCTCTATCTTTTTCTGGGAGATATTCTCTCTGGCCTGAAGTTTACTTGGTTCACTGGCCAGCAAGCTGCAAGGATTGCTGTGACCATATTTTTCCCCACCATGTCTCTCCAGAATTAAATTCAAATACTCTTGCTTTAAAAGTGAACACATTACTGGTCTTGCTATCACTTCCACATCTGACGATTATTCTTATTTTAAAAACGGTATATGGTACATTCATTACAACTATTTTCCATGACCAAAAATGTCATCTATAAAATGACAAATTCCTCCCATTACGATGGTGTTATTATTAAGAACATGCTGGAAAGGGGAGTGGTGATAGCCGTTGGCACTGGCACCTACCTCATCGATTGGTCCACATGAGCATTTTTAAACTTTTATTAAATATGTTCTTTGAAAAAAATATAATTTACTCATAATATTGTCTAAAACATATATTTTATTTTGAGTTTAAATAAATAAGCATGTGCTCTGTTGAATTTTGTAATTTAGGATACATTAGGAGGATCTTTTATACATTTACTTTTTTAAAACGTTTTTTAATTGTTTAATGGTGTGTGTATACACGTGTCACAGTTTCTATGAGGTCAGAAGACAACTTGAGGGTGTTAGTTTTCTCATTCTACTGAAGAGGCACCTGGGATGGAACTCAAGTCACTTAGCTTGGAGATATGAGCCTTTATCCACTAAACTGTTTCAACAGCCTGAATCCTGAACATTTTTAACAAAAAAAAAAATTAATTTCATCAAAAGTAGCATCCTTAGTGTTTTTAAGAACTGTGTTAGATCACTTTTATTTTCTCCCACTTATGTATTTATCTAGCTGACAATCACATAATTAGTCTTATTTCACCACAGAGCTTCAGCCAAGAAATATCGGCTATTCCCTGAATTCTTCAGGTTTGGCTTGACTACTAAGGGGCACTGACACAAGATCTTAAAGGGAACTGGACTCTAAGAATTTACTGTTTCTTTCAGTGTTGACCTTGGTTTGACCTAGGCTGGAATTTCTTTTTCTTCATAAGCTATAATTACTGTAACACAACCCTTGATTATATCTGTATTTCTCTCTGTGAAGTCTGGTACAAACTGTTGCTAGCACATTTCTCAAATGTAATGCTACTCCAGTCCTTGTTTCCTCAACATTGACTACACTGTTGTAAATTGTCTCTGCATTAAATTCTCTTCAGTCACCCATTTGAATACCCTACCTGTTTCTGTTCAGTAACTTGATTGATACAGAGACTGTCCCATGTCTGCTATGTCCATTATTTCTGCAGTGTGCTCCCCTGAATGCTCATGTGCAGAGGGTTGTCTTTAAGATAATTGATCTTCCAAAGTATAAGAATTTGAAATTTGCATTTAGCGATTTTTAGAAAGTACTTGAGAAGTCCTATGTTAAAATTACTGTATGTCCTTAATATAATTATGCATCACATTTTTGGTATTTGTAAATGAAATAAACAAAACCTTTTTCTCATTTGTTATATCTTATTTCCCTAAGGAGAGTGTGCCTAATCAAGTTTTCAATTTTTCATATTCTTTGTGTTTTATGATGTGTCATGGACTTAGAGAAACAGGCTATCGTATATTTGAGGTCATGCACTCTTAAAATTATTTAAACAACAGTGTATCTGATCACATATTTTGATAACATATAAAATATATATTCAATGTTTAAATATATGTGCAAAGAAATTCATTCTGTGCATTGTAACCATACATTGAATTTATCAAACTTCCATTATCCAGTCAAATATGACTAATCATATAAGGATAAATAAAAATGTGTTGCAATAACTTGAATTTAAATTAAATGAAAACGGTCTCAATGATTTTTTGTTAATACATCATCTTTGTGTCCATCATTTCTTTCGCACAAAACTGTATGCAGTGTAGTTTTTGTTGAAACTTTTCTCAATAAGTTTGTGCCACTACATCCTCTCACCCTTCCACACCCCTCCTCTTCCATGTTATCTACCCTTCCCTTTGCTACTTATCCCTGTCCCTCCTATCTTACTGTCTCTCTGAATATGAGAATCACAGGGCTCATTTGGGGTGCTTGTGTAGTAAGGAATTAGGTCTCTGAGGTAGTATATGTGACTTTCAAAAGGCAAAATCACTTTTATCTTTTGTCCAACATCAGCCATAGACATTTTTTCAGGGTGTATTTATGTCTCCTGATATCTCCACTGGTCTGTGGGGGAGTGTTGATAGTGAGCCACTGTGCAAATCTGAAGGTTTTACATCTCATTGCCATGAGCTCTGATTATTGGTTGTTCCCTGTTTCACTGTGGTCTTCTGTTACACTAGGACTGTGTTCTGCCTGCATGGTAAGATCCTCTCCTATCCCAAGATAAAAATGAGAGGAATTTAAATGTAAGTTTACTCTTGGATGCTTGTGGTTGGAATTGAGACATCTGATCCTGTGCACTGTCACTTTACTCCCTGGCTACTGTTTATACTGTTTTACAGTGTTGGGCATGTGTTCCCTGCCACTGGGGGAGGAAGGGATTAGGGGCTAGTAAGCAGGTAGTTGCCTACATGGAGTCTAATCCCACTCTCTACTCAGTTCTACTCCTGCTCTTCCCTCTCCTTTAAGACTTTTCTTATATAAAAAGCTTTTTTTTAGTGGTTTACTCATGTTCTTTTGTTTCTGTTCTTCTGGGATCTTCTTGAACCCTTCCCCTCGTCCTTGGCTTGTGTTGTTTTGTGTTTGTGGATGTTATAAGAGTTTCTGTTTTATTCCACCAAACTGATGGTTTAATGCTAGGATCCACTTATAAGGGAGAATATACAGCATCTGTCTTTCTGCTTCTGGGCTATTTCACACAGTGTGATTTCTTCCAGTTCCATCCATTTACTGACAGATTTCATTAGTTCATCTTTCCTGACAGCTGAACAGTATTCACTGTATATATATATCATGTTTTCATAGATCATTTGTCAACTGTTGGATATCTAGGTTGGTTCCATTTCTTTCCAATTGAGAAAAGGACCGCTATGAACACAAATTTACACATGTCTGATTCAGGATGCTTTGTTCTCTGCAAGTATTCTATGATTAGTATAGCTGAGTTGTGTGGAATTTCAATTTTTATCTTTTTTAGGTGCCTCCAAATTGATATCCAAAGGGTTTGTATGACTTTACAGTCCCAGGAACAATGTATGAGGGTCCCCCTTTACCCAAATCCACACCAACATTTGCAATTGTTTGTGTTTTGGATACACTTAGCCACACTAACGGAATAAGATGATATCTCAGGGTGGTTTTAATTTTCATTTGTCTAATGACTAGAGAGGTAGAACAGTTTTTGAAATGTTTGCTAGACATTTGATTTCATCTTGGGAGAAGATTCTTTGAAGTTCTACAACCATTTTAATGGGGTTATTTACTCTCTATATATTTAGTTTTTAAAGTTCTTTGTGTACTCTGGATATTAGTCCCTGCCCAGTGGGTGGTTAGTGAAGATGCTCTCACTTTCTCTGTTTCACAAAAGTATTCACTCTCAGTATCCCAGACACAGAAAATTTAAGTGCCATATTACTCCCTAATAGGTGGATCCTAGTACCAAACCCACTTAGTGACATACTCAAAGATAAATCTCTGTAATACCTACAGTAATTGCAAAGATTATAAACAAGAGGGAAAGGGAAGGAGGGCCCCACCAGAAACAAGAAGAGAGGGGAATCATGCTATAGCAGAGAAAATAGGCCACCATTAAGTACTGCAAGTAAGTAGAGAGACATCTGGTTAAGCTCACTTTCCTTCCTGGTCACTTGCAACTGATGGGGTTTGATCTCACCAGAAAGGGAGGCATACAGTCTGGCAGATAGAAGGTGAGACTGACCCCCCTCACACGGTCTTCTATTCTTATTCCATCTACCTTTGAATCTACTCTTATAATAAGACTCTATTTTTTTAATTATTATTATTATTTATTCAACTGTGTGCATGTGCGTGTGTATGTGCGCACACGTGTGTGTGTGTGTCTGTGTATGTGTAGAATCACGGATGAATTCGCGAACCACCATGGACTCTTCCATCTCCTTCTGCCCCGGGATTTACAGGCTCCGCCCTACCAGGACCAGAAGCACAGGCCGCCCCGCTTCCGCCTGGCGTCTATACGTGGGATCTGGGATCCGAACTCACAACCTTCTGCCTGCAAGGCAGAGGCTTAACCCCTGAGCCACCTCTCCAGCCCAATAAGACTCAATTTTAACAGCCTTTTATCTCTGGCTAGGAGGTGCCATCCAATACCCATCAGAATGGAGCCAAGGGCGGTGCAGGAACAGCAAAACTGGAAGAAAAAAAAAAACAACAAACCATAATCCAGAACGACAAAGACCCTACATTAATCACCAGGAACCAGGCCAGCCTGGTTCTCTCCCCATCCCAAAGATTAGGGAAATTTGTGGAAGAAGGGGCGGTAAGATTGTAAGAGCCTAAAGATGGGGAGGAGCAACAATATTCAAGATACTCCATACAAGTTAGGGTCGAAGTAATCATAATAGGACTTTGCATGACCTGTGCAATGACCAACATATCATTGAACTCCCAAAGTCTAGCATGGAACACAGGCATTATGATCCTTAGAGGGAAGGGATTAACACCCACAATAGTGTTCCTATACTAAAGGGGAACACAAGAAAGAGCTCTAGGCAATGCTACTGAGTCCTTACACTTCATCAGAGAGGAGGACCCAGAGGGAAATTTGACATGCACACTAAAGGATGCTCCAGGAATGGCTGTGGAGGGGGAAAAGGAAGAAGAAAAGAGGAGAGGAAGCAAGGGGATCCAGGGAGGGCTAGAAGGAGGGAGGGGAATGGGGTACCTATCAGGTTTGTATGAGTGAAAAAAAAAAAGTATTCACTCTCAACTTGTAAGAATAATCAATCTAAATAATCCATGTGGTAATTGCTCTAAAGACTTCACAAATTGAAATGACATTTTATGCCACTGTCCGTCAAGTTGGGATACATGTAGGACATTATAATTCCCTGAAAGCCCACATGGTGAAAGTAGAAACTGACTTGTGAATGTTGTCATATGACCTCCAAATAGTCTAGTCTCCTTCCCCACAATATATTCCCCCATTTTCTCTCCAATAAATACTTATCACAGATGGCAACAGCAATATTTTGTCTTTAGTAATAATTTTTAAAATTACTGAAACATATGGAATACTTCATGAATTTGTGTGTCATCTTTGTGCAGATGCTTATCTTCTCTGTACCATTCCAATCCTAGTATATGTGCTGTCAAAGCAAGCACATAGTGTGTCTTTATTGGCTGTTCTATATTTTAATTCAGTCACTGACTTAGACACACCTGCTAATTTTTGCCCATTTTTTCCTAAATTATTCCTCTTTTTCAAGATCTTTGGGCTGTTTTCCAAACCCATATTAAATGATTGGACTAAAATAAGCAACATAAAAGTAATAAATATCACTAACCAATTAATTTAATTCCTTCTTTGTCACTGTCAATTTAGAAACAAAATGTAAAGTCTAATTTGATTGATTTCTTACAGGAAGAATAAATTGGTGACATTCTCTTCAGCAAATCAAAGTAAGCCACATTACTTCTATTTTTACATTGTCTTTCATCATAATTTCAATCTACTTACAGCAATTCAGTCAAACAATCTATGTGTTTTCCCTCTGGGGGACTCACTAAATTTGCATTTGAGACAAGCAGTCAATGCTCACCTCTGCTCAACTGTACATAAATATTATTTCAAAAGGAAATTCCTTGGAAGTATTCTTTTATGGGATATAACTTCATTAGTAAGTAACTGATTATTGTATGTTTTCTCCCATAAAGCTAATTTGGAAAATCTTAATTGTCTTACACTTCTTGTATATGGCAAAATAGATTATTAGCATGTGTGAGAATTGATCTGATTTTAATTACACCTTCCATCATAGTTGATAGTATTTATTTGATTGGACTTTTATGTTTATATTCATCTATTACTTGCAGAACATTGACAGAGCGGAACCAAAGCAAACTCATCCTTACTTTGCTTTTGGTTCATGGTGCTTTCACAGCCTAATACCAGAGAATGAAAGATATTCTGCATTAATTGAAAAGAGCTAAACATTTTTTGGACTGTCCTAACCATAAAACAGATCATTTTTGCTGTTCTTACTTTAATCCAATTTTATCTAGAATTTGGATCTTCACATTTTTATGTTATTTTTTTGAGAATCAGTTTCTAATCCCTGATAACCATATGAAATTTTATCCTTACTTTCTAGTAGCAAAAACACACAACATTTTTTTAGCAAAGAAAGAGATAAATATTGACTTTCTTTTCAACATACATTTTCTGCATTTCATGAAAGAGCTTGGAAATGTAGAACTTCTACAAAAGGTATTGAAACACAGGCATGAAAGCCTTCAATAACATTACTTAGTCTGTAATAATAAGTTAACAAAATTTTAACTCCAAGAACCTTGCAAAGCAGATATAGTCTAATATAAATCTGAAAAGCATCTTGGTTAGATGTTAGTGTTATTGGTCAGAAAATAATTTCTTTAGTATTTTCTTTCAGTGCTATTAAAATTGCCTTTAGCACTATTAGCTTATCACTCTTTTCTTTAGTTGTGTTTAAAAGGTTTTCCTAAGTTTTTCTCTATGAATGTTGATAAGTCCCATATTTGCTCTGGTCTTCTGTATGGTTTATCTTCATATTTTTTTTCCAAAACCTCTGTTTAAAAACAGTTGATTTGTTTTCCATGCTAGTAGCTAGAATTTTATGACCTGTATTTTGCATTTACTTCTCTTTTCACTTCCTGTAATTTTCACATTCATGATGTCATGTTACTTTCTGTTTTGTGTTCAAAAAATTAACATTGACTATGTGATGAACATTGATATTGAGATATTAACTGTAGCAGTAATTTCAACACCTTTTGGAATGTAAAGGCAAAAAATACTTATCTAAGATCCTATTAAATAATATCAACAGTATAGAGTTTTGTATATTATACATGCAAACTTTTATGGAAGAGAAATGCTGTGTAATTATCAATTTCATTCTGAGGATTTTATTGGAGATTTAAAACACATTTAGATAGAAGTCTGCTCTATTTCTCTCATTTTTTTTTTTTTTTGTTTTCTGTAGTGATAGTATGTTTGCTTTTCTGTTTGTTTGCTTTCTAACTTCCTGTATGGTTTTCATTCAGTTAGATTTACCCAGTTGAAAATATTACTTTAGGGAATGAATAAATGCCTTTGAGCAAAACTAGCCTTAGAATTCATTTATTGCTCAAAATTCCTTTTCCTTGTGAAATTTCTTCCTTGTCTTGTTAGTTGTACATATTCATAATAAAAATTTAATAATGAAAACCATCCTGATGTTAGTTATTACGCTCCTCAGAGGGAGGTGTATTCCCAATATTCTAGGCTGCTATTACCAGAAATAGAAAATCATAACTGAGTTTTATTTGTGCAACAGAGGATGACAAATTCAATTAATTTTTAAAACATCCTTATGTTCAGAAAGATTATTATATTCTTAAACATAAATAATATAATGGAAATATGTTCATTTTAAAGCAATAGTTATTTCTATCCTCCTTACTAGAACATTTAATTAGTATCTCAAAATAATTTATTTATCTCCTTTTTAATTAACTACTTAAATTAATATAAGTATACCATCTAAGATAAAAATGTATAAATAAAAATTATTTTTTATTATAAAAATAATATATAATGGAAATGTACTTAAAAGGCTGAATTCTTGACAGCTGAAGAAGTATGAAAGGGGAGTATATTCTATCATTAAAGAAATTGCAGTAGTTCACGTGTTCCTTTAAAAGTGAGATTAAAATGGCCTGATGATAAATGTCTTCTTTACACTTATCTTAGGTAGAAGATTTGACAGTTAGATATTATAAGCTGCAGAATATGAAGCAGTTTCATGAACAATAATGCCTTTCTCCCACAGGTAATAGGGTCCACCAAGAAAAAAGCTCATAGTAGACATCAACATAACCTCCCAGCTGATTTTTAAGCTCTTTTTTGTTATTTTGTCCATTAAAATAAAATAATCAAAGAAAGTTTTTAAGTTTGTGTATGATCATTTTCTATATCAATGCAGTTCTATAGTTAGTGACCAACTTTATTCTTCTGCATTGCATTTGCAAGTGTTGAAATGCTTTTACCTTCCATTTTCATCAATAATGAAGTGACTTCTTTAGTCGCCATTACATGTTGCATACACTGTTCTAACAGAGTTTTGCTCAGGTGGGAAGACATAATTTAATCAGCAAATGTCATTTTCAAAGGAAACATTACTCATTAAGCATTGTGACAGAAAATAAATGAAATAAAATGGAAAAGGATGGACCTTTGAGATTTTTTTTTTCTATTAACAGATTTGAAAGGCACAGAGTGACAGGTATTATAAGTCCATTTTTACCAATATTCATGTTGTTTATGTTTCCATTTTGGGGGATTAAATCTTTTAATACTTAAACAGTATTGAGATTGTAGGTATTATTATAAGATCTCTACACCTGCTATAAACAAGTTAAATATTTTTCTTCTTTGGAGTGTGGAAATAGCTGTGAATTTATCAGGATAAGGGTTCAAAAGTTTTTATCAGAATCCAGCAGTAGCATCAATGATTCCTTTTTTGGTTTTCAAAGATCAAAATATTAAAAAAGATGGTCAGTTTAAGAGGGAATGCTAGCTAGCTTTTAAGAGGTAAGATTCTTGAATCAGATAGATAACATATAAGAAGTTGGGGTCCTCAGTCATGCAACTGTAGAATGTCCACTAAAAAAGCACTTTGGAAGAGACATAGGACCTAGGTGTGAGACAACAACATTGGCCAACATTTTGATTTCAGTCAACTTGAAGTACTGAGCAAAGGATTCACCAAAATAGTGTAATAACACTGTGTAATGACCCACAGAAATGAAGAGAAATTAAGCCACTGACATTGCAATCAACAAAATCTTTGATAATTTGTGACACAGAGATAAAAATGTAGTACATCAAGTCAAAAGAAGAGTTGAAGATATGAAATTGTATTGCTCATTAATGATCAATACTTTATACATTAGAATAGATACATTGGTCACTGCAAAAATTTCAGTATTAACTTTCAAATTTTGAATGGTAAACATGACAAAAGAATTTTAATTTTTTTAAAGAAAGTTATCTTCCTAACATTATTTTACAAATAATAAACTGTTATTTTCCAAAAGAGAACTCAGGTGGAAACCACAAGAAAAGAGTAATGTACAATGACTTATTTGCATCATTCACACAACAACCCTCTTTTCCTTGTATTCTCTTGGTAGACAATGAGAAAAAAAAAAAGAGAGAGAAAAATAATTCCAATTGTTGGGCAGAAAGAAGATAATTCAAATTATTTGTGTACCTATAAGACTACCAAGGATAATCACCATGATTGACATAGCTTAAATGTACGAGAAATGCAGGTTTTTCCATAATCAGCAAATTCACCTTACAGGAAATGAAAACAGGACTTAATAATAGAGGATGGGAAAGAATGAGATTGCTAGGGAAAGTGCCTGCTAGGCATCCTTCAATACCAGTGAATGTGTATATTATCACACAATATGATAAGTTCTTACATATAGAAAGAAATCAAAAATTATCTACCTGGTTAGAAATTTAGGTTGCTCTAGGAAAGCATATATTGCATTTTGAATTATAAGTGAGATATGAAAATAAGCACAAAGCATGAAGATGTACAGAGGAAGATGGAGCATTAATATTCAGTGACAAAATATGCCCTCAAAGAGGTAACAATTAGAAATCGTTTTGAAAAAAATGTCAGAAAATATCAGGTAGAAATTATTTTTTGAAAAATGAAAAGTATGTGCTACTCTGAAGAACAGAAAACATTTAATATATTTAAGCATGGTCATACATGATGGAAAACTGAGGTAAGTTCTACATTGAATGGAAAGAAATTTATTATTATGTTAGATGCAAAAAAAATGAATGAATCCTACAAATATTAATGAGTTTTCACAATGATTGCTCTAGAAACATAGGCGAGCAGGTCTGTTTATAATAGGATATAGAATCCTGTGGGCATATACCCAGGAGTGCTACAGTGGAGCATATGGAAGTTCTATGTCTGTCTTTTTGAGGAAACTCAATGATGATTTTCCCAGTGGCTTCATCAGTGTATATTCCCATTGTCAATGATTAAAGATTCCTCTTTTCCACATCTTTGGCAGCACTTATAATTTGATTTTTTGATGAGGACTAGAATAAGATGGACTCTCAAAATTCTCAAAATTAGTATTTCTTCTTTTCTTTCTCTTCCTCCTCTTCCTCGACTTTTTCTTTCTTCTCCTCTTCCTTTTCCTCCTCCTCTTCCTCATTTTCTTCCTTCTTTTCTTCTTCCTTCTACCTTCTTTATATTTTGCTATTCAGATGTTTGGTCCATTTTTTATTGTTTTTATGTTTAGATTTTAGTTTACTTATTATGTATTTTACATATTTTCCAACCTGGCTGCTCAACACAATGAATAGTTAAAAATATATATGAACAAGGGGCTGGAGAGGTGGCTCAAGGGTTAAGCCTCTGCCTTCCAGGCAGAAGGTCCTGAGTTCGGATCCTAGACCCCACGTATAGACTCCAGGCAGAAGCAGGGGGCAGCCTGCGCTTCTGGTCCTGGTAGGGCGGAGCCTGTAAATCCCGGGGGCAGAGTAAACAAGAAGGAGGTGGAGGCGGTCCGTGGTGGTTCCCAAATTCGCCTGTAGTTCTACACACACACACACACACACACACACGCGCGCGCGCGCGCATACACACGCACAATGAATAAATAAATAACAAAAAAATTAAAAAATATATATATGAACAAAATAGATTCATATATTTAATAAGATCTTCTTGGAAAAAGAAAGTTGACCAAAATGAGATTCTAAACAAATCACATAGAAACATATAAATTCATAAACAAAGTGACAAAGAAAAACTGTGCTTTCAAATGTAAGTACAATCTGTATCTAACAAAGATATTTAAATCTGAAGCTGTCATTGGAATGGTCTAAACATTTTAAAAGTTCAATACATGATCAATAGTGTACAGATAATAATTACAAATTGTTTTACAATTTGTTTAGAATTGTTAGAATAAGGCTGATGAAATTATCAGTGAGATGCTTTAATATCTCAGACAAGGATTAACTTAACAACTAGTTACAAATAAGGAACTGTGACCTACATTTTCAAATTTCTCTACAGTGAATGTCTGTCCATGCTCAAGAGTAAATATTCTAGTAAGGTTGAGAGCTCCCATGGTAAGAATATGGTTGCCATAGGTGATTGTCAAATTGATATCAAATAATTTGGAAGGAATTCATTGAGAGGATTTAATAATTCCTTAAAAATAAAAGTCTAACATTTTATGTTTCATGAAAAGAGATTGGATTAATCAAATAAATTATTTAAATAAAATTATTGAACTAGACTAAATTCATTTTAGAAAGTAATGTGGTTTTAATGGACAGCTTTTCATACTGTTAGTCACAAACACTTTATTTCTACTATTGCTCTAGAAGAAGGAATTTTTCCGTATCAGAGTTTCAGAAATGTTTTTTTCAATCATTTACTTCTAAGGAGATAAATTAGTTTATTGATCAGAAGATCTGAGCAGACTTACAGATCTGTGCAGTCTGTTCCATGGATGATCTCAGGTGTATTTCAGGGCAACTCATTTGAGAGGCCTGAATACATCTACTCTACCCTAGAAATGGTCAATTTTGATATTTAGAAAGCAACATATTTAACTTCCACATAGTGATTTTACACACACACGCACACACACACACACACACACACACATGCACACACACACACGTGTACACACATACATATATATAAGATATAATATGTATTATGCTTATATTTATAATAAATATACAAAATACATTCAGCCACTGAAAGTCAAACCATGATATTTTTGGCCATCTTTATTATTTTGTAAGTTTTCTTAAACAATTGTAACTGAAGAGTATCATGTTCTTTATTTGGGAATGAGTAGGATATGGCAGCTCACAGAGATATGATAGCTCTTTACCACATTTACATTTTCCTTGCTCTTAAGGAAGTGTTAAAAAAATTTTAGGGGCTGGAGAGGTAGCTCAGGGGTTAAACCTCTGCCTTGCACGCGGAAGGTCCTGAGTTCTGATCCTAGACCCCACGTATAGACGCTGGGCGGAAGCCGGGGGGGGGGGGGGCTGGGTTTCTGGTCCTGGTAGGGCGGAGACTGTAAATTCCAGGGCAGAGTAAACAAGCAGGAGGCCCGTGGTTCTACACACACACACACACACACACACACACACACACACGCACACACACACAATTGAATAAATAATAAAAAAATTTAATAAAAAAAAGAAAATTTTAATGTTTACCATTGGTTTATATTAGTACTATAGTTCAGTAAAAGCATAAAGACAGGTTTCTACTATTTTTAATCCAAATTATTGTGCTTCCTGGAGCTAGAGTCAGCTGAGTTCATCAGTGTTATAGTTTTCATGCACTTTTAGGATGTGAGAAACTAAGAAAATGTCTTATCTGCAAGGTTTCATCTTTCTCAATAGTGGAGCAGTTTTAGAATATATGGATAAAGTGAATACGAGAACAAAGGTTGAATTTCAAAGTGAATAATGGATCAAAAGGAGGTTTGAAACTAAATAACAGATTAAAGACAGGGCTTGTTTTCCAAAAAGTGATATGAATAGCTGCAGTGTACTCTCAGGTTTTCCTCTAAGCTTGCAGGCAAATTATCATTGCTTCTATTTTTTCCTGTTTCAAATCTGGGGTTAGATAATTAAATTTGTTTCTCTAACTTCAGAGCTAGTGTGTGCAATTGAAATTTAAAACATTCAAAATACATCTTAAATACAGTATATAAGCTATAAGCTAAGAAAGATAATTGGTCAGGAGTTAGAAATTGAGACTTTAGATGAGAGAAAAAGAGAGAGAGAGAGAGAGAGAGAGTTGATGGTATGTATCAATGACACTTTAAAAGTAGATTAATACATTTTCTAGGAATTTGTACTAGGTTTCTGAATTATAGTTTAATCTTCTAATCTTATAAAGACCATGCATGTAAAGTCAAAGCAAAGGCAACAGAAATATTCACACATCTGAAAAACAGAAGAGTGTAATAGGTATGTTAAAATGATGTTAAGAAACAACTTCTCTTAGGTAATATTCTGTGTATTAAACATCCTCTGCAAAAAAGTTGTATATAAAATATAATGAGAACTTAAAAATCTATAAACTCAATACAGAGATAGTGAGTGTCTCATCGTGCCATGTAACCAGATGCAGAATCAGAAAGCTATGGCCAATTTCTTTTCTGTAATCATGCCAGTCAGAAAAAAAGGAGACATTACCAAAATTAACGCACTGTATGACTTTGTGATGCCCCTGCAAGCTGTCAGTCTTCTTGCCAGTACCACAGCAGTAGCAGAATCCGACAGGAGTATGGACCTATTTCAAGCCCAGGTGTTGAGCAATTTGAAATGCATGAGTTCCTTGTTGTGAAACAATCATTTCCTCTGAGGCTCATATTGTCCTCAGCACTTCATGAACACATGCATGGCGAATATCCATTCACCGTCTTTAATACCTGCACATTTCTAAGAATACTAGAACATTTTGTTCTTCCCCCTCTCTACCGGTTCTTGCAGAAGGGATATTGAAGCAAGAAAAGAAGACAGTATCTGGTTTTGAAGAGTGCACTAAAATATTGTACAATTGTTGCCATCCCTGTAAGCAACATTAAAAAGATGATGGCCTGTGATGTAAACAGACAGGCACAAAATTGAACATGCCTTAAGAAATACTTACAATAGAAAGAAACTCAAATCTTTCAAGCTGTAAACAAAATGAAATTTCCTCATTTATTCTCCTTAGATATCTTCAATCTTATTTTGCCATTTCATATCTTTGCATTTTCCCTTTTGTACAGAAAATAAACACAAAGGTAATTATGAGCAAAGTTTTTTCACATGTTTCATCCATCTTGATCAGACAGAAGAGTTGTCAACAACTTTTTATTTTTCATATTTGTTAGTAGATTGTATGTAATATCTCTCCTTGGGCTAAGTTAAATGTCAATTTTTACAGATACTAGCTCCTCAAATCATAGATCTATAATTATTCCTTCTTACTATTTTAGCTTAAAGTTAAAAGAAATGATAAGCATTTAAATTAATCTTACCATTGTAAGAATCAACTGTAATATATATGTATCTTAAAACACTGGTTTTGATGCAAGAATGGAAAACTGGTATTTGGAAAAACACGATACTTAAGATCAAATTGTTAATCTTAATAGCTTGTTAAACATGGATTTCATGGTATTCTAAGTATAGTACTCTCTGTCAGGCACAATATGAGTCCAAGATGAATCCTGGAGTTGGTTTTCAATCTGACCATAGTGATTTTATGTTAAATTGGTTGTTAATTTGTCAAAACCATCATACAAAATAATGAGGTATATTCCTTTAGAATGAATGATGCTGACTATATCATAATAATTTCATATTTTGTAAAAAACTCAGAATGTTCCAGCCTGTCTGAATCTCAGGATCTTCAAATGAAGCCTGTTTGAATTCATTCTACTCTTGCTGCTTTGCTTTCCTCCGAACAGCTCTGTCTCACAGGCAGTAAAGTCTAATAGTATATGATAAGGCTTATACCTAAATGACCTAAAATGATTGAGAAAAGAAGAAGTTCCCACATCATTTCCAAGGAATTGAAGCTCAAGAACAGATTTTTTTTTCCCTAAGGGTAGTTTCAACAATATAGTCCTCCTTTAACAAAAGCAATGAACAATGACTCTTAAAAAAGTACTGTTACATAACCAGACAAAAGCAGAGATGTTATACATTATTAATAATTAGCAACATTTTAATTTTTATTTTGTTTAATTCAATAAAACTAGCAAATTTGGAGAAAATTAGAGAAAAAATCTTGAGTATGCATATGATGTCCATTGAATAATTTCTTTTTTGACTTCATAATTTTGTTGGGAAAATCCATCTATAAAAATATGGAAACATTTTAGAAATTTAAAAATAATATAAAATATTTAAAATAATCCATGAACCACATACATTTAAAATGTTTGATATTGTTCATTTAAATATTTGTCCAAAAGACATCTTGAAAAAAATGCACTATGACTTCCAGTAAGATGTTTTTAAAAATACGTTGAACACATTTCTGTATGCATAGATATATGAATAAAATATGCCCAAAAGCTTTTTTGGATCTGTACACTAAAAATGTGCCCATGAGATGAGACTCTGGAGTGAATATTTTTATGGTTCAGGTATAAGCACTGTGCCTTAATTATAGCAGCAGGAATAGTGCTGGGCTCATGAATTTAGTAAACACTTTTCCTGGAATAGCATTCACCAATTTGAAAGAAATAAAAGCATGTTAAAAGGTACATATTTTTATGAAAATACAATGCTAACAAAATATCCAGTGAAAACTAAGGTCACTCTAAAGCAAAGATCAATGAGTAACATTTACAAATGTAAAGGGAAGGTGGGATTGTTTCTACAATGTTGTTTTCTATTATAAGACCCATTCATCCCATTATAAAGGATGCTGTAGTCACCAAGCTTTTAATGATGTTGGGGAAAGCAAGAATAAACAAGCATATGTTGCATATTCTGCTTTTTCAGAAAATACCTGAATTATTCCCACGGAACTCAATCTAGGCCTTAAACATCCTAGATCAGAGGAGGAAGTGGTTTTGTCTATACATACCCTAGGTATTCCTATGAGTCATTTAGTTTAGAAAAACAAATTATTAAATAGTCCATTCTTGTGTGGTTCTGGTGCACACAACACTACCTGCAGTGAGCTCATGAGTGTGCTACCTGGTCCTGTCCAGAGTCATCTTTGCTGCACACCTTCCCTTCTTGTTCTTGCATTCTATAAGCCCCCTCTTTCAAAATGCTATTTTAGTTTGGAGGAAATACTAACGAAATTGAGCACATATCTCTCTCTCTCTCTCTCTCTCTCTCTCTCTCTCTCTCTCTCTCACACACACACACACACACACACACACACACACACAGACTTGTAAGAGAGCATTTGTTGGGGAAAAGGAGATGGAATGGACCAAGGATGGAAATTAGGGATGAAAAAGACTCGTTTATTATATAACATAGAATGACTTAAAATGCTGTCTCTCCCCCATGTGTAATCTTCTCACCTTTTTTTTTTTTTGAATGGATTTCTTTTAAGGAATGATTCAAAAGGAGGTAAAAGCTAAATTTTATAAGAATATATTACTGAAAAAGCAAGATTCTTTTCAAAATCAATAATTCAATAATATCATTTCCTTGTAGAAATTCAGGTAAATAAAAATTATTGATTTATTTAATGGCAGAAATTAATGTGCACAAAATACTGGGGTTTTGGTAGTCAATTTCTGCTTATATATATATAATGTATATATGTATTATTTTTAGCCAATAAAGTTGTTTCCATGGCTGTCATGTTCTATGAGACTTTTTTCATGTTGTTTGAAGATTTCTTCAAAAGAATTTTACTACTTTTCACATATGATCTCTCCTACAGGTACATTATACAATGTATAATATGGGACAGATAATTTATCTGTTGGACATGTGATGTTCCTGTTTCCCTAAGACCTTCCCCAAATTTGCCAGTATTCCTTTCTGGCATTACAGTCAATTACAGTCAATTCTTGCTCACTTGAATACTGTCTGTCATGTAAAAGATCATTTGAAAAATTCTATCTTGCCTGGAAATGGTGAAAACACAGAATCTTAACAACTCATTCACTTACAGGGAACATCTTGCGTTGACTTGGTAAGAAGTCAACAATGAATCCTTGTCCACAATTCTTTGCTATAATTAGTCTCACTGATCCTTCACATCTAAATTAGTCAAAGTTCCCTAGAGGAACAGAATTGATAGATTGGATGTATATAAAAATAAATTTATTGGATTAACTCACAAAATAAATCACTGTAAAAGGATAGTAGGTTGCCTGTAACTACTCAATTACTGAGTTAAATATCTCAAAAGACCAAAGAAACCCTGAAATGTCTTGAACCTGTATCATGCTGGAGGGCTGAAGAGGCTGGACTCTGATGTCAGCAAGAAACTGCAGGCAGCATAACTGAAGATCCTGAGCTCTAGCGTCAGACATGAACCCAGGCAAAGTCCAAGAGCCTGGAAGCAGCAAGGAAAGATGGTGAGAGACCACTGGTAGAGTCAACACAGCAAGTCATTATGGGGCAAAAGAGGACAAATCCCTCTCCTTTGCACTTCCTTTTCTTCTAGTACAACGCTGAAAAGCACCACACATTATTTGCTGCGTCTTTCATATCAATTAAACAATCACCTGCAAACTTGTTCAGTGCATGCCCTGTCAACTCTTCACAGCTGTGTCCCAAACTCAGACTTCCACTGTCAAATTGCACCTGAAATTAACTATCACAACATCTTTGCCAATTTCGTGTTCATTTCTCATATGGGAATTCCTCACAGAGAAATCTGAGGACACTGACAGATGACCAACCAAAAATGAACCCAGTGGAAGGATTCCTGAGGCCAGCCTGGGAAACTGTACACCCTGAACTCTTTATGCAAATGAATCTAACTTGCAAAAGGTCTTTGTACTACTATACCTCTGAATTCATGATGGCTGTGATGACTTTGAAGATATATGCATTATGCTAAGGCACTATTTCTATTTCCCAGAACACAGCACGGGGTTTATCAGCACAAGCAACCTTATCTACCCTGGCATCACATTAAATAACCTTTTCTGGCCAAGTTACAAAATTTCTAAATTTTCCTCATCACTTTCTTTAATAATCAATCTAAAAAATGACAGGTTTATTTTGCTTAATAGCCTAGAGGTTCATTCCAGTTTATGTTTGGTAGCTGCTGATGCATTAAACTTGCTATAAGACAACAGTTTACAGTGGATATGTGAGGAAGAGCTTGCATAGAGGCAGAAAGCAAAGACAAGCGAGGTGCTGGGCATCTACTCCTGCAGCATGCTGCCCAAGGACCTAACAACCTCCCAGAAGGCCATTCTTCTTGAACATTACTCTTCAGTTGCACCCTTCTGGGAATCAAGTCTAACACATGGAATTTGGTGGTTTTCAAGTTGCAAACCATAGCAAAAATGAATTTTGGCATCACTGTAAGGATTCCATTTCTGCTGACTAAATGGGCAAAAGCAACATAACATTAAAATATAAGAAACTATTTGCCAATTCTCACTCTGCACTTACACCTATAAACCGTTAGCTAAACATTGGTGTGTTTGAAATTGCAAATATAGATGGTGCATTCTAAGAATTTATGATAACTGTATTGCATTTTCTGATCCATGGAACAGTTTGTTAGTCAGAACTAAAATCTTCATGGGCAAATATATTTATAGTGTGTCTTGAACCATGAAAAGAAAAAAATACTTTTTGAATATTTTTTGTTTTAATTATTTTTTATATTCTTTCCCATATGGAATGTATCTTAAGAAGTATTTAGACAAATGTGTGTATAATAATAAAACGTCAACTTGAAAACAATTTGATGTTTTAAACAATTACTCTGAAATCATGAAACTAGATTTTATCATAACCTATAACTTTCTGAAATAAATAAAAGTGTGAAATTTTTCCGTTTACCCCAAAGATCTTTTGGAAAACAATAAAAAAGTTCAAAAAGATTATTTTTCATTTCTTGGCTCACAAAACACTGTAATTTCCTGGTTCTCAACTTTTAGCTAATATATTTCCTTATAAGACTAACTTATCTTTCTCCTTGAGTTCTTACAGTTTCAAGTTACAAAAACTCAGTGAATTAGCTTAAGTAAAGAAAGGAGCTTATAGTGTCATGTCATTAGAACAAATCCAAGCCAAAGTCATTAAAATATATCTGACATTTTTTCTTTTGTTGTTTCCCTTCAAGAGGAAAAAATTCACATAAAGTGAATTCAAAATGATAAAAGAAAAGCCTAGTCTAAATAGCCTTTTTGGGACTTAACCAGTTTTATTTTAAAATTTTTCACAAAAAATTATGAAGTTAACAGATGTCAAATCTTTTGCTTATCATTGCTTTTTCAAAGTTTGTATATAGTCACCTTTTTGTAGGTACAATACATTTGCATTTTGAGTCCTAAGGAAAAATAAATGTTTGTTTTCAGCAGTCTATCTTAACTTAAACAATCAAAACATGTAATTCAAATTTTAAGAGTCTAACACAACTGCTGTGTTCCTAGCAAAATGTTTCACTCATAAAAAAATTATTATTCTATTTAGTTATGCACACTTAGCATTAGAATTGATCTCTTCATGTTTGAAATAAACAGACTTTTGTTCACTACAGGTTGGAGATTTTTCAGGGGATCATAAGTAATTTAATCATCTTATATAACTGAAAGTTAATACATGTTGGATAGCAAATCCTTAATTCACTTTCTTCAGTCCTTGGCAACTGCTATTCTACACTCTATTTATCACTATTTGGCTCTTTCCTGCATGTCATATAAGTGGACTCATGATGTTGTAATTGGCTTACTTCACTTGGTGCATTGTCTTTAAAGATATTGATGCCTATCACTTATGGCAAGATTCTATAGTCGCAAAGAGAATATTCCACTATTAGCAGGTTCTGTTTTGTCCATTCATTTATCTGGAGATGGATATTTATGTTGCCTATTTCTTGATTATTGATATTGATTCAATTTGAGTCCATAAATACTTACAGAAAATCCTGATTTCTGGTATAACTACCTTCATTATTTTGGTGCAAAGGTTGCCATTTGCAGTGACTGTCTTTATCCCTTTATGTTTGTTCTGAGTCTCTGAAGTGTAAAGTCAGTCTCTGATGAACAGCATATCATTGAATGTTCAGATTTTAATCCATTCAGAACAGTTTGTTTTACTGAGAGGAATTTAGTCTTCCTAGTGCTGAAAAAACTTAAATTTATGTTCAATGTTCATAAACTAAAACAAAACAATGATAACATTGTTTTTGATTAAATGCAGAAAATATATGTTTATTTGGCATTTTCATGATATTTAATGTTTAAGACAATTTGACATAAAATACCCAATATGTTTACCATTACTTGACAACTTCATGTTAATCAAGGCAGTAAGTGATTTATGCATGCACTCTTAATTTAAAAAAATAAAAATATTTTAAATTATGAAAAGTGTAAGGATGTGTGAGTTCATCATATTTAGAATTTTAATTTATTAGATTCTTAGGATACAGTGTAAGATGATTTGTTAGATGAAGAAAATATTTGAAATAATTATATATTCAAATTCATGAATATTATAATACTTGGTTAAAATTAGTTAAGATGGAATGATAATCTTTTTACAATGAAAAATTAAGTCAAAAGAATTTGAACTATAATTCTCTGAGATTGTCCATACTCTACCCACCAGGGCTGGAAGTGTAGGGCTGCCCTCGTTCTGACTGGTGTTTTTAGGTGAAATCAGGGATTCAAACTCAGGACCTTCTGCTTGAGAGACAGAGTCTAAACTCTGAGCCTCTCTCCATCCCTGAAATATAACTTTAAAGAAATAATAAAATAATATATTTGGAAACAAGTAAAAGCATTACTAGTATATGTAATCTGTTAATCTGCTTAGAGTTTGTTCTCTGTTAGAAATACATTTATGTGACTCTGAAATTCAGAGATTGCGGCAAGGCCAGACTGAAGAACTGGGCCTTGGAATTCAGTATTGAAAAAATTTCATGACTTTATTTCCTGTGCTGGCTTGTTTCTTCCTAAATAATGACTGCTTCTTTCCAACTCAAATGGAAGAGACTAATAACTGCGATGTGATTACATCTCAAAATTTGTGATTCATGGGAGACAGAATGTGGAACTGGAGAGTTGGCTCAGGGGTTAAGTCTCTGCCTTATAAGCAGAAGTTCCTGAGTTCTAATTCTGATCCCATGTAAAAACACCAGGAAGAAATAACAGAGGACTGCACTTTCAGCCCTGGAAGGTAGAGCATGGGAAACATCAGAGCAAAGCAAAGAGGAGGTCAAACAATCCAGGATTATTCCTGAAATCGTCACCCTTGGGCCTCTACAGACATACAGAGTGCTTTCTATTGCACACAGGCACATATATACAGACACACATAGAGACACACAAGCCCAAAAAAGGAAAAAATCTGATTCACAATCAAATTTTTCTATTCACAAATGCTAAAATGTAGATGAAACTGACATTTTTCCATGCTGTCTAAGAGAATGCACTTTTATGTTTGGCACTATTTCAGCCAAACCAGCTGGAGCCCAGGAGTCATTCTGTAAGCAGACACATGGGGGAGGTTCTATTTACCCAAGGATATGATGTACATGACAAATACGCAGCTTCAATCTGTAGTATTAAATTCCTTTTGTCTTTCCCTTGTTATTTCTTTAGAGTCTTGTTTTTGGCTTGCAATTACACACAGTAACACAAAAGACTATTCAGCAATACCTTCAGACACAGTCCCAGCATACTTCCTTAAGCATTTTAAGCATTTCCTCTTGTAATAGGGAAAATTTTCATCCACTATAAATCTTGACTTCTTTACAAAGGAATAATAGCAGTTTATTAATAATGATAGGAGCAGTATAGTGATATGAAAGTTATAGATTATCTTTGTACCTTTTGTTTCAGAATAAAACATTCATTTTTACACATAAACATCATGTCTCAGATGGCAGGAAATTTTATACTCGTTAGATTTAGGGACATGTGTGTCTTTGGTATGCATGTACTTCCACATGTGTATGCCCATGACAGAGATGAATATCAGGCATTTGCATGATACTTCTCCATCTACAGTGAGACATGGTTCTCATCTAATAAATTACTAAATCAGCAGTGTGACTCTGCAGCTTGCTTCAGGGTTTCTAGCCTCAGCCTTCCAAGGGCTGCAACTAGAGCTGAGCAGTCATATCCACCTATCACAACGTGGGTGCTGGAGCTCTTAAGTCTTGTTCTCATTACCTGATTAGCAAATGCTTTACCTTCTGAGCCATCTCTCCAACCCTAATAGACATACTTCTCTATTCAAGAGAATAATCTAGGAGACCTCAATTGGGTGTTCTTGAAAATCTTCACTTGAAATCACTCATGTTACATATTGTTAACTCATTATTCAGTCATTTTACAATTTAATGTTTAGACTCTGAACTACATCAATAGGAAATAATAGCTATTTCCCACTTGTGATATATTTTATATATATCACTTCACCGTTTTCTGACTCTGAAAGCCCTCTTCTGTTTTTAGCTTTCTCTTCTTAAATGTTTTAAATCACTTCCTTTAGTAGGAGAGTCTTAGTGATATATGCCTTAAGTTCTGACATAAATGCGAGTGTTCTTTGCCTCACAGATAGTGTTTTCCTCCGAGTGGGACATAGAGTTGGAAAAATCCTCTTCATCCCTTCCAATGTTATCCCTCCTCATGCATGGGAAAGTCTTTCAATATCTTCTGCTCCAGGGAGGGTTCCATCTGCCAGGAACAATTCTGGACTCAGCAGCTAGCAGAAATGACTTTTTGGCCATACATAGCAGAAGTCCAACTGGCCTATAATACATGTATTTCTTTGTGCCTCATCACCCAAAGCATTTATAAGCTGCCAGTTCTCTTAGGCAGGGCTAAACTGAGAAGCAAGCCAGTTTGATCTTTGGCATTTTAGCCACATCACAAGCCCAAAACTAACCTTTGGCTGGATCACCACATGATTATTTAAAAGATGAGCTACATGATAAAAATTTGAAAATCATTTTGCTTTAATTTTGCAATTATCAATATTTAAATACAATACTGTCATTAATGGTGTGATCCTCAATCTGCTATTCAAAACATAAATTCTGTAATGTGTTGATGTTCCTTAATATATACTTTTTCCATTTTTCAAGTATAGGCTGAGAATTTGAATGATGTAAGATCAAAGAGATTGAGAAAAATGTGTTAGAAGACTGGTGGAAGAAAGAAGTTAAACAATGCTTCAGGAAAAATATAAGAGAAAAAGAAAAGGAGAGTAGTAAGATGAATGAGGATACAAATAGTACTAGACAAAGGAGATAAAAGAAACAAAGAAATGAGTACAAAGGTAGAGAGAAGAAAACAGAAATAAATTTTTGAAGGGTAAATATATTTTCAATCATTTCTGCAGTTTATATGCAGGTTGCCATCCTAATATCACTTTGAGTAACTAGCCATTTAGTTATGTGAATAATATTTACACAATATTCTTTTTAAATCATTGCCTCACAACTTTGCTTATCAAAAAATTTCCTTAAAATAAAAGTCAATTATGGAATACTATCGCTCATATCATAATGTTTCATAAATGCTTCAGAGAATTATTATGTAGCAGTGATCCAGATTCATAGGATGATTGATTGGTACCTTACCTTCAAAGATGCCTGAACATAAGTAATTTAGTTTTCAACTCAACAGTGAGGGAATACACATAATTGTGACTCATTCGTGTGCCCATGAATATATTCAGTCTTCTACTACCTATAGAAATCATTTTTAGATGATGTCAAAATGAAAGTCTTTGTTTATACTATACAAGTGACCTTCTGAATGACATCTTTTGTCATTCATCTTTGAGAAAAGCACCAATTTTCTTTTTCCTTTTCTTTATTATATAGACAGCTTCTGAAACATTTGTATTTACTCTAGTAAAATATATTATTAAACTACAGAATCTGTGTATTTAGATGATTATTCAAATGATGATTATTTTCTTAATTTGCTCCAATTGAAATTGTGCCACATGTAAGGAGATATTTCATAGCAACACAAAGGTTTTTCCAATTTACAATGGACTGTTCTAAATGTAGCAGTTTTCCGTGTAAATAAAATTATTTGGCTTAAGAAACTTCACAAATTAAAAGAAACTATGTCAATTATAAGTTTGCTTAGGTTAGAAATCTCTCAATAACAATATGTTGTGTTCTTCTTTCCAAGTTTACTCAAGCAACTAACTATTATTTACTGTTAAGTTTGATCATTCGAAAAATAAGTATTAATATAGAAAGAATAAAGAATCATAAAGAGATTTGTAAACATAAGTCTAACTCATACCTGAAGAGTTTTATAGATAATGAATAATCTAATAGGAAAGTCATCCACTGCAGCAGATTTCAACAACCTTGCTTTTAACTTCACTATCCTTGCAAACTGATCTTTTTTATTTTTTTCTGTTTGTTTATTTATTTTTTCCAATCAAACTTAATAGGTACCCTGTTCCCTCCCTCTCTCCACTCCTCCCCAGTCCCCCTTTTACCCCCCCATTTCTCTTCCTTTTACTTCCTCCCTCCCTTTCTCCTAGGACTCCCCTCCTTCCCCCCTCCCATTCCCTGAAGCATCTTTTAGTGTGAAGGTCAAACTTCCCTCTGCATCCTCCACTCTAATGAGGTGTAAGAATTCAGTGGCATTTTTCACTTGTACTTGCATAATTCCAAGTCATGGGGAAATGTACTAAGTCAGTCCATCATATAAGACTAAAGGTTTATCTACTATGTAAATGTCCAATAGATAGATAACTTACTGTAAAAGTATGGATCTTTATAGGGCATATATTTTCATCACAAGTAATTAAAATATAAAACTAAAATTAAACGTGGAAATAAAACATAATAGTAAGGGAAAAAACAGAACTATTTATTTTCTGAAGCAAAGTTATAATGGAGAATGAGGAGTGTAAGAGAACACAAAAGGAAATTGGAGGAATGAATGCACAAGAATGACAGAAACATGCCTCAGTGGCCTTCAGGTTTCAAAAGTTAGTCATATTGACTGATTTTAAGTCAGCTATTCAGTTTCCCTATCATAATCTGTTTGGTCTAGTAAGGATTTTCTGAATGAAACACTATTTGCAATGGAAATAAGAATAGCAAACATGTGTGATTTCATAACTAAAAAGTTTCTGTTCTTTAAAAAGAAATTGTTAATGATGTAAAAAGGAAATCTATAGAATTGGAGAAAATTTTCTGTAGTCATACATCTAATAAAGTAGTGTCTGGAGTATATAAAAACTCAAAAAATTTAATATCAAGAAACCAAACAGTCCAATTTCAAGATGGGCCTCAGAATTATAAAGAAACTTTTAATAAAAAGAAATTTAAGGGGCTGGAGAGGTGGCTCAGGGGTTAAGCCTCTGCCTTGCAGGCAGAAGGTCCTGAGTTCAGATCCTAGACCCCACATATAGAAGCCGGGAGGATGCCGGGTGGCCTGGGTTGCTGGTCCTGGTAAGGCAGAGCCTGTGAATCCAGAGGCAGAGTAAACAAGGAGGAGGTGAAGGCGGTCCATGGCGGTTCCCGAATTTGCCCTTGGTTCTATGCACACACACATACATACACACACATACATACACACATGCACACATGCATACACACACAATTGAATAAATAAAAAAAATTTAAAAATTAAAAAAAAGAAATTCAAGTATTTAATGTCCCTAGTTATCAGAGCCATGCAAAAAACTCTGACTAAAATAAGAAACACAAATAAGCACAGATGCTGGTGAGAATGTAGAGAGAATCCCTTTTTCATTGTTGGTGGAAGTGCAAACTTGTAGAACCTCTTTGAAAATCAGTATGGGCATTCTACAAAACACTAAAAATTTAACTACTGAATGACCTATACATACAGCTTCTGGTAATCATTCCAAAGGCATCTATATTATATTAGAGACATTTAAACTAACATGTTCACATCAGCTCTTTTCATAACTAGCAAATCAATGGAATCAGCCTGAAAGAACATCACTAGGTGAGTGGATAATGAAAATATTGTACATATACACAATGGAAATCTAGTCAACTGTCAAGAGAAAATGATATGTGCTAGTAAATCAGTGGAATGAGGAGATATATTGAGCGAAGAATACCAGACAGAAAAAAGACAAACTGAAAAAACCTTTAGAAAGATATGCTAAATATATCCTCCTATAATAGCTTTAAACTAGAAAGGAACATTAGCTGGGAGATAGGAGGAACCTAAAGGAGGAGAGGCAGCCAAATATAAAGATGGAGTAGCAAGGTGGAAGACACAATTATGGGAGAATAGTTGTACTGGAGAGGGAAGTAAAGGGACTAGAGAATGGGAAAGTAGAAATTAGCACAAAGTGAAAACACAGAAGTTTGCCTTCTACTTATTTTTGTCATTGTGTTCATTTTTATAATTTTTTTAAAATTTTCCTAGTTTTACAAGTATTTTGAGTAACTCTCTAGTAATTATCCCTTCTCCTCCTTCCCCTCTACCCTCATTATCTTAATCAATCCATCCTACTCCCTCCCACTTCCTGTCTATCTAGTTCCATGGGCCCCAGAGTTTTCTCTGGGTCATCTGTTCTAGTGGGGGTTCCGGGCTTCTCTGTGGCAGATCAAGTGGCTCTTTCTTTGGAAAACCCTTTCATCTCTCTAGCCTTAGCCCCTCAGGTTTCCACTGCATGTAATTATTTCTCCTGAGATCCCTGCTAGTCTATGGGAGGGAGCATGTTGGTATATCAGTCATTATGCAGGTAAGGACAAGTGTCATTGCAGTGAGTTCCTGGATGCAGTAGGCCTGTCTTGCCTGGAATGTCTTATCCACAAGTGGACCATCTCATCCTTAGACTCTTCGCCCCCTCTATTGCAAGGTTCCCTGAGCCTTAGGATGAGGAGAAATTTGGTTGACCTGATTTTGGGTGAGCAGTGCAGGAGCAGGGTCTCTGGTATTCTGCATTCTGATTGGCTGTTATCTGTTTCACTGCTCTTCCCACTGCATTAGGCTGTGCTCTGTATGGGTGTTGAGATCCTCTGCTTCTGGTGTAGAAGAAGGCACCTAGATTGAGTGCCGAGTTCTCTTCCAGTCTATTGGTATAATAACATATATATACCCTGTACAGGGTTACACAAAGAGGGAGGGGAAGGAAAACAAAAACTCCAATGCAATGCTCCTACCAGAAGCAAAGGAATTTTAGATCAATTGCCCAGTTCAAGGAATGTGATACCTCCTAAAAAATGTTAGCTGTGGGAGAAGGAGGGAGAGGGGGAAAAGGAGTGAGGTAGGGACAACCACTCATTATATTTATAAAACTAGAAAAAGAATAATAAACAAAAAAAATGTTAGATAGTTCTCAAAAAAACCTCAAGCAAACTTTTAAGTGTTAACTCTTAATAGTTGATAATAATGTACCATTTGCACCCTTACAATGTACTCTTAGATCAGAAAAACACTCAGCACTCATCGTAGGCCCAAGAAATTGCTCTCAGGCAATAAAAATGCCCACTCCCCTACTGTTCTGAAATTCCCCTCTAGAATGCCATTTGGCCAGAGGATCTACAAAAAATCTGGAATGTCATTTAGCCTGAGGGCGGGAAAGAAGCCTGCATGTGGATAAGACTGTGAAACACTGCTTGTTGGACTGCTTTGGTGGGGCATGCAACCTCCTTTGTCCCTTGTGTGTAAGCCCTAGTACCAGTCTCTCTCTCTCTTCTTCTCTCTCTCTCTAATAAGGACTTTCAGTTATTAATTTTAACTTTTGGTCTATCGTGAATCTTTGGATGACACCGCAAACCCATAATATTCTAGGGGTTTCCCCAAAATGAGGCGGGACTATTTTCCAAGGAACCGAAAGAAAGGCTTCTCTCTATAGTCAGAGCTGAAGGAAAGGTTCCCTTACTAGCTGGGCGTCTGTGAGCTTTGAGAAGCTCGTAATCTGTGCCTCATTGGGTGGATTTCCGGACCCCACAACAACACTACCAGACAGTAGACTCTGTTCATGGCAGGGATGCTGTACCCAAGATAATGTGTACTTTTTTTTTTTTTTTTTAATTTTTTTTTTATTATTATTTATTCAACTGTGTGCATATGCTTGTGTATGTGCGCGTGTATGTGTCTGTGTGTGTGTGTGTGTGTGTGTGTGTTGTGTGTGTGTGTATGTGTAGAACCACGGACGAATTCGTGAACCACCATGGACGCCTCCACCTCTTTCTGCCCCGGGATTCACAGGCTCCGCCCTACCAGGATCAGAAGCACAGGCCGCCCCCGCTTCCGCCTGGCATCTATACGTGGGATCTGGGATCTGAACTCAGGACCTTCCGCCTGCAAGGCAGAGGCTTAACCCCTGAGCCACCTCTCCAGCCCGATAATGTGTACTTTTACTAGATCTCCACAATAGTTGGTTTATCAACATTTTGCCACGGAGAAGAGAGGATTTCAGAAGATATTATGCCATCCAGAGAGATTCCATGAGACTGATATTCATGAAGAGACTGGAAGCTTCTTTATAGTCTGCCTGCTGGTAAGTGGGCTACACTCCAATCAGTTCTCAGGTGCTAGGCAGTGCAGGCATCCTGGATGGTTTGCAGTAAAAGGAACATGCAGAGGGACATAGGAGCAGTAGGCATAGGAGCTGGAAAGAAGAACATGGGGTGGGATAGAGAGGAATTTGGGTTGGCAGTGAGGGATGAAAACACATAAATTTGTTGTATTTATATATGAAAGTTTCAAAGAATATACAAAAAATATTCTCATAGTATGGTGGCATAAGAAAGTATAAATACTCAGTGATTCTTCAGCTTCTGAATTACCAGCACCGCAAAAGTTGTCCTTGGTGGAGCATAACCATTCCAGTGCTCGTGGAAAAAAGATAAAGATAAATATATTTTTAATACATGGAGAATGAGGTACTTATTTCAAATCTTTGCTTCTAAAACCATTGGTCTCTGGCTAAGAAAGATAAAACACTTCAAGTGTTGTATTTTATTTTAAAGTTTATTATGAATTTTAAAATATGTAATTCCTATTTAATTCACACTAGAGCAGACATTTAGTTACAATGCAACCATGATGACAGGTCAACTACTTTATTGTGTGGCTTATATCATGCCACCATTGATTTCTTTGAACATGAGTCCATTTCTACACTCATACCATAAAGGGAGATTTATAATTAAAATATAAGTTTTATTTTACCTGATTATTGAAAAGCCCATTGAACAGTAATATTAAGTTCATAACTGAAAAATCTCCATAACATAGAAAGTGACGGCGAACTGAATAAATTGATTGGAATTAAGAAAATGATTTTCTAAAATAAGGAGGCATACAACTAAGACTAAATACTGTTTTCTAGTAAATAAAATTCTTGAAGGAAAATCCTCTAAAAGCAGAATATGAGACAGGGATTCAAGTGTGTAATTAGTTAATCAATTTTTTTTTTTTGTAGAAAAGGAATAAAACAAGCAGTATGAAGTAGAAAAACTACTAGAGTTATTTTATTGCCATCAAGGAACTACAAGGATTGTCAAAGTCCCTTAGTCATAGCACATGGAATAAGTTGATAAAATGCACATTATATTTAATAATTTATGATAAATTTCATTAAAACAGGATATCTTGACTACTAACATACTATTGGTAATATCTTGCTGTTCTATTACACTATATGACATCTTTTCCCAGAAATGACTCTGCAGCTCTCTGAAAAGTACATACCTTTGGCTCCATTATGGGTTTACAAGTAATGAAGTATAGTTATTACAGATCTTAAGGAGAATAACCATCATTGGATGAACTTTTCAAGAAAAATTATTTCCCTTAAAAGACTTGGGGGCAGGAGAGAGAGCTTTTTCCACCAGCAATGACATGAAAATGTGAGATTCAGGCCCTCTGAGCATATTTTTTTATGTTCAGGCTACCACCTTAGCATTTCTTCATGCTACTAATCATTCACATAAGCACAGAATGTTTAATGATTGTTTGGTTATTTGTTATTATAATATTGCCACCCACAAACATTTTGACTTGTTCCTAATCTGTTTCATGGCTGAAGGAAGATTATGCTTTATTACAATGGACGCCATAAGAATGCTACATGTCACCTGTAATCAACATAGACTATATGAATGATACCCTGTATTTATTCCCAAGGATTTCCCTGTGGACCAAGTATCAGTTTTGATCAAAGCAACCTGAGAATGAATTTGATTTTGGTGTGTTTGCACTTACTATTTTTGTTAATTTCCAAACATTTTGCATACTTTCAGTGAGCTTCCTATGATTACCAGTAAATAACCTTAAATACAATTTCTTGAATGAATTTTTTTAGGACAAACAAACCAAAAAACAAATCAAATCAAATGCAATAATGTTTTAAAGAACTAAAATTATGTAGTTTTTCTTTTTTTTTCCTTCTTTCCATTTCCTTCTCTTCCTCTTCCTTCTCCTCTTCCTGATCTTCCATTCTTTCTTTTCCTTCTCCGTTTCCTCCTCTGTTTCTCCTCCTTGTTTGTTTTCTCATTTCCTCCTCCTTTTTGATCTTCTTCCTCTCCTCTTCCTCTTCTACTTACTTCTCTGAAATTTAACCCTTAAGAATGTCCTGTGTGACCACTGTGTTTGTGCTCATTATCTTTGTGTTAGTGATTGCTCTCATTCAACACAACACTTTGTGTCAGAACTTTCATTTTATATAATAATAATAATAATAAAAACTGGGGTTATTCAACAACAATGATTATCTGTTCCCACTTTCCCAGGGACAAGGATCCTGAGGTCATTGATAAACAAGGAGCCAAATACCAGGTACTTACCTTATCTATGTATTCTTTGAAACCAGTCCAGGTGCTATTTAGCATATGAATTACTGTTTCAATGGAAGAGAAGACTCCATGTAAGCCATTTAAATTAAGTTAAAATATTCTCTCTCGTAGGATGTGTGAGTTCTACAATAAGGGAATCAGGAACACAGTCTAAAAAGCACAGGAAAAGGCAGTAAAGAAGAAACAGTGTGAACCTTCAGGGTTCACTTTGTTCTTGGAGTCAGTGAACTAAAAGCTTCTAATTCTACTGCCTTCGAAGGAAAAACCACTGCACACTGCCTAGCTGATGCAAATATCCTGTACAGGGAGAAGCAGCCAATATCTTCTCTATTACTATGACAGCTAGATTATAACTCCCCATGACCTCAAACCACAGACAAGTGAACAAAGTAATAAAACTCTTATTTCTTAATCAACCATGACAGAGCTACAGAGCATAGGAAAGAAAGGAGAATGTATCTGTTTGAGCAGAGAAAGAATGTTGGGCATGCATGTGCTAGATATTGTTACATTTCTGATTAGACTGTCTCCAGTCTAATCTGTAGTCTATTGGAGCACAGCAATTCTAGTCTGGGTTAGTGTTTCAAACAAAAATAACACCAATTTTGTGTCAGGAGATGTAATGAAGAGCTTTCTTGACTAAAATCTATTTGTTGTCTGTGCTTTCTTTGAGGTGTTTAAAGAGTTAGGTTCAAGGCTTTATAAAAAATATGATAATGCTCTGTTGTTAGAAGCATTAACCACAAAGCAAGTTATACATAATATGCAGTTATCGATGAATACTTTGAAAAGAATTATATGATATTCTGCTGGGATCTAAACAATTGAAACAGTAGCTCTCATGTCTGAGAAAGCAAAATAAAGTATGAGGAGATAGAAACATGTATTTTAAAACAGGGACAATGAAATTCAGTGCAATGCTTTCTCAAATTTTTTGAATAAAAGAAATGACTACAATTGCTTTGGCCCTAACTTTTGTGGATTATCTTGCATATCTTGACTCCTCCCATCCTTATGCTCTTACAATCTTGTTCTGAATTATGGTTTGTTGATTGTTTTTTCAGTTTTGCTGCTCCTGCAATGCCCTTGGCTCCATCCTGATGGGCATTGGATATCACCCCCTGGCCAGATATGCAAGATACTCCACACAACTTACTCCACACAACTTACTTCACAGAAGATACTCCACACAAGTTAGGGCCGAAGCAATTGTAATAAGACTCTGCATGATCTGCGCAATGACCAACTTATCATTGACCCTTCAAATTCTTGCATGGACTAAAGGCACTAGGATCCTTAGAAGCAAGGGATTAACATCACAATAGTGTTCCTATACTTAAGGGGAACGCAAGAAAGAGTTCTAGGAAATGTCACTGAGTCCTTACACCTCATCAGAGAGGAGGACGCAGAGGAAAATTTGATATATACATTAAAGGATGCTTCAGAGATGGGGGTAGGAGGCACTGGGAGAAAGGGAGGGAGGGGGGAAAGAAAGGGGAAGAGGGGGGAGGGAACAGGGAGGTCCAGGGAGGGGTGGAGGGAGGCAGGGGACGGGGTACATATTACGTTTGTATGAGCAAAAAAATAAATTAATTAAAAAAAGAAATGACTAGTGTTTAAACATTGTAAAGTATTTTTAATTTTCCTGCTTTAGACATTTAGTTTGAAAAAACATGTTATAAATTAGTTCCTTCATTGTTAATAAGATTACTTAAAAATTTAAATGTCAATGCAGTAGGAGTTATCATCTACATGCCAACATATGACTTTTTTTCAGAGTGAAAGGAAAAGCAGGAATGCAAATGACTATTGGTAAATAGTTGATGTAAAATAAATATATTTTATTCTTTGAAGTGAACACTTTTAATATTGCATATGTGTGCAAATTTTAGACTCACTTCAGTAAGAAAAAATTAAGTAAAACACATTTCTGTGATTTTTTAATATTTAATAATAAAATAACAAAGATACACTGTACAGTTATGATGTAGCTATGCACTAGTAACTTTCATTACCAAAGATTCTGGGATGGTGAAATTGGGAGTCCCCCCTGCACCCAGCTGCAACCTACCTCACAACCATTACTGTCATGCATCTTAGGAGGTCGACTACTGTCACCCTCTTCAATTAAAAAAAGAAAATACACTCTATAGTACCATGATGTACACTAACCACTGTCACTGTGAGGGTTATTAAAAAAAAAATCAGAGAAAATCAAACAACTGGCTTTTCATCAAAATATTCATAAGAATAACCCTTTCCACATAATGGAGAAGTACTCTTCAGGCTCGGATCAGTGAGTTAAAGGCTCCCTCAGTATGCACTGGCACAGTGGACCATGGCAGTTCTGAAAGAGCCATTATAGTCCATCATGTCAATGGTCTGTGCATGAGGACTCCCTTAGTATGCATTGACACTATGCACTGTGATAGCTTCAGAACATATGATTTCGATTTCAGTGAAAGAACCTTAATGGTTGCATTAAGATTTCAGTGAAATTTGATGGAAGCATTGCATATACTGCTCATGAGATCATAATGACTCAGAAAATGTTCTTCTTATCTCAGTAGACATTAAGAGAGGGAGAGAAAAACATAAAATGCAACAATAGGAGTATGTTCTTTCAAAATCAGGTTTTTAACATCTTCTACATAACAAATATTCTTGCTTGCCACAATTAATACATAATCTGAGGTGAGTTTGTCATCAGATTTACAAAAGGATTCCAAATAACAATAAGAATATTCATGGTACACTTTAACTCGTTGGCCAATTGCTCTGTGTTACTTTCTTCACAGCTGTGTCAATGTATTTTCAAATTCCTGTTTGTGATATATACAGCATAATAATAGTATCTGTGATTATATATGTATATAAATTATAATGTAAAAATAGTATAATAGTTACTCTTAACTATTGCTGTGAGAGAACACCCAAAATCAAATAATGTAAGGGGGAAAAGGAAATTTATTCATTTTCACATTCCAGAGGGGAAATACAGTCTCTCATAGAGGAAGCAGCATGCCTGGCTGGCCTAAGCTGGAGAAAGGCTATGCCAGACCCATTCATGTGGCTGAAGGCTGGAAGATTCCTGCAGAGCCTTTCTTCTTCTGTTTTCTGTTCTTGGTTCTTTTTATCTGGTCCACTACTGGGAGATTCCAATGGGATCTAGGGCTTGTTTGTATTATCCAAATAATCTCTTCCAGTGGTCTCAGCTGATCTTAGTTAATGCTGGGTGTGTCAAGTTGACAAACAGAATTATCACAAACAGTGTAGTTTTTTCTTTATTAGGTGGCAAGGTAAGGGCTTTAAGAAGACATCTTCCTCAAAGACTCCCATGGTAAATATTCCATGAAACTAAACACAATTCAAACCACCTTACCTTGTCATTATAAAGGTTTGAATTTCAGGCTGGTGAGATGATTCACCTGGTAAGGTGCCGGCTCATAAATCTGGCAATATGAGTTTGATCCCCATAAATCTACATGGTGGAAGGACAGACTCATGAGAGCTGTCTTATTTTTACCCATGTATCATGTTATACATACATAAACATCTCTCCTCCCAAGAAATGAAATAAAGTAATTTTTATTTTATTTTTTCTAATCTTACAAGCATAATTAGTAGTTTTTCCTGCCTCTCTCTTTCCCTCCTCTCTTCTTTTCCCTTTTCTCTGCCACCCCTTCATCCTTCTCCCTCCCACCCTCCTATCTGTTGGCTTCTGTGGGCTCCAGGATACCTTTTGAATTATCTGCTGTAGTAGGGACTCAGGCCTCTGTGGCAGAATAAGCTTATCTTATTTGGGTAGACCCACAGATAAGGGTTCTCCCCTTCACCTATGTAACTCTAGCCCCAGTGAGACTGATCCTCACCAGACAAAAAAAAATTTTTTTGAGTTTGAATTTCTGCATTGTAGAAGTATCAAAACGACTGTCCTGAATTCTTAGTTTATTACTTAGCAAGTGTCTCCAGGCACTATTTAAAGAATTGTAAGTAACCTTTGGCAAAGTCCTTATAATTATATATTTTTTAAAATTAATTCGCCTAACAACATTAAAAACAAGGTGCTAATCATGACATTTTCAGAAGGCAAATACAGGGATGAGAAAAGAAATCTCTTACATGGGTCTGCATTAAACCACTTGCCAGAATAAGGGGAATCTACCTAGCCCAAGATTAATAGTAGTGAATTGGCAACATTTTACCATGTTCATGAAATACTTTCTTCAATAAAATCTTACAAAATTTTAATTTAAAATTAAATTTAATATAAAATAAAAGTACAGAGTTATTCCTCTTTAATAGAGAACTCTTAAAAAAAAACCTCCAATTCTTACATTGTTTTCCTAAGGGACACAATGATTTAAATATCTTTAATATGTTATAATAATAACCTGTGTCTGATCAGCTATATCCTTACATGTACATTACAACCCTATTGTATCTCTGAAAAAGGCATGAAAAATTTAAAGTGACCTTTTGTAGAATGTTACATGTGACTATTTCCTCTGGGGGAAAATATTTTTATGAAGCTTAACAAAGTAACGCTCTTCCCATTATGGTCATCATCAATAAGCTTCAGTAAGTGCTAAATGCCATCATGGTTCACAAGTAGCTTTTTTTGTCAGCACTCTACTTATTTAGATACAGATAAGGTTTAGAAGCATTTTAGACTGGAAAGAATTATCTTTTATTTGCCTCATATTGCTATTGCAGAGACCTTGAACCAGCCAATGATCCATGCCATTTTACTGAACATGTCACATTAGAACAGCAGACTAATTCACAGCCAACAATAAACACTCAGGGCAGCTGTAAGCAGCCTTCACTATAATGTCCAAACAGCCACATGTGACATTATGTATTAATATTGCTCACCCTGGAGGTAACCTTTTTCATAATAAGAGTCCTCTTACCCAGAAAACAAATCACATGGAAATGTCATAATATTCCAGGAAAGAAAGGAGTACATGAGTACAGGTGCATATTGAGTGTGGCCAAACAAAAGGAAAACAATTTGTCATCTGTTGTCACAGTTGATTCAGATTTAAAGGACAGGATTTTGAAAAATAAAACTCAAGAACGAATGTGAATGACAATTGTTTGTTTGGCCTGGAAGATGCTTACATCTCAGAAATATGAACATATAAATGAAATTAATATTAAGTAAAACATATCACTTTCTCATCATAAATATTCCTTGTCCATATCAACTTAGAACGGGAAAAGAACTTTCAACTGTGCCAAAAAAAAACATGTAACTCAGGTGTTGAGAACTCTGTGCTGAAGGTTATAAATGTTGATCTAAGATCAAGGTGTGATTTGGATCAGATATTACTATGTTTCAATAATTCAACTGTGGGCTTCAGATTCTCATCAGTAAGAAGAATGGCATGTTCCTTTTTACTCTTACAAGAATATTGTGATGTTTCCAGATATGATATCTATTAAATGCATGCTGAAAAAGCAAGTGATTTCTAAATGTTGATCCTAAGAAAGGAAATGCAACTTCTTGACAGGGGTGACAAAATAAAATGACAGCTCTTGCTCTTTTCAATGTGAAAGCCAATATTATATTTCTAATCAGAAAATAAGAAACTTTTATTTTTAAGGGAGTTGGCACTCCAAGACAAAGAACGGCAGCAATTTCTTAAAAGTCATGCTTTCATATTTCCATGTTTAGTCAAATTGAGTTATTTGAGGTATAAAAACTACTATTTTGCAACTATTTACCAATTTGCATATGTTTAAAATCATGTTCGCACATAAACACATAGTAGTATATGTATATGTATAATTGAGAAAGATAGATATATGCATATTTTAACTGTTATTTGTCAATATGAATAAGCATGGAGGGCAGGGTTATTTTTATACCATGATTATTTTGACATTTTGCAATCATAAATCCTTGGATGGGTAGAGAATATTTTTGGAAAATTGTATGTCTGGCTGAACAGTGAAATGTTTCAGCATTGTAGCAAATATGAATGTGCAAAACACAAAGTTCCTACTTAATAATATTGATGAGTTTTCCTTTAATTTTATGTAGAGAGTAGTATTAAATAACTTTGCTGTGGGTCCTCATCAATAAGAGACCTTTCTCATTAGTGGAGTACTAGGTAACTTCTATCACTAAGGTTTGGGTGAGCATCCTGTGTGTGGCAACTTTCATAGCTTTGAAGAGGGAGCTGCTCTAGACCCTGGATGCTTGTCTTTTCCTTGATTTGTATCTTTTTGTGTTTTTTTTTCCTTTCCTAAACTGTGCCAATATCTCAGAATCTATCATTGAGCCTGATTCTACATTTAGAGTATTGTCTGAGGTAATATATTCATTTTTATTAGTATATTAAATACTAATATTTGTCACAGTTTGTGATACAATTCAAGGACCCTGATATTATTAGTCCACTATGATCTTTTCTTCCTTGACATTCACCTCTTAAACTCCCCTTTTTATGTCAAGATCTAGAAGCCACTCATCTTCAGTTACATATTATATTATTTAAATGTGTTAAGGAAACAATCACAAGGTGAATTGATTCTTAAGTCCTATGTTAAAAACTAAGGCCCATGGTGTTACTCACAGCTGATTTTTAAACTATTTCAGGGGAAGCCAAAATAACAAACCCAGTTCCATTTCATCATCAAAATTCTTATTTTCAGGGATAATGTCCTCCACTGTACACAGTTTCTTCAGTCATAAAATTAAGGCATGGGAAATGCTTTTCCAGCAGCTGAAGGGCAGATTCCACAAAGGCTGAGATAAAAGATGAACTGTTTTTATTTCCTGTCCCCAGGATGGTAGGTTATTCCCAAGAAGCAAAGGGCATATAAAACCAAGAAACCTGATTCATTTGCATGTAAGTTCCCAGAACTTCAGAGCAGTTAATACATCATCAACTCATGGCTTTGAGGCAGACTGAATTGCCTGCCTTCCTGTTTGCAGTTAGGTCATGGGAGTAAGTTAGACACCTAAGAATCCACAATTAACTTTCTCAGAGCACTAGGGTACTATTGAGCCCATTGCAACAGCAATTTGCTAAATGGTACTCTAGTGATGAGAAAAAGCGAATGGAGTGCCCCATGTGTTAGCTTATTCCCAGGAAGTCATTAGCACACTGGAAGAATCCAGCTGATTAAAGGCCATTTATCCCTCAATGTACTAGACATGGTCGAGCACATAACGACGGTTCAATGGCTCAAAATCTAAGTCAAATTGACACAGCACAGACTTAGATATTGGAAACCAGATGCCAGGGACAGTCAAGAAAGTATGGTTTAAATTTTTTTGAAGTAGAGGTAGGGTTCACTCCAATTTATTAGTCATCCGCTTGATTTTCATGTGGAGCTGCATGTTTAAGGTTTCCTCATGTTTAAGAAACATATTGAGAACGCTAAACAGCATACATCATTCAGTGCACACAAGAAATAAGTTTACAACAGGAGACTCTATATTCTTAATAATTACAGGATTTCTTCAGAGCTTTTAAAACTCCAAAATAATTACATATAATAAATTCACATAACATTTTAAAGGAATATAGAACTCAAGTTCTCAACCATAGAAGGAATATTTACAAATTCACTTCTCAGATCTGTTTCCTCTTAACAATGTTTAAATGAACATTATACATTTTTGTTTACTATTTGTGGGAAATATTTGTAGAATATGTTTATACATAGAAAAAACTTTTAGTATCAACTATTTCAGGGGAGATTGAAATGAGATAAATAGCTATTTCTACAGTAAAAGTTATTTCATTCACTTTTTTCTATATACAGTTACCATATAAGTATAAAATATTAAACTGAGGAGATAGTTCAGCAGGTAAAACCTTTGTCTTGTAAGCAAAAGTCCTGAGTTTGAGTCCTTAAATCCCATTTAAAAACTGCTTGGCAGAAATGGCAACTGTGCCCTATGTTTCTATCACTGGAAGGCACAATCTGTAAAAACCCAAACAATAAGAATGAAAAGTAATCCAGTATAATTCCCAAAGTCACCCTTTGGCTTCCATAAGCACTTACAATTACGAACTGTCTTGTGCACATGTCTACACACATGATCTCTGACTGACTCACTTGCAAAACACACACGTGTGCGTGTATGCACACACACATATGCCCCATGCACAAAAAGAGTAGAAAATACACATTTTGATAGAAACAAAATTTATACATTTTTATGCTCAATGATTCATAATTAAGTGTAAACATTAAACATGGGATTTGTTCAAATTGTATTCAGATGGATCCTTGGTGAAATTGCCCAAGAATTTTCTCCCAAAGTACAAAGACAACTCATATTCCTCCAGACAAGATGTTGCCCTTGTAATCTATGTAAAACATCTATTCTCAAAAAATAATGTATGAGAAACTGCCTTGAAGAGTGAACCCAACAATAATATAGAAGTGAAACTCATGCTTCACTTTTTTTTATTTTGACCAATTAAAAGTGAATGAAGAAAGTCAATTTCAAATGAGAGGGAAACAATAGCATTTTTCTAATAGCATTTTTTCCTTTGGATTCATTATAAAATTTCACTGTTACTGTAACTGGAAATTCAAGTTAAGGTAAATATTTTAGCTACAGTAAATAAAGAGCTTAACTAGGTTAATGTGGACTATAGCTTAAATGAAGAAAAACAAAACTAGAAGAATGAAACATAATGACAGATGTTTGAGTGATATAATAGACACAGGGAGCAAAATATCCTCTGAAACAAACCCACAAGTGGTAATAATTTGATCTTTTAGTGAGTTTTTTCATGATTTAGCTATAAGGGTCACTTCTTGAGGAGCAGGACTTTTCCAGTCTTCTGAGATTTGGATACAAATGGTTTGTCCTACCAACATGATCGTCATGGGACTTTCAGAATGAAAGCTGCTGCATGAGCTGCTATGTAAGCAAGTGGAATCAAGATATCCTCCAAATTGCAGTCATCTAATGTTATTTAATTTGCCAAAGATGACTAAGTAGCATCCAAACTGTATTTAGGAACAGTGAAAACAAGAATAGTTAAAAAGAGATGGACATTACTTTCCTACTATTACTAAACACAGAAAATATGCCAATGTGAAAGTTAGTTAAGACATAACTTATAAGAAATTTACAATGTTGGGTTTATGAGATAAATCAGTGGATAAGACACCTGCATGGAAATTGCTTATCTGAGTTCAGTCCCCATCCCCAGAAGCCCATGTGCTCCAGCAAGAAAACTGATTTATAAAAGTTATCCTGATCTCCACCTGTCTGCAATAACATTAACATACTGTATGTATGAATACATATTCTCCCTCTCTGTCTCCTAAACCCTTTCCTTGCTATCTTCTTTCTCTCTCTTCCTCCCTCTCTCTCTCTCCTTTCTCTCTTTTCCTCCACAAGGAAACATATAATTTTTTTGAAATAAAATAATTCAAAGAAGAAATTTGCCATGATGCTGAGTAAAGTTCCAATCATGAATATATTTAAAGAATAATTTTAAGAAAAGTTGCATGTAACAAAAAAATCTAAAATTGAAAGAAATTTTTGTATGAACAGTGTCATTCGTTGCATTAGAGTCGAAATGGTTCCATAAAATCCTGAACATTCTAGGGAAAAAGGTCAGTGAAGTAAATGGTGATGATGCTGATGCAGCTGATGATGATGAAGTCATAAAATCTTCATGATGAATTCTACCATTATTGGAATGGAAAAAATAAGCAAAATTATAATGAAGTTTTCATAGTGAATGTTATGAGACTCTTTCAATTTCATGAATTTTGTAGTTGTACAGTTGTTACAGAAAATACCAATCAAACACAGAACATCTAGATGTAAACCTGCCATACTAGAAGGCAAAGTCTACTTGGCTGTGGGGTAGGGTTGCCTATCATTCACAACTAATTAAGCAGGATGAGTATGAACAGAGTAATACAAACTCCTTATCCACAGTTCTCACGGGGTAGCACGAGGACTGCAGACAAAGCCATACACTTCATGGTTTGCAGTATTTTTGAGGAATCCAAGGTCATGGATTTATCCTTCTGTAGCAGGCAGCAACTAGCCATTCTTCCTCTCCTGGGGAGCAAGTATTTACACTATTGGCATACTCTCATCACTTTGACCTAAGTAGTTATTTGCTTGACTAGTTGTTGAAACTGCTTGGTGTCTAGGGATGATAACTCTTGCCATCTGGCACACTTGACTAAGAAGGTCATGGATGTTCAGGTCCTGTGATGAACTGCCTTTCATTGTATCAGCATTAACATGATGAACATCAGTTTTTGCCATAGAAATATTTTGAATACGTTAAAAATGAAAAGAAATCCAAGGTTCAATGTTTTCTTAAACACCATAAAGGGAAAGCAGAGAAGAATCTATTAATGATAAATAAGCAAAAGCAGGTGTCAATAGAAGAATATGACTAGATGAATAAATTGAAGAAAAGACATAGGTTAGGGAAAGGTTTTGAACAGGGACACAATAAAACTTTGGTCCACATAATTATAGCTCTAGCCGGGGGTCGGGGGATGGAGGTTGGTTATCCAGTAGATTGTCCTAGCTTTCAGCAATTGCCTCTCCTACTTACAACAACTAAATTTTTGTTCATACATTTTGAAATATTCCCAAGGGCAGAGTTCTTCCTGGTTGAGTCTCACTCGATCAGTTGAGAAACAAAAGAAAATAATAAAAAGAAAAAAAGGAGAAAAAATTAAGAAACAATATAAAACTAAACAGAACAAGGTTTAAGAACATAATTACCAGTTTCTTTATGCCTAAAATTGTACTCACCCTATTAAATTCATTATTTCACCTAATGATCACAGTACTACTTTAAGAGGTATACTGTTAGAGTTATTGCTGATTCAACTCTAAGAAATAAAAAAACTAGCAATTTAAGTAATTTTTAAAAGACTATGTCTCTCTCTGATGCAGTTTGCTAACAGTTTGCAGTGCAACTGACTAGAATATACCTGATTGACTGTGGATGGCTTCAAATTGTGGTGCAACAGTTATCTAAACCCCAAAACCCAATGACTTGCTACCTCCATAATACAAAAGTCACAAAATGGGAGACAAGTACCTTCTTTCCTATATTACAATCAGAAAACACTTATTGAAATAATGATTTGATTCACTTGTTTGTCTTCAGAAACATGTCAATACCAGTTTCTTCTCAGGTTTTCTAAAATATTGCTGTTATAAAAGATGACTCTCTTCAAAATTAAAAGTATACTTTTTTTGGAGTCCATAGTCTATTCATTGCAGAGTTTGGAATTAAAGGAAGCTAAGTAAAACACAACTTTTGCAATATATTTCAAAATGTAGACTTTTCTCAAATATAAGGGTCTTATTAATTTATTGTTAAGCATACTTTCTAGGGTAGCTTACAGATAAGAAGATTTGATCCAGTGTGATATCCTTATACTTACCTTTCAATTAAAGGTTATTCCTTTGTAAGAATACTGAAAAATATTTTACATAAAGTTATGACATGTAGGACTGGAGAGATGATTCAGAGTTTAAGATGACTCTACATTGCAAACCGAAAGTTCCGAGTTTGGATCTTGGATCCCACTTAATAACTTCAGGCAGAAATGGGACTCTGGGAAACTACAACAAAGCAAAGAGGAGGTATCTCAATCCAGGGTGATTCTTGAAGTCACCCTTGGGCCTCCACGGGACACACAGTGCCCTCTGACACACACACACACACACACACACACACACACACACACACACACACACACACATAAAAAATAAATTTAAAAAAGCCTGTTATAACATGTAGAGACCAAAAGACTTGAACTTACCTGTTCAAAAATAAAACCAACCCAATTGTATTTCCACATTTATCTACAGTGTATCTGTAATATACTGATTTAAGGATGTGTACCGTACAATGGTGGACTTTGATATCCAAGCAGACATCTTAGATAAAGCTACAATTTTTTTGACATACTATACATATAATGATATATCTTTAACACAGAAGACTCAAAATTATTCAAGATTGAGACCTTGCAATGAATTGTGCTAGTGAGGAGATAATATTCATCAAATCTAAAAGCCTATGTGTATCTCAATAGCTTATTCTATAAAAATCATACAGAAAAAAATCTATGAAATGTATAATTATATTTTTAAGCAAGACCAATTATAGTTGGATTCTAATTTATTTTTGTTTCTGGTTCACAGTGAATAATATATCCCAAAGTTGAGTTATTATTGGTCATAATAAAATTATTTTTATATTTCAAAAACATTTATCTAATTATTTAGATAATGATAGGGTATAAATGTATTATTTTCACTTGCAATAATTTTACACATCAGCTGTAAAGGAGCAAGAGAGACAAATAATAAAGTGCGAAGGCATCCTGTCATGATTTGAAATATGAGCTGTCCCTCGCTGGCTCATGTGTTTGAATCTTTAGTTGTTTGGGAAGGTAATGGCATCTTCAGGAGGTGGAGTTCCTGGGTTGCCATCCTGTCCCCAACTGGAGACTGACAAAGCTTTCTGGAAGTGTTTTGCACTCTCTTAGTGTTATTTCGATGTCAGATACTTTTAAAGATTTTTTTGCAAAGATTCATAAAATTAAATGTGGTTGGAATTAGTGTAGCATAAATACAGATGCCTAAAATACATACCCAATTTAAATATAGGCAGGTAAAAATGGAAATGGAATTGTTTCTAAGTAAATCCTTTTTTTCAAGATGAATGACAATAGGTTGAACAGGAAAGCAACTTGTAGGATACAAGGTTCTTAATCATTGCAGCTGAAAAGAGGCTAGTACTAAAATATTAAAGGATACAAACTGAATATTAGGAAAATAATGAAATTTGAAATTTTAAAAGAATGACCAGAATAGATACTTATTAAAGAAGGTATTGAAAGAACCTGCTGATTAATGATAAAAGGTTTACAATCACCAATGAAAGGGTGATTTACAATAAAATATAAATTAAAATTACAGCATAGCTAGACTTGATGGCTACAAACTAATTTCAGCTGTGTGGAGGGTAGGGCATGAAGGTCACTAAAGACAGGAAAAAAAGACCAGCTTTTTTTTTTTTAAATAAAATAAGCAAAATAAACAGTAAACAATAGCAAAAGAATGAGATGTTATCTCACATGTTTCAGAATGACTAGTCTCAAGAGGCTGGAGAACAGGAAGAAATGATCAGGCTAGTACAAAAAGGGAGTTCTCAAGGAAAAAATGGTTTAGATACACGATGAAATATTATTTATGTATACAGAAGAAACAATATAATTATAGACAGTGATAGCAAACTTGAAGATAATGGTGATAAATCAAGTAAAGAATGATAAATCCCACAGGTACTTATTTATGTAGTGTGAAAAACTTTTAGAAACCTACATGAATATTATGTTGGAGAAGAATAGAGAGGTACTGTTTGAACAACACAAAATTATAGTTATAGAAAGGATTTTTGACAATTATTTAAGATGAATTATTATTTTTATTATTTATTATTATTTATTATTATTATTTATTCAACTGTGTACATGTGTGTGTGTGTGTGCTCGCACGCGTGTGTGTGTGTGTGTGTGTCTGTGTATGTGTAGAACCACGGACGAATTCGCGAACCACCATGGACGCCTCCACCTCCTTATTTACTCTGCCCTGGGATTCACAGGCTCCGCCCTACCAGGACCGGAAACGCAGGCCGCCCCCGCTTCCGCCTGGCGTCTATACGTGGGATCTGGGATCCGAACTCGGGACCTACTGCCTGCAAAGCTGAGGCTTAACCCCTGAGCCACCTCTCCAGCCCCTTAGGATGAAGAATATGTTAATTGATTTCATTGGTTTCATTGATTTCATTTAATATTAATATTTTATCATGTAATGTGACTAGAATTTTAATTTCATTTAAGAAATGTTCAGGAAAGCTAAAATGGACAATTTAAAATTTCAAAAACTTTTCCTAGAAGATGAAGTGAAAAGAACAAGGAAAGTGTTACAATATCAGAGTGAAAACCACAAATTGACAGAGTATATAAATAACTACACAAAAGACTTTACAAAAAGGTTTAGTAGGGTTCAATCTGAGCAATTTCATGTTAGTAAATGTGAGCATCATGTTGTGTGTAGATAACATTTGAAGTATTTCAAGAAGGATGAACCATGATCAGATTCGTACAACAATGATGTATTGTATAGGATATAATGGTTAAAATGACAACTGTGTCAAGAAACTACCTAAAGTCATGAGGCTTCAAAAGTAATTTATTATGTAAATTATAAAAATTAAAGTGTGATATAGGCAGCCCAAATGGAGCATGGCAACAACTCATAGTCAGGACATAGAACAAAACAACATGTCTCATTTCTAAACCTGTTGAGTGTCACACACAGATGTAGAAAAGAAAAAAAAACATGAATTATGTAGTGCAATATTGCTGTCTAGAGATAAAGAACTCTCAGCTCCACATATGCTGCTTCATCGATCATATATGTAAATGAAAGCATATTAGAGAGTATCTATGGGCATGGCGCACATCTCATGTGTTGAATGTCAAGGATACTTCCCATATGGGTGCTTATGTTTCCTGAGGAAGAAAGCATGTCTATGACTTCATGAAAAAACTTTCAAATTTGGGCTTGCAGAAAGTGGTCAGTCACAAAGTTTGTTCTATTCTTGAGGTGTAAAGTTTCTTTAAATTCTTGTTTTTAAGTCTGGGAATTTTAATTCTCCTTTCATTTAAGGCATCTTGTGGAAGTACAGGGTTTTGTTAAAATGTTTTTATCAGAAAATGAAATTGGAAAATATAATCAGCAATATTTTGATACGGACTTCAAAAGGAAACAATGTCTAAAGGAAGATCTCACGAATGTTTCTGGCAAAACTAGACATCCACGTGCAACAGAATAAATACTTTATACTGGACAGAAGAATCACGTCAAGGTAGAGTAAATGTAAGATCATAACTATAAAACTCTTAGAAGTGGTCATAGCAGGAAAGCCAAGTATTGACCTTGGCAATGTTTTATAAATATCATGCCAAAGCACAGGAGAGAACAGCAAAAAAAAAAAAAAAATAGGAAAAGTAAAAAAGAAACGGCGCTATATCAAAGTTAAAGTCTTCACATTAGAGGGAAGAAGTCAGCAGGATATATATTTATATACATATATATGTATATATATATATATAGTCTCCTGGATAAACACACACACACACATATGTATGTATGTGTGTATATATATATATATATATATATATATATATATATAATAGAGGAACTATATTTGCAAACTGTATGTGTTACATGGGTGGTCAATGTAGAAATTTTTGTTTATTTATTTTTTATTTTTCTAGTTTTACAAACATAATGGGTGGTTGCCTCTGCCTCTACCTCTCCCTCCCTCTTTAACCCTCCCTTCCCTTCACCAACCCCTCCCATTTCCTCTTACCTTCCTGTCTCTTTAATTCTGTGTGCCTCAGGGTTCAATTTTAATGATCTGTTCTAGTGGAGTTTCAGATAGACTAAGTGGCCCTTCTTTTGGTACACTCACTGATAAGAGCTAATCCTTCTCCTGTCTGGCCCTATCCCTAATGTTACCACTGCATGTAATTGCTTTTCTTGAAATCCTCATTAGTGTATGGACAGATGTTGATAAGTCAACCATTAGGCAGGTCTGGTGAATATTCTTCTCATTGCAGTGAGTTTCTAGATGTAGCAATCCTGTCTTCAGTGGAATTGACTAGCAGTGGACCTCCCTATCTTTAGGTCCTTACAATCTTACAGCCCCCCTCTTTCACAAGGTTCATGGAACCTTAGAATATGAAGAAATCTAGTCCTTATTCCAGCAGAGTTTTTCAGGGTCGCTGGTATTCTGCATTCTGGTTGGTTGTTGTTGCCTCTTTCACTACTCAGTGTACAGTTAATTAAAAACAGTTCATACAATTCAACAATAAAAAAGTAAATGAATGTAAATGAAAAGAAAACCAAGAGTCATCTTAAAAAATGTAGACATAAAAATCAAAATCATGCATTTGCAAGATGCCCAATATTGTGAATTAGTAGATAAATGTAAATTAATATCACCATGTAATATCAACCCACACGTACTACAAGATATAGGTTCTCTTGTAGTACAGAGGAAAGGGACTCTATGTATGCTGTGATAGGAATATGGGATATATGCATCATTATAGAAAACAGTATGAGAATGTCTCAAGAAATGAAATTTAGAACTGACATCAAATACAGGAAGCATCTGTCCATTAGAAATAAAATCTCCACCTCATAAAGATATCTGCATTTCCATGCTTATTGTAGGATTTTGCACGATAGCCAAAATGTGGAAACAACCTATGTATCTTTGCATGGGATAATGAATAATGAATATTATGCATGAATTCTTAATTACTCCAATGGAGACTTGGTTTTTTTCCCACAATATACATCAACCTGGAAAACATTATCTAAATGATTGAAATGAAAAAGGAAATGATTTATGATGCTACTTCCAAATAGAATCTAAGCAATAACCAAAATCCAAATATGCAGAGATACAGAACGAGACAGTAGTTTTCAAGGGCTATCCATGATGGTGAAAGTGGAGGATCATAGGTTACAATATACTAGCCACAGATAGCACAAAAAACAATGGACTTATTGTGCATTGCAAAGAATATAGGTAATAAAATTATGGGTATTTGACATGCATGCAAATGAGTAGATTTTAGTGTTGTTGCCATATAATAACTATGTAAGTGTATAGATATGCTAATTTGCCTCACTACAGTAAATTTTATTATCTATGTGTAATAGCACTTTTATATGTCTAACATAGAAGATGGATTTTTAACACATTAACATAGATAGTGTCTTGTAGTATAGGTCTGTGACTCAGCTCCTCAGGAGGCAGAGCCAGGAGAAATGCAAGATTAAGTCCTGTCTGGGTTATAAGTGCATTTAAGGTCATTCTGAACAATTTAGTGAGATGAATTATCCAAATAAAAAGTAATTGTAAGAAAAAGAACTGGGAATATAGCTTACTGGAGTAATACTGGACTAAGAAATCTAAGATGCTATATTCATAATCCCCAATACTGCAAAAAAAAAGCAGTAAGAAATAAAAATAACTTTGGAAATGGTCATAAATAGAAAACAATAGCATAGTAAGAGATGACTATTTTGTTTGATGTTTTAAAGATGTCTTGTGGTCAAGACACACTATGTCTATCCCAAAGATAAAAATAGGACAGGATTTTCATGAATACATAGTGATGTTTTTTCTAGTAATGAATAAATGAACATTTGCACTTCTTGGTACAAAACAATTGCTTTGTTCTTTATAGAGTGCTCAGTTTCATTCTTGTCAGAAAAGTAATTTAAATAGCTCAAAGAGGCTTTGTGTTGTAGTGTTTGCTCCTTTATTATGTTCTAGAAGGTTGAGGACACATAAACCCTTTTCTTTGCAGTCGGCTGTATACTCTGACAGAAGTAGCAGCAGAGCTCAGAGCAAAGATTAAATGCAAATAATAAGTCAAGCCATGGCAAGGGGCTAACTAGCACAAGTGTGATCCATTATGACCAAGAGCTCAAGGTTTGATTTATATTACTTCTGCTCATGAAAGAGTGTTTGATAAAGTTTCACATTTGGAATAAACTCTTCCATTTGTCTTCTTCAGTATTTAGAACTGGACAGGCAAACAGGCTTTCTTTCATTTCTTAAGCCCTGTTTAATGATTTTTCAATGGTTTAACAAAAGAAAGATTTACTTTAATTCACTAAGACTCTCAAGTCTCTTACTATTACAAATAAAAAGCCTTATAACAAATTAACTGAAACAAATCCACTCTGGTTGCTTTATTTTCTGCTTAATCATGGGGTATTATGTAAAGTCTACAATGTAAGGAAAACTTTGGGGGGATCTGCTACTTAAGCCTTTGAGCCTATGAATCTCGTTCATCAATTATTTCACCCATTTAACCTTTTCTAACTTCTGTTGTTTTCAGTCCTTTAATTGAGCTACCATATTGTCACTCGATTTGCTAAATCACTGAACAAAAAACTTTCAAAAATTGTTTTACACTTCAATCTCACTACTAAATAGTTAATTATTTAGAAGTGTTAATATGGAATTGATATATTAAATGTAAAAATCTATTTTTTCTTATTATACCGACTAGCTCTTATACCAAAATAATTGTAATCCTTCAAGGATTAATAAGGTCTGCCAATATTGAACACTATTTAATAAACAATTTTGTTATTTCATAGGCTCTCATACATTTATATTTATCAAGAGTAAGATAAGTTGCAGTAGAAAAACAAGAAAAAATTATTTGTTGAAGAACACGATTTAATGAACAGTTCTACCATTAGCTATTTAGACACTAAAATCACTTGAGAAAATTTTGAATTTAGTCCTCACAAGAGACAAAGCCAACCCAAATCAAAGAGCATTTGTAAGATTATCCATTATTCCAAAACAGGCATGCAGTTTTAAAAAATTATTCTCTGTTCAAGCTTTATATCATATCTTAAGACTAATCTTTTATTTACTAGATATTGGTAAGTCTTAAAGATTTCTTGGGTTAGCTTTGAAACAGCAGATTTTATTCTAAGAAAGTACACATATTTGATGAAAATTTCTAACAGTTCGTGAAATATATAATATTCAGATTACTGGAAACCTCCAGTGATATAAGAGCCCAGTGTGTTGGATGTAAGATCCTTTCAATGGTTATTGACTGAGATAGTGTAGATCTATTGTATGCATTTCAATAAAGAACCAGAGAAAAGAAAGAGATAAACTTGGTGCCTACCATATTCTAGGAATGGATAGCATTGTATATGAAAATATTAACTTTTAAACATTTAAATCATAGTGCTTTTCTTTTGAAGATCAAATAGACAGTACTTAGGCTATCTGCATGTTGTTCCAAGTAAGCCAATTGAAATTTTAGATAACCTCTTTTATTTCATGCCAGAGAACCAGAAATTGTGATGCAGTGTTTGCCCTTGACTTCTGACACGGAAGTAGCAACACAGATATTTGAAATTTACATGGTGGCACAATTTTTATGCTGTTTTAGGGGGAATTATAGTGATTCTCTCTCATGGCCATTGACTATAGACCACTTATTCATTGAGCTTCCAAGATTTAGAAATCTATTCTTAATTTGTATCCTTTTATTGCTATATTGCTTTTTTATATCTATGCTTGAGTCATATTTCCCTTTCTTTAACATCTTCTATATAAATGAGCTATGGGATCAATAGAAAGAACAGAATACAGTAGTTTTGAATAAATGAACTTCATTTTTCTTGTACATATATTTGAACAAAAAGTAATCTGATAATTCATAAGAATCTATGGAGCTTCCTCAAAGTCTAGCAGGGACTAAAGGCACTAGGATCCTTGGAGGCTAGGGATTGACAACCACAGTAGTGTTCCTATGCTTAAGGAGAACACAGGAAAGGGTTGTGGGAAATGCTGCAGGGTTCTTGCACTGCATCGGAGAGGAGGACTCAGAGGAGAGTTTGTCATGCACATTAAAGGATACTCCGGGGATGGGGGAGGAGGTATTGGGGGATGGGGAAGGAGGAGGAAGGGAGGGGAAAACAGGGGTGTGGAGGTGGAGGGAGGGAGGGAACCGGTGTACCTGTTAAGTTTGTATGAACGGAAATAAATTTAAAAAAAATCTGTGGAGCTTGCTGAAATTACTGTATGAGGGCTATCAAAGAGTTATACATGTTTTCAGTTAAATATTTACAACCAATTTTGTTGAACACTTTAGAAAATATATACTTGGAAGTCACTTACTTTTTGCAATCAATCAGACTGTGTGTGTCATGTTCAAACAAAATTTCCAAAGAAAATTAGCTTGAGCCACTTTTTCTGGGGGATCTATTCTTCTAGAAAACTATTCTAATGTCCATTTTTGACTTTTTGAATTTTGAGGAGAGCTCGAAACTTCTTGTTGCTGCCTATATACTGCTTTGCTCTTCCTAATCTATTGGTGGAAATTTCACCAGTGATTATACATCAATGAAGGCAATAAGATAATATTTAATATTTGAATACATGCAGTTATTCTTATTTCATTTGTATGACACATCTTTGAGGGGCATTTTTTTTTTCATGTACTGAATAAGGAAATTTGAGCAGCACAGATTCTTTGAAGATCTATGTTATATATTCTACTTTTAATTAATGTTTTACCTAATATTTTATTTTGTTAAACTATACATTTTCTCACCATCTTTATTTTTTACCATAGTACTTAATGCTGTTGATAGAATTGACCATAGTTAGAGTTGCATGTTTTCTTGCAATGAATTTTTAAAATCATACTGAGTATTATCACCAAAGAGGTGCCTGATCCTCTACCATTGAATTTTCAATTCCTGAGACACTGTGCTTATCTGTAAGCTTCACATCTCATCTGAATAATAGCAACTCAATGTATTTATCATCACTATGACTTTCTGAAACCTGCTCTTGTAGGAACACATTCAAAATGTCCAAAACTAACGTGGTCATTATATTTAAATATCCATCCTATTCCCTCATTAGTAGCCTATGCACCAACTGTCTATGTAAGGATATTTGAAATGCTACTCCATACTTCCTTACTGCCTCTTTCCTTATGCTTATATTCTTTATCGCATATTTCAATCAAAATGGCTCCATATATAATATCTCTTGTCCGGATCGTAGCTAGGGGAAATAAGACTACTTCCAAGATGTCTTTGGAACCTTCTGAAACATGACTTCTGTCTCTAATTTTCCCAGTTTAACTCCCACTCTATATAAAATTGCATTTTGCTATGATAAAAACCCAACCTCTTCCTTGAAGACCTCAATGATTTTCTAAAGTTTCACTACATTTACTTTGTTTCCAGAGAACTCTTCACTACTATTTTTGTTTTAAAATGGCCCATCTCTCCTTCATGAAGTAAGCTATTCAAGAGCACTTTCTGCTTCATCATATTCTGATGGTGGTTCTACTTTACATATTGAGGTAGTGTTATAGATAGTGCTTGTAGAAACTGATACAAATTTTACAAATATTACAAATATTTTATAAAAGACAATTCTTATACAAAACTCAAATAACAACTACTCTTTCTTTATACACTCATTACTAGAGGTAAGATGCACAACATAGAATAGAAGCTGGTGTTCAAATACCACAAAATTTACAGACAAATCCATAAGGAAAGAATCTCACATGAATTATTGGAAGTTATAATTTGACCACAAACTAGACATGTGAATATTTAATAAGAGAGTTACTTGATTGGCTAATGAAGTTGACAAAACTTAAAGCACATCCACAAGATGCATAATCAAAGCTCCAGTTGGCTATTCATTATTTTGACTGTGGGAAATGATCCATCTCCCACAATAAAAACAAACTTTGTTGGATTGCTCACAAAAGTGATTATCTTGTGATGTGTATCAAGAAATGATATCATTACTACTTTAAAATGAAGTAATTGAATGTGAAAGAAGTCAAATATTCCAAGACCATATACCCTCTGTCAAATAGAAAGTAATTTTTCCTCAATACCTAGGTGTGGTGGCACATATTGTGATCCTAGTGCACACGGAAGGCTGAGGCAGGAAGTTTCCAAGCTTAAGAACAGCCTGGACTCCACAGCAAAAAACAGAGGAAGGGAAGAAGGGAAGGACGGAAGAAGGGAAAGGGAAGGAAAGAGGGAGGAAGGGAGGGAGGGAGGAAGAGAGGGAGGGAGGAAGAGAGGGAGGGAGGGAGGGAGGAAGAGAGGAAGAGAGAGTGAGATAGAGATAGATAGATAGAGAAAGAGAGAGAGAATTTCATTCTGGAATCCAATTCCAAAATCTATGATTTCAATTCTCATAGTTGAATAAAACAAAATTATTTATACTGCACCTAAGTTAAATTATAGCTGGCATAAAATATGTAAGTAATTTGTCTATAAATGTAACAAAATGAAGAAAGTAGTTTCAACAATAAAGGTAATGAATGACTTTTTCCCATAAAAATTAAGTAGTACAATTACATTTCTTTCTTTAGCTGCATGAAAATCTGGGTGAATATCATGTGAAATATCTCAAAGTGCTGGATTATAACTTTTGTCTGTATTCTATATGGCTTGTGGATACTTGTTTATCATTTACTTTTCCCAGTTCTTCTAGTGTATGAGAAGATTAGAAACATCACTTTATGGTCACATTATATTTCAGCAATCTGTTTCAAACTATAAACATTAAAATTTCATGAAGTAAAAAGATATTTCATTTAAAATCTTAACTACTTTATCAACTTTAAATATTTTGCCATGACATCGTATCAGTTGAATTTATTTTTAATTTTTTCAGTAAATCTGTAAAATACATTTCATTATTTTTTGACATATGTTTCTATATGTAAAAATTCTCAGCAGGTAAGGTACCTGCTCTCAAACCCAGAAACCTGAGTTCAATCCTTGGAAACTGACATGTTGGAAGGAGAGAGTTGAATTCTGAAAATTGTCCTTTGACCTCAATCCATGTTTCAAAGCATTCTCTCTCTCTCTCTCTCTCTCTCTCTCTCTGTGTGTGTGTGTGTGTGTGTCCTCTCCCTCTTCCAATTAAAATAAATAAATAAATATTAAAACATTGATTAAAGACATAGGGCTGGCCTTTAACAAAACAACAAAGACATAGTAAAATAGGCCTAGAAAAAAAAAAACTCCATGAAATAAATAAACTGTTATGCATCAGAGCCCAGAACTTGAAAGGAACTTTTGAAATGAACACCCAAAGTTAAGTGCAGCCAAGGTTTTGCTCTCAAAAGAGAGGCAATCTTTTTTTTATGTAATGACTCAACTGTACCACTTCCTGACATCAATTCTAAGTGAAATTCCATGACTCAGACCCAATTCTTCATAACCATTGCTATTAAGCTGTAATGTAAATTATATCTACTGTGTTGATTGCTTCATATTTTGATTACAGGTTTTACTAAGAAAAGAGAAGCTTAGGTGTGAAATGATATTTCAAATGGACTTTCAGCAAAGTGTTTAGCATAATGTAATCCACACTACCTTAAAATTTCTTTTGAGATTTCATAAAATACCAGGGTATGAATTTTTAAAAATTCCCTCAGGGAAAATTAATTCCCTTTTGGTTTTATTTTGGTTTCATTTTCTTCAGGATTATTGTACAAAAAGATAAGCATGGTCATTGTGAAGGGTAGCACTCTTCTGAAATCTGCCATGTTACTATGAATATGAGACATTAAAATATGTTTAGTTTAATCTTTTCACTGAATTGTAACTTGGAACTGTGAGTCAACTGAACTCCTTTTCCACTATGGTATTGTAGGAATGTGCAATGAAGCAGACAGATAGCCCTAAGTGCTGGGATTAAGATACATACCATAACATTCAATGTTTTTGTAGATCATAAAATTATGAAAATTTTTGTCTTTGGATTAGGGAAAGAAATTATTTTTGATTTACTAGTGAAAATTCTCACTTTTTTAAAGTTTTAAGAGGCTATTTTTCTTGTGGTGTATGTGTGTGTGTGTTTGTGTGTACTAGTGTATGTTTTGAATGTGTTGTCATGAGGACTATAGCTTCTGTTCACTCATGATGCAGAGAAGAATGAAACAATGAAAATCAACAATGCAATCCAAACTGCTAAGATACATAGACTGTGTCTTGTACACCATCATATGAGGTTAATGTCTGCTCAGTGCCTGGCTCTCAACTGCTCTAAAAATGACAGTTTTGTTGAATTTGTGAATGAGGAGATTGAATCTGAACAAAGAAACTATTGATTCAAAGTCTTGTAACCAATATAGGAAAAAAATACAGAAAAATGGTTCTAAATTTTGACATTTTAGTTCATATTATCCTTCTCTGTATTAGTAGGTTCATGCAAATCTTAAGTTAAATAAATCGTTTAATTTTATTCAAAATATTTCATCTCATAAAATACAAATGTGCATTTATAGAAAATTTAAAAACCTAAGAGCTTATCTCTAAATTCCACCATCTAAATGAAATTTAATGTCATGGGAAATTCCAAAGAGAAAAAGTTAATCAGACTTCCTTTCTTCCTATGTACTCTTCAAGTTAAAATCATAAATTCAGAACTAGCTGACTGTTTGAAGTTGCTAGAATTAACAGCTTGATAACCAGAAGAAATGAAATTATCATATTTAAAATACTAACTAATGTCACTGAAAATTTAATTAAAAGAGCATCAAAGTGTATCTGCTTCTAATAGACAGCACCTGCCACACATAAAATGATGTGTTTGGATTGATAACCTTCAAGTTATAAAAGCAACTCTCTGTACCCATATGTCCTTCCCAGATATTTCCTGATTAACAAATATTGAGATGGTCTAACTAAATGCACATTCTTTAAAAATGATGAAAACTGTATCATTACTTTGAGAAGAAAATCATTAATAATACCTGATACATCAATATAAATGCTTTCCTTGTGAAAATTTTCCTAGATTGGAGAAAATGACAAGAAATGCACACTCTTTTCCTCTTTCAGATACTTATTAAGAGATCACTTTGGGAAGATTACTTTGGTAACATGTTAATTATACTTCATCATAAAATGAATATAAATTACATTCTTCACTGCTACGTAAATGTGAAAGTTTTTCAATAAACTAATTTATTTCAGATTACATCATGCATCTCTTAAAATAAAATGCAATGTCCATGCTGTTGTTCTATTATAAAGAAAATTTCAAGTTTTGTGAAGACATCTAGCATGAAATATACACACTGTCGTAGAAGCATCATTCTGTGAAACAAATGAATATTTATATTGCAACTGCATAGAGGAGACATGGAAAGTATTAAGTGCAATTCTTTAAGAAACAAACTTTAATTAATTAACAAACTAGTCAAGAAACTAGTCTGAGTCAAACAAATATTATTTTTTTCCTTGAGACCTATAAAATTTTTTCGGCAGATACTTACAGAACTGACACCATGTGGCATTGTTAAAACTGCCTTCCTTTGAGTTCTAAACTCCTAAAATATTTTTCTCTGTTCTTTAATCTATGTTTTCCCCCAAAAGACTAAACATAACACACTGTGTTTTCTCTCTGTTCCTTTGAAGATACCCTGACCTTGCTACAGCTTCTAGTTGACCTCCATTTCTTTTTTCTTTTTTCTTTTTTTGCTTTGTAATCAGTATATTAAGGAGACATTCATACATTTCAGAATTGCTTAAATTCTGATATGCAGGTTTAAGGATGTGAACATATGACTTTAAACATACAATTAAAGCTATTCATCCTAATGTGCTATACTACCAAAATTAAGTTACAGTTACTTTGGAGCCTAAGTCAAATGGTTTAAAATAAGCCTGTACACTTTCCTAGATTATACATGCAAAAATCACTTCTCCACAAACAGATCTCTTCACTTTAATTTCTTAATTACCCATCTCTGGAGGTCAAACTACTTAAGGGCTTATCATGAATTGACCTCCATTTCTGACTTACCAAAGATGGTTGCCTCTCTACCTCTTCATTATGTACCTCTTCCCAAAAGTCGCTAGTATTTACAATTCACCTGCCCTGTTGCTTTTATTTTGAAGTCTATTAAAATTTTCCTCATCCTTAAATAAAAAAGTACTTTCATTCTTTATATCCTTAAGATTACAAGTGAAATTTTAAAAATTAAAGAAAACATGTTCCTAAAAGGAATTAGGCTGCCTGCCCGCCCACCTAGGACAGGACTCGTTCCCGGTCTTCCATACCAGGTAAGTTCCGTCAGCACCCAGGTCGCCACTCGTCCCAACTCCTCCCACCACCCAGCCTGAGCAACAACCAGGCTTTCTCGGGTTTGCCTGGGCCATGCTCCAGGTCCCAGCCCCAGGTCCCAGTCCCTCTGTCCTGCCCACCCACCTGCTGGGCTCTTGGCAGCTAGTGCAGAAGGGAGCGCTGGTCCAGCCAAGCACAACCTGGGGCTGAGCAGGGTGATGAGTGTCGCTGGCCTGGAGCCCCCTCACTACTGGGGAAAGACACACCAGGCCAGAAGTTCTGTCAAAGCAGGAACCAACTTTATTGCAACAGTCAGGCCCTTATATACCCCACCTGACATCCCATAAGTCTTAGCGTGAGTCTTTGCTGATTGGCCCTCTCAGCAAGGCAGTTTAACAGTGCCAACTGTAGAAGGCATAGTCTCGTGAGATTTGTAGTCTCGTGAGATTATTATGGGCTAGTGGGGCATTACTATGGGCCAGTTGCTGTTGCAACCTAAGGCTATATTGCATCAGCCACAAGGCTGTGCTGAATCATGCTGGTGAGGCAGCTTAAATAGGTCATGAAACTCTAGCCAGGCTCAAGAAGTTCCAACAGGCCTTGTCCAGGGTCTTGATGAGGCCCAACACCCACCCATCCGGGGCAGGACTCCCTCTTGGTCCTCCATCCCAGGTAAGTTCCACCAGCACCCAGGTCCCCCTTGTCCCAGGTCTTCCCATCAGCCAGCCTGAGCAGGTGCTGCTCCAAGCCGGGGAGGACCCCTGGGCCACACTCCAAGTACCCAGGTTATTTGTGAAAACTGCCAGTACCTGTGCCTTTTCCCAGCCCGCCAGGGATGCATGCACAGTCCAGCGAGGATACACTGAGTCCCACTCCAGGGAGGACACACTGCTCATCAGAATTCAACAAAGTACAAAGAACACACAAGCAAAGCTCTAGGGGACCAAAGCCACACATATGAAATCCCTAAATTCATCCTTTCACTTGGGAGAGATTCTCCGCATCCAGCCCAAAGATAAGTAAACCCTCCCTTTTTACCATCCTGTTCCTTTCAATTATTAGTTATTGTAACTTTTCCATATGGCCACCCTCAAAACATATAGTCTTCAGTGACTATACCACTCAACCTCACATACCTCCAAAGTACTAAATCATAAAAGTACACTACCATACTAATATTCACCCCCTATCTACACCCCTTGTACTAACTGTCTAATAGCCTCATCTAGGAAATAACAATAATAACAAGCATAACCAACACCAAGGCAAACACTAGTAACAACTGTCCGAGAGTAGTGATACCAACTAATTCAGTTCAGTCAAAAACACGCAGAAATTGAAAGAAAGTCTTAAGAGATAAAAAGAAAATGCCCAAGTCAAAGTGCAAATCCTATGAGAAACAAAACCAGGAAAACAAACCTCCAACTGAAAGAATTAACTCCATAATGATAGACTCCAACAAGAACAAATCCACCAAAAATAGCCAAGAAAACCTAACCCAAGATAACGACTTTCAAAGCATGATTAATACTATGAAAGAGGAAATCTGGGAGGAGTTAAATAACCACATCAACCACTTTGAACGGGACACAACAGACACTTGGAGGAGTTGAGAAAAACAGTTCAAGAAACAAAAATAGACATAGAGCAGTTAAAAAAGTCTCAGGCAGAGTTTAAAATCAAACTAAAAGACAAGTTATCTTCAACACAAACAACAGAGAGTCTTATAAGCAGAACTAATGAAGTAGAAAATAGAACTTCAGATCTTGAAAACAAAGTGGGAGTATTAAACAGCTCAATGGAAGGAGTTGTTAAAGCCAAAAATATACTTGAGAGAAACATTCAAGAGTTATGGGACACCCTGAAGAAGCCTAACATGCGTATTCGTGGAATATCAGAGCAAGAATCCCAGAATACCACATCTGAGGAAATTTTTCAAATTATCATAAATGAAAACTTCCCTCAACTAAAGAATGAGAGGCCCATCCAAATACAAGAGGTATTCCGCACCCCAAACAGATATGACCAAAATAGAAACTCGCCATGGCAAGTAATAGTCAAAACACTTCACATTCAAGACAAAGAAAAGGTGCTGAGAGCTTCAAGGGAAAAAAAAAACAAGTTACTTTTAAAAGTAAACCTATTAAAATAACAAATGACTTCTCAATGGAAACAGTAAAACAGGAAGAGATTGGAGAGACATACTTCAAGTATTAAATGAGCAAAAATTTCAACCCAGGCTGATATACCTGGCAAAACTCTCACGATCAAGGGAAAAAGAAGAGCTTTCCAGTACAAAGACAACTTGAAGGATTACATGTCTACCTAACCAGGACTTCAAAAAATGCTAGAAGTGATACTCAAGCTTGAATTAAAATAAAAGTGTATCCAGCAGCACAGAAGGAAAGGATAATACCACCAAAATCTAAAAGCCAAACAATAAATTTACAACAGCCAATGAATACAAAAATGTCCGGAATTAAAAAAAAAATTCTCCATCATAACATTAAATGTCAATGGAACTAAGTCACCAATCAAGAGACACAGATTACAAACTTGGATTAAAAACCACAACCCATCAATCTGCTTCCTTCAGGAAACTCATATCACCACAAAAGATAGGCACATCCTAAAAATAAAAGGCTGGTCAAAAATTCTGCAAGCTAATGGAACCAGGAAAAGGCAGGGGTAGCCATTATGCTGTTGGACAAAGTGGACTTAAAACCAAAAAAAAATCATAAGAGACACAAATGGTTACTACGTTTTAGTCACAAGTACAATTCACCAGGAAGACTTCACAATATTGAACATATATGCACCCAATACGGGCCCCTCCACATTCATTAAGCAAACCCTACAGCATCTAAAGCGAAAAATCAACCCCAAAATGATAAATGTTGGGGATTTCAACACCACCCTCTCAACATGAGATAGATCAACAGGTCAAAAGCTTAACAGAGACACTTTGGAACTTAATCAAACCCTTAATGAAATGGACCTTACAGATCTCTATCAAACTTTTCATCCATGCACCAAAAATACACATTTTTCTCAGCAGCACATAGCACTTTCTCCAAAATAAATCACATATTGGGCCAAAAAATAAATCTCCACATATATACAGGGAAGTTGGAATTCTAGCCTATACCCTATCAGACCACCATTTGTCTAAGTTTGACATCTACAACCCAAAAAACAATAGAAAATACATTACCTCCTGGAAACTTAACACTATGATGCTGAATGAGAATTGGATTCAGGAAAAAATTACAAAGGAAACTCAAGATTTCCAGAAATTAAATACATAATTAATGATAATTAAAATACAACTTACCGGGCTGGAGAGGTGGCTCAGGGGTTAAGCCTCCGCCTTGCAGGCAGAAGGTCCTGACTTCGGATCCCAGATCCCACGTATAGATGCCAGGCTGAAGCGGGGCGGCCTGCACTTCTGGTCCTGGTAGGGAGGAGCCTGTGAATCCCGGGGCAGAAGGAGATGGAGAAGTCCATAGTGGTTCGCGAATTCGTCCGTGGTTCTACACATACACAGACACACGCACACACACGCACACACAGACACATACACATGCGTGCGCACATACACACGCACATGCACACAGTTGAATAAATAATAAAAAAAAAGTCTTAAAAAATAAAATAAAATACAACTTACCAAAATCTTTGGGACACAATAAAAGCTGTGCTAAGAGGTAAGTTCATAGCTCTTAATGCCTACATAAAAAAATGGAAGCATCACAAATAAATAACAATGTTGCTTAAAGCTTTGGAGACACTAGAGCAATCGATCCCAAAAGCAGTAAAAGAGAGGAGATTAGCAAAATAAGGGGAGAAATGTCTGAAATTGAAATTACGATACAGAGAATCAACCAGTCAAAAAGCTGGTTCTTTCAAAAAAATCAATAAGATTACTACACCCCTAGCTAAATTAACCAAAAGCAAGAGAGAGAAAACATAAGTCGATAAAATTAGAAATGAAAATGGAGTTATCACTACTGATACCCAAGAAATCCAGAGTATTAGGTCATAATTCAAAAACATACTCTATGAAATTTGATAACACAAAAGAAATGGATGAATTCCTAAGTAAGCACAAATTACCTAAATTTAATCAGGAAGTTGTGAATTATTTAAATAGTCCTATAACATATGAGGAAATTGATGAAGTAATCTCGAATCTTCCCACAAAAAATGTCCTGACCAGATAGATTCAGCACAGAGTTCTACCAGACATTTAAGGAGCTAATAACACCAATACTCATTAAATTGTTCCATCAAATAGCAAAGGAAGGAACACTACCAGATTCTTTCTATGAAGCTAATATCATCTCAATTCCCAAACCTAATAAGGATACACTTAAAAAGGAAAATTATAGGCCAATCTCTTTGATGAACACAGATGCAAAGATTCTCAACAAAGTCTTAGCAAATCAGATTCAAAAACATAACAGAAAGATCATTCACAGGGATCAAGTAGGCTTTATCCCAGAAATAAAAGGTTGGTTCAACATACGCAAATCAATAAACGTAATTCACCATGTAAACCAGTCCAAAATTGAAGAACACATGATACTCTATTGATAGATGCAGAAAAAACTTTTGACAAGAACCACCAGACCTTTACGATCAAAACCGTAGAGAGAGTTGGAATGGAAGGAACCTCTATCAATATAATAAAAGCTGTCTACAAAAAGCCTACAGTAAGGATTATATTCAATGCGGAAAAACTTGAAGCATTTCTGCTTCGATCAGGAACTAGACAAGGCTGTCCCCTCTCACCACTTCTATTCAATATTGTACTTGAAGTCTTAGCTGAGGCCATCAGACAAGAAAGGGAGATAAAAGGGATTCAAATCGGCAAGGAAAAAGTCAAGTTATCTCTATTTGCAGATGACATGATTTTATACCTGAGTGATCCTAAAAACTCCACCAGGAAGTTCTGGGAACTAAAGAGAAGTTCAGCAAGGTGCCAGGATACAAAATAAACATATAAAAACCAGTGGCCTTTCTATATGCCCATAATGAAAGAAGTGAAACAGCCCTAAGAGAAACAATCCCATTTACTATAGCCCCTAAAAAAATGAAATACCTTGGCATAAATCTAATCAAGGAAGTAAGAGACCTTTACAATGAAAACTTTAAAACCCTAAAGAAAGAAATTGTAGAAGACACCAGAAGGTGGAAAGATCTCCCATGTTCCTGGATCAGCAGAATCAATATAAAAATGACCATCCTACCAAAGGCAATAAACAGATTCAATGCTATACCAATCAAATCCCAAAACAATTCTTTAAAGTGGTTGCTCAAATAATCTCAAAATTCATATGGAGGCACAAAAGACCCAGGATAACAAAAGAAATCCTGAGTGACAAAAACAGTGGGAGGTATCACTATACCAAAACATTAGTCTATACTATAAATCCATAATTATAAAATCAGGCTGGTACTTGCTCCAAAGCAGACACATAGATCAATGGATAAGGGTTGAAGATCCAGATATAAGCCCACACAGTTATATCCATTTCATCTTTGACAAAGGGGCCCAAAAAATCCAATGGAATAGAATAGCATCTCCAAAAAATGGTGCTGGCAAAACTGGTTGTCCACATACAGAAGATTAAAACTCGACCCATATTTGTCACCATGTACAACACTTAATTCCAAATGGATCAAGGACCTCAATATGAGGCCAGAGACTATAAAAACCTTAGTCAAAAGTGTAGGAAATTCCCTTGAGCTGATTGGACTAGGCCAACAGTTCCTAATCGGAGATCCAATAGCACAGTCAATACTGACAACACTCAACAGATGGGATCTTATGAAATTGAAGAGCTTCTGTTCAGATAAAGAGATTGTAACTTAAACACAAAGGCAACCCACAGAATGGGAGAAAATCTTCACTAACCACATATCGCTCTACTATCCAGAGTGCACAAAGAACTTAGAAAACTAAAAGCCAAGGAAACAAATGGCCCCATTAAATAATGGGCCTTGGAACTCAAAAGAAACTTTACCAGGAACAAAATTGAATTTTCTAACAGATATCTTAAAAAATGTTCTTCATTCTTAGCCATCAGGGAAATGCAAATCAAAACCTCCCTGAGATATCATCTCACCCTGGTCAGGATGGCAAAAATCCACAATACAAACAACACCAAATGCTAGAGGGGATGTGGAGAGAAGGGAACTCTTCTATGTTGCTGGTGGGAATGCAGGCTCATATAACCACTCTGGCGAGCTGTCTGGAGATTCTTAAAGAAATTAAAGATTGAAATGCCATATGACCCTGCTATTCCACTTCTGAGAATAACCCCACATACAACAAAAATTCACCTCGATAGCACAAGCACGACCATGTTCATAGCAGCACTGTTTACAATAGCAAAGTCATGGAATCAACCCAAATGCCCAACAGTTGACAAAGGATAAGGAAAATGTGGTACATTTATGCAATAGAATACTACTCGCCATCAAAAATGATGAATTAATGCAATTTGCTGGGAAATGGATGGAATTAAAAACAATTATATTGAGTGAAGTATCCCAGACACAGAAAATTAAGCACCGTATTACTTCCTAATAGGTGGATCCTAGTACCAAACCCACTTAGAGACACACTCAAAGAAAAATCTCTGTAATACCTACAGTAATTGCAAAGATTATAAACAGGAGAGAAGGGGAAGAAGGTCCCCACCAGAACCAAAGAGAGAGGGGATCATGTTACAGCAGAGATAATAGGCCACCATCAAGGACTGCAAGTAAGAAATAAGACATCTGGTTAAGCTCACAGACTGTCCTTCCTGGTCACTTGCAACTGATGGGGTATGATCTTACCAGAAAGGGAGGGTCTACAGTTGGCAGATAGAAGCTAACCATTTTGAAATGGGAGACTGACCCGCCGCTCACCACAGTCTTCTACTCTTTATCCGTCTACCTTTGAATCTATCCTTATAATAAGACTCTATTTTAACAGCTTTTTATCTCTATATCAACCACCTGGAATCATGCCTGCCTAATCTCTCCCCATCCTGAAGCTCAGGAAAATTTGTGGAAGAGGGGGTGGTAAGATTGTAAGAGCACAAGGATGGGAGGAGTCATGATATGCAAGATACTCCACACAAGTTAGGGCCAAAGCAATTATAATAGGACTCTGCATGATCTGTGCAATGACCAACATATCATTGATCCCCTCAATGTCTAGCATGGACTAAAGGCACTAGGATCCTTAGAAGCAAGGGATTAACAGTCACAATAGTGTTCCTATGCTTAAGGGGAACACAAGAAAGAGTTCTGGGAAATGCCACTGAGTCCTTACACATCATCACGGAGGAGGACCCAGAGGAAAGTTTGATATACACATTAAAGGATGCTTCAAAGATGGTGGAGGGGGCACTGGGAAAAAGGGAGGGAGGGGGGAAAGAAAAGGGAAAAGGGGGGACAGAGCAGGGAGGCCCAGGGAAGGGTGGAAGGAGGTAGAGGACAGAGGTACCTATTACATTTGTATGAGCAGAAAATAAAAGTTTGTGAGAGCGTAAAGATGGGGAGGAGCAAGGATATGCAAGATACTCCACACAAGTTAGGGCCGAAGTAATCATTTACCTGCACAATTACCAACATATCATTGAACCCCCAAAGTCTAGCATGGATCACAGGCACTATGATCCTTAGAGACAATGGATTACCAGCCCCAATAGTGTTCCTATACTAAAGGGGAACACAAAGGCAATGCACTGAATCCTTACACCTCATCAGAGAGGAGGATCCACAGGGAAGTTTGACATGCACACTAAAGGATGCTCCAGGAATGGGGGGGGAGGGAGCACTGGGAAAAAGGGAGAGAGAGGAAAAAGGAAAGGCAAAATGGGGGATGGAGCAAGAGGATCCAAGGTGGTGTGTAGGGAGGGAGGGGAATGGGGTACTTATCAGCTTTGTGTGAGTGAAAGAAATAACAACAACAAAAAAAAAAGGAATTAGAACCAGGGCAAAGCAAAAAGTCGTTAGAGCAATCCAAAGTGATTTGTGAAGTCACCATTGAACCTCCAAGGCACAAACAGTGCCCTCTGATAAATACAGGCAGATACACATATGTGTGCACATACAAAAAATGGTAGTGTTTTAAGCTAAATTGTATTTATTCTTTATGATGCAAATTCAAATGAAGCACTAAGTATTTTAGGTGACTGTTTCTTATGTTGCATATTGCATATTTAAATACTGTTCATCAGTTCATTGTCAAATCCATCTTGTGATGAATTTTTGTTTGTTTCTATTTATATAAGTGTGTGCAGTATGTGTGTATGTACATATTTATATGTACATTTGCAGTTGCATGCCTGCATGGAGGCCAGAACTTGGTTCCATCTTCTGGGGTCAGAAGTGTAATCATTACCATTTCTGTCCAATATTTTTACATAGGATCTAGAATCCAAACTCAGATCCTTCTGCATATGAGGCAGTTTTAACCGCTGAACCATCTCTTCAATCCCAATCTCTACTATTTTTTCAACACGTAAAAGTTGTTTGTTTGTGGTGTATAACATGTTTTGCAATTTGTGAGCATTATTGCCTGTTGAATTGATCTAGTGATTGCATGCATTACCTCACCTTTATTTTTCATGGCAAGAACACTTACAGAGCTACCAAAAATGTAATACTTATCACTGAACCAACTCAGCAGATAAAGATGCTTGCCACAAGCCTGACAGCCTGAGTTTGCTTCCCAAAGCCCACAAGATTGAAAGAGAAAACCACCTTCTGTAATCAGTCCTTTCACATGTGTTCAGTGGCACAGGCACACACATGCACACAAAGATAATAAAATGTTAAAAAAAGGAATTAGAACCACTTTGCTGTTATTTCTCTAGTTGATACATTGTAAAAAGAGCCAAAATAATTTACATGATTTAAAGTAATTATAATAGGTAATTCAGAAACCTAAGCAGTCCCAGAAGTCTGATTGTGCATGGTACCAGGGAATACTCAAAACAGAAGACTGAAAGGGAGATAAGGTAGATACATATGAAATCAAGTAAATAAATCTAAATCTTTTGAAGAAACATTGAAAATGACGGCTACTATATATATATAGTTTTATGCCCATACAGATAAACATTATTATGACATATAAACATATTAAAATTACAGTTTCATTAAACTGCCTAGAATGTTGGCACTGTGATATAATAGTAAATATTATCACAATGAAATCACATGTTTGCAAGATCTACCATTATGTGATTTCCACAAATCTTTATGTAATTTGTGCTCAGGGTAAATTGAACATGAAATTAAATAGGATTTGATTAATTCAGATCCTTGCCTTTCCTTTTCAATGATTTTATTATATGGACTGGTATATTCTTTTTTAGTTGACATTTAATAGGACTATATGTTTTTGTTTATACAAAATCAATTGGTTTTATTTAGGTTCCTCTTCAAATTCTATTAAAAATTTAATATATTCCCTTGTGTACTCAGTGGAATCTGTTGCTGACTTTAATCCCTTTGTAAACTTGATCATGTAAAATACTGCAATTTCATCGTCTTCACATTATTATCTTAGCACTGTTTTTCTGTTTGGTCCTAACTCTGGGCAATCAACTGCCAATATTCCATAGCTATTTATATTGCTATAAACCAGGTTTTCCTGAGAGATATCTAAGATGCCATAGTTTTCCACCTTTAATTAGAAATGCCACATCCTTTTTTGTCTTTCTTCCTCTATTTTTTTAATTGAAAACCTTCTCATCCTCCACCAAAATGTCCAGCCTTTCACTCCTCCATGAAGATCTCCATGGTTGCTCACTTGGTTGCTCATACCATAATCGTCACTTGGCAACTATAGTTCCATGTCTTCTGGATGTGATAGAACTCTTTTATCCATGGATTCCTTGCAGCTGTTGGTAATTCTACAAAACTTGCACAATATTTGGCCTATAAACATTTCATCAGGGAATGGCAAAGATCTTAAGAGACTCCCTACCTTCTTAAGAGATTGTCATAGTTAGGCACAGGTGTCAACTTGACTGTTGAGGATTTGATCTCTGGGCACATTTGTAGAGAGTTGATAGTTGAGTTAAGCCCAGAACAAACCTGTAAGAGATTGTCTAGCTGATAGGGAAGGTCCAGGCCATGGTAGGTGGTACTAGGCCCTGGAATAAATCACAGAGAACTGGTTGAGAGAGTCAGCATCCTTCTGTACACTTGGCCAGACATGCTGGTCTGGCAAGTAAGGATTGTCCATCTCTCAGCCAGCCATTATGTGGTGAGGGTGTAGCCAGTTCCCTCAGCCCTGGTGTTAGTGCATGATCTCCCATCAAGCTGGACAACAGACTGTAACCAGACTATCATTGAGAAAATAAACCCCTTTTTCCCTTAAGCCATTTATGGTCATTTATCAGCAACCATGCAGATAAACTCCAACAGAGATTATTGAGGGTTAATATTTATGGGGTAGCAGGAAAGGGGGTGCTTTCCTCAGTGGTGTATCTCTAATATATGATTCTCGATTCAGAAAGTTTTCAGGCACATACCATTAAAGGCAACCTAGATGAAATACAATGGGCCACTCTTGTGAAAATACATGAAAACAGGATGGAGACTGGCATGGAAAAAGAAGAGTGGCTATGAAAACAGGAAGAGGTATAGAACTGGGGAATTGGGGTGAAAACAACGTAAATGTATTATATTCATGTATGAAAATGTAAAACAATAAAAATAAATGAAAAAATTACCAGAACTGCAATATGAATAAGCATTTGCTCTTTTGAGTTTATGTTCAAAGAAATGGGATTCTCACCTTATGAATATGTCTTCATTAACATGTTCATGGTAGAATAAATGAACACCAGTCACAATAATGATCTAGAAGTAGCTCATGTGTTCATCAAAATATTAATTAGTTGAGCAAAAGGAATAGGCACAAACATATATGTGAAAGTAAATGCATGCACATATGTATGTAAAAACAGACATGAATATGTGAATATATGTGGATGTATATGTGATAACATTCATACATGTTATACTTGCATTTTGATGTCAACTTGACAGTTGCAGACTGCTTTGGGCACAGCTGTGGAAGGTTAATGGTTAGAACATACCTGCAGGTACTTGACTGATTGCTGGGGAGAACCCAGCCCATAGTGGGTGGTACTTTCCAGTGATGGACTGGATAATAGGAGGTGCAAGGAGGAGGAACTTGCTCTTCCCTTATTCTGTGTCAACTTGCTGTGCAATCCACTTTGCATGCATGTAGTTTGACTTCTGAGCATCTGGCCTTCTTTGTTGCTGCTGCTGCTCCTGCCTCAGATCTTGGCTGACTTGGAGATTCACCTTTTCAGATTCTTTTCTCTTAATCATTGAACTGTTTGACTAAGTATGTGCTTTACTAGTAACTAAATGAATCATATGGGAAAATCTACCTCACTGAGTTCCAAATACATATAAGGCCAAGTAATATGATTCATTTCTTCTCTTTATTCCTCTGGATGTGGTGTTCCTGCTGCCTTTGGAGCCTGGTCTCTAGGCCTTGTTGCTGTTTGTTGTTCATCGTCGAGGTGGGAGCCCAGCTGTTCTTCACCCATGTCAGAACCCAGCGTCTTCAACTCTCCAGAGGAGCAAAGTCTTGAGACCCTCTCAGGATCTTTTGGCTTTGTGGAACATTCCAACCAGGAAAGAGGCTGCTGTGGGTAGCTACCTTGAAGGACAGTATTTTTATTGTGTTATTTTTAGTAAACTTATTTTTTTTTATTTTTTTTATTTCTTCCACTCATACAAAGTTATTCGCTCCTTCCTCCACCCCTTCCTGTATCTCCTTGCTCCCTCCCCCTTTTTCTCTTTCCTTTCCCCACTCTCCCTTTCTCCCAGAGATTCTGTTTCTTCAAAGAACCCTGACTAATACTACACATGTGTGAACATATACAATGAATATTACTACCTATCAGAAAGGAAACATTGATAGATCTGAGGGACATCAAGTGAAATATCTCAAATACAGAAAGGAAAATAATCATAACTCCACTTATGATCTAAACAAACAAAAAATCAAATGTACAAAAAGTAAAATTGCAATGTCGGCCAAAGTTGCCATGTAGTAGATATTTCAATGAAAATCCAGAGATAAAATATGAAATATGATGGTTATTATTCATAAAACTGCATCAGAGGCTTTTGTATTTAAGTAAATAATCACAAAAAATAAATATATGTGAGACCATAATATATTTGTGTGTGTATATGCCACCACATTCTATAAATACAAAAATATACAAGCAAATATTGTTTCGTATTTATCTTTTAATATTACACATGAATACTAAGGAATCTGTGTACCATTGCTGGCAATAGTGCATGTCAACTGTACGTATGCAAGTTACTACTCTTGTTTCCAGGAGATTGTCTTGAGTGTATACAGTAGACTGATAGCAATAGTTTCAATACACACTGGTTCCTAAGAGTTTCAGATTCTTTTCTCTTAATCATTGAACTGTTTGACTAAGTATGTGCTTTACTAGTAACTAAATGAAACATATGGGAAAATCTACCTCACCGAGTTCCAAATATATATAAGGCCAAGTAATATGATATATTTATTCTCTTTATTCCTCTGGATGTGATATAATTTACTTACAGAACTAACTTTATAAACAGCAGAGCCAGGCTGCTTATGTTTCAAGTCACTTCCTAATCTAACGAATTTGGGAAAACGATGCTAAAGAATTTTTGTATAGTATTTGCAGCTAAATGGAACAGCAAAGACACCTAATCCATTGAAATTCTGTGAGAATCAAGCTGTGTGTGCATAGACAATGACCACAGCAATCCAGCAAAATAAATTGGCACAATAATCATTAACTTCTTTCCCTTTCATCACCATCATGATCATCATCTGAATATTTTATCATCCCTAACACTTCATTTTCAGAGGGTGATATATATTAGATAATAAGTAGGATGCATTTTCTTTTTTATTGTAATCCTACAGAGTGATTGAAATTTGATATTTAACCTACATAATTCTAAGATAGTTTTACAGTTTAATAGAAGGATATGTGGAGGTTAGGCAGAGACGCATTTCATAGTGTATATAAACATTCTAAAAACTACTTTGTTTCTTTCATGCTTGGATTTCCCACCTATAAAGAAAAAAAAAAAGGAAAAGAAAAGCTTGGACTGGAGACATGGTCAAGGGGTTAAGACTCTGCCTCACAAACAGAAGGTCCTGAGTTTGGTTCTCAGGTCTCATGTAAAATCGCCAGGTGGAAATGGCTGACAACCTGTACTTCCAGTACTGGTTGGTAGAGCCAGGAAATCCCAGAGCAAAGCAAGGAGACAGAAGCAACCCAGGATGATTCCCAAAGTCACCCTTGGTTCTCCACAAGGATATACAGTGCTCTCTCTCTCTCTCTCTCTCTCTCTCTCTCTCTCTCTCACACACACACACACACACACACACAGAGAGAGAATGAATGAATGAATGAGTAAAGTTTAAAAATTTTATTAAGAAAATGTTATCCCTCTCCCTTATGCTGGCCCTGAATGCACGCTCTGCTGGCCCTGAGTGCACTCTCTCTTGCAAGGTCCATGTAAGGCACCCTGCTTCCCAAGTACTCCCCACCAGAACCCAGGTCACCAGTTCTTTCCAGCCCCTCTCACCATCCAACCTGAACAGTGCAAAAGCTGGCCAGGGCCTGGGTGGACTACTGGCCACGCCCCAGGTCCCAGGTGAAGCCTGCCTATCATTCTTAGCTCCTCCTCCACTTTCACCTGCTGTGAAGGCTAGCTCCCTCACTCCCAGGCCAGGTAAGACACCCCCTGTCTACTAAAACACATGTCTATCAAAGCATGATAATTACCATGATCAATACTATGAAAGAGGAAAACCACTTTGAACAGGAACACAACAGACAGCTGGAGGAGTTGAGATAAACAGTTAAAGAAACAAAAATAGGCATAGAGCTGTTAAAACAGTCTCAGGCAGAGTTTAAAATTAAACTAAAAGACAAGTTATCCTGAACCCAGAACTCAACATAGAGTCTTACCAATAGAACTATCGAGGCAGAAAATAGAATTTCAGATCTTGAAGACAAAGTGGCAGAATTAACCAGCTCAATGAAAGAGGTTGTTAAGGCCAACAAGATACTTGAGAGGAATATTCAAGAGTTTTGGGACACCCTGAAGAAGCCTAACATCCACATTCATGGAATACCACAGCAAGAATCTCAAAATACCACACCTGAGGAAATTTTTCAAAATATCATAAATGAAAATTTCCCTCATCTAAAGAAAGAGAGGCCCATCCAAATATAAGAGGCATTCCACACCCCAAATAGATATGACCAAAATAGATACTCACTATGGCAAATAATGGTTAAAACATTCCACATTCAAGACAAAGAAATGGTGCTGAGAGCTTCAAGGAAAAAAAAAAAAGTCACTTTTAAAGGTAAACTTATTGAAATGACAAACGACTTCTCAACAGAAACAGTAAAAGTAAAAAGACCTTGGAGAGACATACTTCAAGTATTGAATGAGCAAAAATGTCAATCCAGGCTGATATACCCGGCAAAACTATCTGTCATGATCGAGGGAGAAAGAAAAGTTTTCCAGCACAAGGACAAATTGAAGGCTTACATGTCTACCAAACCAGGCCTTCAAAAAATGCTAGAAATGATACTCAAGACTGAATAAAAAAACAACATATTCAGGACAGAAGAGAAGTATAATACCACCAAAACCTAAAATCCAAATAATACATGTACAAGAGCCACTAAATATAAAAAATGTCCAGAATTTTTCTATCATAACATTAAATGTCAATGGAATTAACTCACCAATCAAGATATACAGATTACAAACCTAGATTAAAAATCAGAACCCATCAATCTGCTGCGTTCAGGAAACTCATTTTACTACAAAAGATAGGCACATCCTAAAAGTAAAAGGCTGGTCAAAAATTCTGCAAGCTAGGAACCAGGAAAAAAAGCAGGGGTAGCCATTATGCTATCAGACAAAGTGGACTTCAAACAAAAAAAATCGTAAGAGACAAAGATGGTTACTACATTTTAGTCACAGGTACAATTCACCAGGAAGACTTCACAATACTGAACATATATATACCTAATATGGGCCCCTCCACATTCATTAAGCAAACTGTACAGCATCTAAAGCAAGAAAGTTGAAATTCTAGCCTGTACCCTATCAGATCACCATGGTCTAAAGCTTGACAACCACAACACAACAAACAACAGAAACTTCACTAATCCCCGAAACTAAACATTATGATAACAAATGAGAATTGGATTCAGGAAGAAATTACAAAGGAAACTCAAGATGTCCTAAAAGCAAATGATAATGAAAATACAACTTATCAAAATCTTTGGGACACAATGAAAGCAGTGCTAAGAGGTAAGTTCATAGCTCTTAATGCCTACATAAAAAAATAGAAAATCACAAGTAAATATCTTAACAATACAGCTTAAAGCTTTAGAGACACTAGAACAATCAAATCCCAAAAGCAGTAGAAGAAAGGAAATTAGGGGAGAAATTTCTGAAATTTAGATAAGAAAAACAATACAGAGAATCAACCAGTCAAAAAGCTGGTTCTTTGAAAAAAATCAATAATCAATAATCAGTAATCAGTTAGATTCAGCACAGAGTTCTACCAGACATTTAAGGAGCTAATAACACCAATACTCATTAAACTGTTCCATCATATAGCAAAAGAAGGAACACTACCAGATTTTTTCTATGAAGCTAATATCATCTTAATCCCCAAACCTAATAAAGATACACTTAACAAAGAAAACTATAGGCCAATCTCTTTGATGAACACAGATGCAAGGATTCTCAACAAAGTCTTAGCAAATAAAAGAGATTCAAATTGGCAAGGAAGAAGTCAAGTTATGTTTATTCGCAGATGACATGATCTTATACTTGAGTGATCCCAAAAACTCCACCAGGAAAATTCTGGAACTAATACAGAAGTTCAACAGGGTGGCAGGATACAAAATAAATGTATAAAAATCAGTGGCCTTCCCATACACCCAGAATGAAAAAAGGGAGAAAGTCCTGAGAAAAACAATCCCATTAACTATAGCTCCTAAAAAAAGGAAATATCTAGGTAGTAAGAGACTTTTACAGTAAAAACTTTAAAACCTTAAAGAAAGAAATTACAGAAGACACCAAAAGGTGGAAAGACCTTCCATGTTCCTGGATTGGCAGATTCAACATCATAAAAATGATCATCCTACCAAAGGCAATAATCAGATTCAACACTATACCAATCAAAATTCCAAAGCAATTCTTTATAGAAGTTGACTAAACAATCTCACAATTCATATGGAGGCACAAAAGATCCAGGATAACAAAAACAATCCTGAGTAACAAAATCACTGTTGGAGGTATCACTATACCAAGCCTTAGTTTATACCACAAATCATAGTTATAAAAACATCTTGGTACTGGCTCCAAAATAGACACACAGATCAATGGATAAGGGTTAAAGATCCAGATAAAAGCTCACACAATTATAGCCATTTGATCTTTGACAAAGGGGCCCAAAAAATCCAATGGAAAAAGAACAGCATCTTCAACAAATGGTGCTGGCAAAACTGGATATCCACATGCAGAAGATTAAAACTGGACTCATACTTGTCGCCATGTATAAGACTTAATTCCAAATGGATCAAGGACCTTAATATAAGGCCAGAGACTATAAAAGCCTTAGTTGAAAGGGTAGGGAGCTCCCTCGAGCCAACAATTCCTAAACGGAAATCCAATAGCACACTCAAAACAACCAACACTCAACAAATGGGATCTTATGAAATCAAAGAGTTTTTGTTCAGATAAAAAGATTTTGTCCCGACTACAAAAGCAACCCACAGAATGGGAGAAAATCTTCACTAACCATGTATCTGATAGAACTCTACTATCCAGAATGCACAAGGAACTTAGAAAACTAAACACCAACGAAACAAATGGCCCCCATTAAAAAATCAGCCTTGTAACTCAAAAGACACTTTACCAGGAACAAAATTGAATTGTATAACAAATATCTTAAAAAATGCTCTTCATCTTTAACCTTCAGGGAAATGCAAATCAAAATCTCCCTGAGATATCATCTCACCCCGGTCAGGATGGCAAAAATCCAAAAATCCACAATAAAAACAATACAAAATGTTGGAGAGGATGTGGTGATGCAAGCTTATACAACCACTCTGTCGAGCTGTCTGGCAATTCTTAAAAATGTTAAAGATTGACATGCCATATGACCTGTTATTCCACTTTTGGGAATAATCCCCCATACCACAAAAATTCACCTTTATAGAACAAGCACGACCATGTTCATAGCAGCACTGTTTAGAATAGCAAAGTCATGGAATCAACCTAAATGCCCAACAGTTGACCAGTGGGTAAGGAAAATGTGGTACATTTATGCAATGGAATACTACTCAGCCATCAAAAATGACGAATTAATAAAATTTGCCAGGAAATGGATAGAATTAGAAAAAATTATAATGAGTGAACTATCTCAGACACAGAAAATTAAGAGATGTATATGCTCCCTAATAGGTGGATCCTAGTATCAAACCCACTTAATGACACACTCAAAGATAAATCTCTGTAATACCTACAGTAATTGCAAAGATTATAAGCATGGAGGAAAGGGGAAGGAGGGCACCAGAAACAAGGAGAGAGGCGATCATACTACAGCAGAGAAAAGTGCCACCATCAATACCCATCAGGATGGAGCCAAGGACGGTGCAGGAGTAGGAAAACTGAAAAAAAAATCAACAAACCATAATTCAGAAAACCAGAGACTTTACATCAACCACCTGGAACCAGAGCAGCCTAATCTCTCTCCATCCTAAAGCTCAGGGAAATTTGCAGAAGAGGGGGTGTTAAGATTGTAAGAGCCTAAAGATGGGGAGGAGCAACGATATACAAGATACTCCACACAAGTTAGGGCCGAAGTAATCATAATAAGACTGCATGACTTGCACAATAACCAACATATCATTGACCCTTCCAAAGTCTAGCATGGATCACAGGCACTAGTATTCTTAGAGGCAAGGGATTAACAGCCACAATAGTGTTCCTATACTAAAGGGGAACACAAGAAAGAGCTCTAGGCAATGCTACTGAGTCTTTACACCTCATCAGAGAGGAGGACCCAGAGTGAAGTTTGACATGCACGCTAAAGGATGCTCCAGGAATTGGGGAGGGGAGGAGGGGGTACTGGGAGAAAGGGAGGGAAGGGGGGAAAGGAAAGGGAAAAGGGGGTAAGGAACAAGGGGATCCAGGAAGGGGTGGAGGGAGGGAGGGGAATGGGATACTTATCAACATTGTATGAGTGGAAGAAATAACTTAAAAAAAATAAAATAAATAGTCCAAAGTCAAAAATAAATAAATAAATAAATGTATTTATTACTATGGGTAATATATGGTAAATGCCTAACAAAGTAAAAGGAACAATCTGAAAGTCTATTAGATGTTGTGTTTGTTTTGTGTCCCCATGGAAACAAATATATGAACAGAGATAAACACATAACTATATTTATTTATATGTATGCTCACATATATCTTCTCTGAAAAGCCCTTCAACAAATTGTCTTATGGAATTAATTATATGGCTACATGTTTCATACACACTAGTTAGGCAAAAAGTTTGAAAGTACTGTAAGGGTTCATGCTACAGCATAGAGTGCAAAGCCAACTGGTAGAAGCCCTTCCTGAAGGACTTGACTTTTCAATGTGTTCAGTAGATTGGAGAGACATACCAGATGATAGAGCATGATCTTCTTTGGTCACTGAATCTACCTAGTAATCACATCTGTAAGTGCAATCAGAGGTACATATAGAGCAGTGACTTACAAGACACTGGAAAGACACATCCCACCCAAAGTAACAGCCAAAATCAACTACATCATTACATGCATGAATTATTGTAAACTGAATGAGAAAGGATCAGCTTGAACTGGACATACTGATGAATATGAAAACAATTAGGTGAAAGTTGATAGCCAAATGCGATAGACTTTGTGTTTGTAAAAGGTGAGAAAAGTAAATTACCTTGATAATATTGAATGCATTATAAGATGGGGTGTTAACTGGAATGTATCAGTTGGGAGTGAAAGAAGGGGCAGATAATGACAATTTAATGCATTATATATTAGTACTTTAAGATGAATTAAGAACATTAGGGAAATTTGAGGTTCTGAGGTATAGCATTTGCACACACTGGACTCCAGGTTCATTTTTGGCCATCGAAAGTAATGTTTATCAGGTTTGACATTGTGTAGAGGCTTCTCATTCTTTTTGTTTATAGTATTTTGTCACACCCACACTTGTAAATGATATTAAGTGGGCAGCAAGACAGATCTAGCTACTGGGAATACAGACCCTTCCCATAGATTTTACAAAGAAATGAAAACATCTCTAGTAATTTCCATGTCTCTCTTACTTTGGCATTTTCTTTCTAACTATTCTTAGTCATATTACAGATAAGGGTACATATTAGGTGACTTTCTGTTGAAAATGGACACATGCTTAAATAGTTGTACACTTAATAGTCTTAATTGATATAGATAACTTCTTTCAAATATGAATCAAATTGAAAAAGATTTTTCAGAATATGATTTTGGTGGTAATATATTTGTTATTATGGTTTGTACATGAAATCAAACTTTCAATGAACCTTATTTTCTACTTCATGTCTGAGTATACATCCTCTATGTTCAGTAAAAATATCTGTACATGCTTAAGTATGTATCTCAGAACATGTATCTCAATCACACTCATTTCTCTTTCATTATTAGTACATCTTAATGGTGCTATCGCCATATCAAATCCTCCAATATAGTCATCATCTAAGAAAACATTTTCTTCCCAAGTTTTCTCTTTAGTGCATCCTTCATCTCATTATTTTTCAAACTGTAAATGAGAGGATTCAACGTGGGGCTCACCACCATATAGAACACAGATATCACCTTGTTCTGGTCTATGGAGTAGCTGGACTTGGGCATCACATAAATGAATATGATGATTCCATAATATGGAAAGACTGCAGTGAGGTGGGAGGTGCAAGTGGAGAAGGCCTTGTGGAGGCTTTCAGTGTAGGACATCTTAAGAGTGGTGATGAGGATGTAGATGTAGGAGCAGCTATGACAATCACCATGCTAATAGCTACAATGCCAGTAGTAAATGAGGGAACAACTGCAGAGACAGTAACTTCAAAGCAAGAGAGTTCTACTAAAGGAGCCAAATCACAGAAGAAGTGGTTGACTCTATTTGGCCCATAAAAGAGAAAAGAAGAGAAAGAGAATGTGGCAGAGAACGCATTAAGAAAACCAGTTACAAAAAATGCTACATTCAACTGCACACAGACTTGGGAGGACATTTTGGTTGAATAAAGCAGTGGGCTGCAGATGGCCACAAAGTGATCATAAGCCATGGCAGCCAGAAGGAAGCACTCAGCTGTCCCAAAAAAAGCAGCTGCACCCAGCTGGATGCCACAGCCAAGGTAGGAGATGGTGTTTCTCTCTACCTGGAAGTTCATGAGCATATTGGGTGTGACAGAAGATGAAAATCCTATGTCAATCAAAAACAAAAGGCTGAGGAAAAAGTATATAGGGTGATGGAGCTGGGAAAAGACTCTGATGAGGATGATGGTGCCAGATATGGTGACCAGGTAGATGCCCAGGATGATGGTGAAGAGGAGTACTCTAAGGATGGGTCTTGTGTAAAGCCCACCAGGATGAACTCTTACTGCAATGTGGTTCCTGTCCAGGGAAGCCATGGGAGAGTGTAGGTGCTACCCACATAAAGCTGCAATAGAAACTTGAATGAAAGGATGTGTAAGTACATGGTTTCAGTGTCATGAATATATACATGGTGTATTTACTAACCAATATACTATTCAATAAAAATTTTGCTAACTTTTGTTTTAATCCAGAATCTTAGTGCATGCTTATTCCCATGATAAAGATCTGTTAGACATGCACATTAAAAGATGTTTCAGGAATGGGGGTAAGGGGGCACTGGGAGAAAGGAAGGGAGCGGGGGAAATGAAAGGGAAAAGAGGGAGGGAGCAAGGGGATCCAGGGAGAGATAGAGGGAGGGAGGGGAATGGGGTACTTATCAACTTTGTATGAGTGGAAGAAATAAATTTTTTTTTCAAAAAACTGCCCAAAATATCCTTCAAAGAATGTGTAGTGTACATGTACCTACACATGTATGTTTTATTCATGTATATATGTATATATTTCATTAATGAAGCATACACATACATGTGTATGTGAATATTCTTATCTTATGGCTATAAAGTTGCAAATCTAGAGGCATGAAAAAAGCAAAATAGCTATCATAAGAATAAAAAGAGCAAACTTCAATAATACTATTATTCAATAAAGACTATTATTAAATAATACTGTTATTCAATAATATTCAATAAAGACTGATTTTTTAAAATTTATTAAACCACCAGCACAGGGATACTTTCACAGAATGAAAACATTATGCAAAAGCTATGGCTCATCTTAACAAATATTCTTTTTCCATTTTGATTATTTTTTAATTATTTTTTAATTTATTTGTGTGTGTGCGCACGCACAGGTGTGTGTGTGTGTGTGCGTGTGTGTGTGTAGAACCACGGGCGAATTCGGGAACCACCATGGACGCCTCCACCTCCTCCTTGTTTACTCTGCACCGGGATTCACAGGCTCTGCCCTACCAGGACCAGAAATGTAGGCTGCCCCGCTTCCGCTTGGCGTCTATACCTGGGGTCTAGGATCTGAACTCGGGACCTTCCGCCTGCAAAGCAGAGGCTTAGCCCCTGAGCGACCTCTCCAGCCCCCTCCATTTTGACTATTTTTTAACTTGTTAACATTTTAAAAAATTTTTATGAAATAAAAAAAATACATGATTAAATTGAGGTTAGACATATTCTTAAAATAATTTAATTGCTAACTCAGAAAATGATGCTCCGGCTTTGTATATATAAGTGCATTTACAATATTAACTTATCTTCCCATGTATTGAGTCACAAACAGGCAAACTCTGGCAAATTGAGGATTTGCCATAGATTGATGGAGATGTAAATTTGGTGCTTGGTGTGGTTGTCCTGCTGTTTTGTTTCTGTGATGTCTGTCAGGATAGTAGTTTATTTTCACTTCACTCCCTACAGATTTTTCTAAGGGTAAAAAATTATGATATTATGGAAGATCCTTCAATGTCACATTAGTCCTTTTGTTGCTGCAGTTAATTATTTTTTCCTCACCACCATACTGGGGTTGAAATATGATGGGGTGTTTTTTTTGTTTTGTTTGGTTTGGTTAGGTTTTTATCTAAACTTAGTGATATGCCAAAATCACAGAGAATCTAATCTGCTGCACACCCCCAATGATCTCTTTTCATATGCATTATCTTTCTTTGTCATGTTTCACCCTTAGCCAAGTAGAGATCTAAAAATTTTCAAGTGTCACCTTAAGTGTCAATGCTTCTTTAAAGGTCATGGCAAAAACCATTGGCTCTGTAACACAGACTGAATGTCTGAATCCATCCTATATAATTCAAGTGATTAGGATAATAGAGGATACTGAGTGGATCTTATTACACTGTGGCTATTTACATACCGTGGCTCATCCTGGAATGGAAGTTCTGCAGCAGAAGGAAGTCTTCATTTGCTTATTTGCTGCCTTGCTGCTTAAAATTTAATAGCAGAAAATCTGTAAAATAGATTGTCCCATAGCTTAGGATATGATAGCCATTCTAAGAACTTCAGTTGAATTAAATGAAAAATTTCCCTAATCTACTAATTTTCCTGTAAGCTACTTTAACCTATTGAATAAAAGACTATTACTAACTAATAAATAAATGCCATGTTGCTATTTTGCTATTTGATGATAACTTGGTGTTTCACACAGTAGTTTTGGCTTAAATGAAGGTCATGAAATCATTGAAGTAACAAGTAACAAGTATTTTTTTTTTACTTATAATATATGAGAAGCTACTAAAATCTTTCATCTAACATCAGGCTATTGTGTAAACGTTCATGCACTGTTGCATATAAACACACACATATATATAAACATTTGTGGATTTATTAGATATTACAAATAGTGATTTCAAATTTAATGTCTTTATTTGATTAATTTTACAGCCAATTAGCTCTATCCATTATTTCAACAATTGTGTCATTTTATGACATACGTAAAAACTATCATTCTGTAAAATGGTGCCACACTGTAAGAACAATTATTAGTTCTACAAATGAATTATTAAGGTGGACACTTAAGAGCTGATTGGACTGATTATTTCAATTTGCATGTCTAAATTGAATCCACATTAAAGTAAAATATCTGCTTAAATCAGTAAACTGAAACATTTTTTTCCCAAAATCACACCAAAGCTTTTGCTGCATTCGTTTCTGAGCAACAGGAAGCTGATCTGAAGACTGAAAGATTTTGAAATGTTAATTGGAAGAAATAGACACATTTTAGAAAATCAGCTGCCTAATGATCTTGGCTGTGCTGCTTTCCAATTAGTGCTGGGTCACCAATTAATTCTTTTCCAGGTGCCCAGGCATCCTGGATACCATGGCTGGGCCGAGTCCTCTTGATCCTTGCTCCCTGGGCTCCAGCTAGACTAATGACTTTGACCTTGGTCAGGCTTGGGCAGCCGTTTTCTCAATTTAAAGGAAAATGTCCTTTCCATTATTTTAAGAATAAGACAAACCATAGTAAATCGAAAAAGAGCATCAAGATTATTCATTTTTATCTACGTTTTCAGAAAATCTACTTGGAATACTTGTTTTCTCTGTTATCATGCTTACATTCCCCAAACTCCAGAATTCTTTACTGCAAGAGGTCTTGAAATTTTGCCCTGAGAATTACTTCATACTCTGACTATCCATTCTCCATTTTGATCCTTCTGTTTGAATTTCCTGATTGTCCTGTGTTTCCAACAAAGTTTTCAAACACTGCCTTTGGTAAGAAAAAAGAGCCTTCTACCACATTGACTTCTTAAAAATGAAATTTCTACTTTTATTAGCTGTATTTTTTTTATTAAAAATTTGATTATACATTTTAAAATTTTTTACCAGTTCCCTCCCTCCCCCCTCCTCCCCCTCCCCTTCCCCTAGTGCCTCCCCCCCAATTCCCAGAGAGTCCTTTATTGTATACGCCTAACTCTCCATTGGGTCCTCCTGTCCGATGACATATAAGGACCCAGTGGCATTTCCATATGCCCTTTCTCTTGTTCCCCTTAAGCATAAGATCACTACTATGGCTGTCAATCCCTTGCCTCCAGGGGTCTCGGTGCCCTTAACAGATGCTAGACTTTATGAGGGCAACAGTGCGCTGGACATTGCGCAGGGCATGCAAAGTCCCATTATGATTGCTTTGGCCCCAACTATTGTTGAGAATCTTGCAAATCGTTGCTCCTCCCATCCTTTTGCTCTTACAATCTTACCGCCCCCTCTTCCGCAAATGTCCCTGAGCTCCAGGATGGGGAGAGATTAGGCTGTCCTAGTTCTATGTGATTGATATAGTCTCTGAAGTTCTGGATTGTGGTTTGTTGATTTTCTTTTGCAGTTTTGCTGCTCCTGCAATTCCCTTCACTCCATTCTGCTGGGCACTGTATGTCACCCCCTGGCCAGAGACAAAAAGCTGTTAAACTGGAGTCTTGTTGTAATAGCACATTCAAGGGTAGATGTAATAAGAGTAGGAAACCTCACTGAGGGAGGGGTCCATCACCCATTTGCAAAATGATTACTTTTTATCTGCTAGACTATATGCCCTCCCCTTCTGGTGAGATCAGGAAAGAACGTCTGTGAACTTAACCAGGTTTCTCATTACTTACTTGCAGACCTTGATGGAGGCCTATTTTCTCTGCTGTAACATGGTCTCCTCTCTCCTTGTTTCTGGTGTGGCCCTCCTAACCCATCTCTCTTGTTCATAATCCTTGCAATTACTGTGTTTCATAGGTTTACTTTTGAGTGTCTCAATGTGGGCTGGGTGAGTTTGGTACTAGGAGCCACCTATTAGGGAGTACATACGGCGCTTAATTTTCTGGGTTTGGGATATTCACTTAATATAATTCTTTCTAATGACATCCATTTCCCAGCAAATTCCAGTAATTCATCATTTTTGATGGCTGAGTAGTACTCCATTGTATAGATGTACCACAGTTTCCTTATCCACTCGTCAACTGTTGGACATTTAGGTTGATTCCATGACTTTGCTATTGTAAACAGTGCTGCTATGAACATGGTCGAGCTTGTGCTATCGAGGCGAACCTCTGCTGCATGGGGGGTTATTCCCAAAAGTGGGATAGCAGGGTCATATGGCATTTCAATCTTTAATTTCTTTAAGAATCTCCAGACGGCTCGCCAGAGTGGCTGTATGAGCCTGCATTCCCACCAACAATGTAGGAGAGTTCGACTCTCTCCACATCCTCTCCAGCATTTGTCGTTGTTTGTATTGTGGATTTTTGCCATCCTGACCGGGGCGAGATGATATCTCAGGGAAGTTTTGATTTGCATTTCCCTGATGGCGAAGGAAGTGGAGCATTTTTTAAGATAATTGTTAGACATTTTAATTTCATCCCTGGTAAAGTTTCTTTGAAGTTCCAGGGCCCATTTTTTAATTGGGCCAGTGTTTTCCTTGGAGTTTAATTTTCTAAGTTCTTTGTGTACTCTGGACAGTAGAGCTCTGTCAGATATGTGGTTAGTGAAGATTTTCTCCCATTCTGTGGGTTGCCTTTGAGCTCGTGTGACAATCTCTTTATCGAACAGAAGCTCTTTAATTTCACAAGATCCCAACTGTTGAGAGTTGGTAGCAGTGACTGTGCCATTGGATGTCTGTTTAGGAAGTGTTGGCCTAGCCCAATCAGCTCGAGGGAGTTCCCTATCCTTTCAACTATGGTTTTTAAAGTCTCTGGCCTGATATCAAGGTCCTTGATCCATTTGGAATTAAGTCTTGTACATGGTGACAAGTACGGGTCCAGCTTTAATCTTCTGCATGTGGAGATCCAGTTTTGCCAGCACCATTTGTTGAAGATGCTGTTCTTTTTCCATTGGATTCTTTGGGCCCCTTTGTCAAAGACCAAATGGCTGTAACTTTGTGGGCTTATATCTGGGTCTTCAATCCTTATCCATTGATCTGTGTGTCTATTTTGGAGCCAGTACCAGGCTGTCTTTATAATTATGGATTTGTAGTATAGACTTAGGTTTGGTATGGTAATACCTCCAGCTGTGTTTTTGTTACTCAGGATTGTTTTTGCAATCCTGGGCTTTTGTGTCTCCATATGAACTTTGAGATTATTTGGTCAACTTCTTTGAAGAATTGCTTTGGGATTTTGATTGGTATAGCATTGAATCTGTATATTGCCTTTGGTAGGATGGTCATTTTTACAATGTTGATTCTGCCAATCCAGGAACAAGGGAGGTCTTTCCACCTTCTGGTGTCTTCTGCAATTTCTTTCTTTAGGGTTTTAAAGTTTTCATTGTAAAGGTCTTTTACCTCCTTAGTTAGGTTTATACCAAGGTATTTCATTTTTTTAGGGGTTATAGTAAATGGTATTGTTTCTCTCAAGGCTTTTTCACTTCTTTCATTCTGGGCATATAGGAAGGCCTCTGATTTTTGCACATTTATTTTGTATCCTGCCACCCTGCTGAACTTCTCAATTAGTTCCAGGAGCTTCCTGGTGGAGTTTTTGGGACCACTCAGGTATAAGATCATGTCATCTGCAAATAGGGATAGCTTGACTTCTTCCTTGTCGATTTGAATCCCTCTTATGTCCCTTTCTTGTCTTATGGCTTCAGCTAAGACTTCAAGTACAATATTGAACAGAAGTGGTGAGAGTGGACAGCCTTGTCTAGTTCCTGATCGAAGTGGGAATGCTTCCAATTGTTCCCCATTGAGCATAATCCTTGCTGTGGGCTTGTTGTATACAGCTTTTATTATATTGATAAAGGTTCCTTCCATTCCTACTGTCTCTAGCGTTTTGATCATAAAAGGCTGTTGGATCTTGTCAAAAGCTTTTTCTGCATCTATCGAGAGTATCATGTGGTCTTGGACTTTGGACTGGTTTACATGATGAATTACATTTATTGATTTGCGTATGTTGAACCAACCTTGTGTGCCGGGGATGAAGCCTACTTGGTCCCCATGAATGATCTCTTTAATATGTTTTTGAATCCGATTTGCTAAGACTTTGTTGAGAATCTTTGCATCTGTGTTCATCAGGGAGATCGGCCTATAGTTTTCTTTTTTAAGTGAATCTTTATTAGGTTTTGGGATTAAAACGATATTAGCTTCATAGAAGGAATTTGGTAGTGTTCCTTCCTTTGCTATTTGATGGAACAGTTTAAGGAGTATTGGTGTTATTAACTCCTTAAATGTCTGGTAGAACTCTGTGCTGAATCCATCTGGTCCAGGACATTTTTTGGTGGGAAGATTCGAGATTACTTCCTCAATTTCCTTATATGTTATAGGACTATTTAAATAATTCACAACTTCCTGATTCAATTTAGGTAAGTTGTGTTTACTTAGAAATTCATCCATCTCTTTTGTGTTGTCAAACTTCACAGAGTATAAGTTTTTGAAATATGATGTTATAATTCTCTGGATTTCTTGGGTATCAGTAGTGATAACTCCATGTTCATTTCTAATTTTGTTAATTTGGGTTTTCTCTCTCTTGCTTTTGGTTAGTTTAGCTAGGGGTGTATCAATCTTGTTGATTTTTTCAAAGAACCAGCTTTTTGATTGGTTGATTTTTTCTATCGTTTTCTTAATCTCGATTTCAGATATTTCTCCCCTTATTTTGCTAATCTCCTCTCTTCTACTACTTTTGGGATCAGATTGCTCTAGTTTCTCTAAAGCTTTAAGGTGCATTGTTAAGTTGTTTATTTCTGATGTTTCCATTTTTTTGACGTGGGCATTAAGAGCTATGAACTTACCTCTTAGAACAGCTTTCATTGTGTCCCAGAGATTTTGGTAAGTTGTATTTTCGTTATCATTCACTTTCAGGAAATCTTGAATTTCCTTTTTAATTTCTTCCTGAATCCAGTTCTCATTCAGCATCATAGTGTTAAGTTTCCAGGAGTTAGTGTATTTTCTCTTGTTTGATGTGTTGTGGATGTCCAGCTTTAGGCCATGGTGGTCTGATAGGGCACAGGTTAGAATTTCAACTTTCTTGTATATGTGTAGATTCATTTTGTGGCCCAGTATGTGATCTATTTTGGAGAAAGTTCCGTGTGCTGCTGAGAAAAATGTGTATTCTTTGGTGCGTGGGTGAAAAGTTCGATAGAGATCTGTGAGGTCCATTTCTTTCAGGGTTTGATTAAGTTCCAAAGTGTCTCTGTTAAGCTTTTGACCTGTTGATCTATCCCATGTAGAGAGGGCGGTGTTGAAGTCCCCAAGAATTATCGTTTGGGGGTTGATTTCATGCTTTAGACGCTGTAGGGTTTTCTTAATGAATGTGGAGGGGCCCGTATTGGGTGCATATATGTTCAGTATTGTGAAATCTTCCTGGTGAATTGTACCTGTGACTAAAATGTAGTATCCATCCGTGTCTCTTATAATTTTTTTTGGTTTGAAATCCACTTTGTCTGATAGCATAATGGTTACCCCTGCCTGTTTTCTGCTTCCATTTGCTTGTAGAATTGTTGACCAGCCTTTTATTTTTAGAGCGTGCCTATCTTTTGTGGTGAGATGGGTTTCCTGCAGGCAACAGATTGATGGATTGTGATTTTTAATCCAAGTTTGTAATCTGTGTCTCTTGATCGGTGAATTAAGTCCATTAACATTTAGTGTTATAATGGAGAAACTATTGTTAATTCCAGACATTTATTATGTTTAGTAGCTTTTATAAGTATATTGCTTTGCTTTTAATGGTGTTATATTTGCCTTCTGTTCTCCTGGATATGCCTGTTTTTTTCTTCACGCTTGAGTATCATTTCTAGCAGTTTTTGAAGGCCTGGTTTGGTGGCCATGTATCCCTTAAAGTTGTCTTTGTGCTGGGAAATTTTTCTTTCTCCCTCGATCATGACTGATAGTTTTGCAGGGTAAATCAGCCTGGGTTGACATTTTTGCTCATTCAATACTTGAAGTATGTCTCTCCAAGCTCTTCTTGCTTTTACTGTTTCGACTGAGAAGTCATTTGTTATTTTAATAGGTTTGCCTTTAAAAGTGACTTGTTTTTTCTCCCTTGAAGCTCTCAGCACCAGTTCTTTATCTTGAATGTGGAGTGTTTTAACTATTATTTGCCGCGGTGTGCTTCTACTTTGGTCGTATCTGTTTGGGGTGCGGAATGCCTCTTGTATATGAATGGGCCTCTCTTTTTTTAGATGAGGAAAGTTTTCCTTGATGATCGTTTGAAATATTTCCTCAGGGGTGGTATTTTGAGATTCTTGCTCCGGTATTCCATGAATACGCATGTTAGGCTTCTTCAGGGTGTCCCATATCTCTTGGATATTTCTCTCAAGTATCTTTTTGGCTTTAACAACCTCTTCCATTGAGCTGGTTAGTACTCCCACTTTATCTTCAAGGTCTGAAATTCTGTTTTCTGCTTCATTAGTTCTGTTGATAAGACTCTCTGTGGCGTTCTGGGTTGAAGATAACTTGTCTTTTAGCTCAGTTTTAAACTCTGCTTGAGTTTGTTTTAACTGCTCTATGCCACTTTTTGTTTCTTGCACTGTTTTTCTCAACTCCTCCAGATGTCTGTTGTGTTCCTCTTCAAAGCGATTGATTCGATTATGTAATTCCTCCCGGATTTCCTCTTTCATAGTATTGAACATGGTAATGATCATATTTTGAAAGTCGTTATCCTGGGTCAGGCTTTCTTGGCCTTTTTCCGCGGGTTTGTTCTTGTTGGAATCTAACATTATGGGATTAATTTCTTCAGTGGGAAATTTGTTTACTTGAGTGTTGCTTCTCATGGATTTGCACTTTGACTTTGGCATTGTCATTTTAACTCTTAAGATCTCTCAATTTCACTAAACTGAATTATTTGGCCTGGGGTACTGGTGGGCGGGGCCCGAACAGGGACTCACCTAGGGCGTGGGGTGAGGCCCGGGTGGACCGCGCGTGTCCCTACGGGCGGAGCGGGGTGGGGTGAAAAGGGACGATGGGCGCGTTGGCGTGGAGCTATTTAACCCGAGGGCAGCTGGGGCGGGGCCCGGGCGCAGGAGGAGGTCCTCCTCGTCCCTCGGCCCCCGCGCGGCTCCGGCTGGATGGCGGGAGTCGGAGCCGGGTCCCTGTGGGCTGACCTGGGGGTCCTAGAGCGTGGTGAGAGCCCGGCTGGATCTCGCGTCTGCGTCCGGACCGGCGGGGGGGGGGGGGGGGGGGGGGCGAAAGGGGACCTAGCTGTATTTTTAAACTTTATTGTGTGTGTGTGTGTGTGTGTGTGTGTGTGTATGTGTGTGTGTAAGAAAGAGAGAGAGACAGAGACAGAGAGACAGCACTGTGTATCCCTGTGGAAGGCCAAAGTTGACTTTGGGAATCATCCTAATTCCTTCTACCTCCTTTTTGCTCTTTTTGGGATTTCCCAGGCTCCACCTACCACTACCAAAGGTGCAGGCAGCATGTGGGACCTGGGATCTTAACTCAGGACCTTGTGCTTATGAGGCGGAGTCTTACCCACTGAGCTATTTCTCTAGCCCTTAACAGCTGTATTTTTAAAAAGACTTTTGTATTTGCTTGAAAAAAATCATAATGTTACTGCTCATCAATTCTGAACCATATAATTACATAATATCTCACTATCACAGCTTTTTATTTCAATATAATCTAGGAATATGACTGCATTTGAAGACCACATCCCACACACCTCAGTCCAGTATGTCTCCTTGTCACTTCTCTTGACTATTCATTGCCTCTTTCTTGCTGAGCAACTTCTGAAAAGAAATTTAAACTCTCTTTCACAATGAACTTGAGTTGAGCATATAGACCATACACATCTCTCAGTTCATATATTCCTTTTGAATTCCTACCTCTTTTGAACTTGAGCTGAAAGGTTCTTGGTAAAGAAGATTGCCATATGATTTATTGCCCAAATCTAGCAGCATTTTGAGAAGTGTTTAATAAACTCATTGGTATCAACATAATTACATTGAACAGTATCATATATAGCCTGAAGTATATTTAAACAGTACATAGGGCAATTGTGAATGGCCACTCTGATTTATTGTATGACCCTCAGTCAGCTTGTCTGTCTTTAGGTCATGAAAATCTGTCAAATTCAAGCATCATTTTCTCTTAGACATGAGTCTTTCACCTTTAAGTAGCCAGTGTTAATCATTTCATGAAAGCGCAATCAAGATAAATTCTATAGTATACTAATGAGGCCTTGACTGTTAATACAGTTTATGATATTTAACTATGAAGTTTACATAGATAATACAAAATAGGATATTTTATTTTGAAATAAATTTTTAATTGCCCTGAGAATTTTTAAATTTTTTTATTTATTCAATTATGCGTGTGTGTGAATGTGTGTATGTGTGTGTGTGTGTGTGTGTCTGTAGAACCATGGGTGAATTTGAGAACCACCATGGAACTCCTCCACCTCCTCCTTGTTTACTCTGCCCTAGGATTCACAGGCTCCGCCCTACCAGGACCAGCCTATACGTGGACCTTCCGCCTGCAAGGCAGAGGTTTAACCCCTGAGCCACTTCTCCAGCCCCTATATTATGTATTTTTAAAGGCATTACCAAAACTGATATTTGTTTTAATTTTTTTTGTACAGAGCTAAATGATTAGTGAATATTTACTAATATTTATTACTTAAATTATTGAAATATTGATAGGTTTTTTAAATGGTATATTTTTAGGTCAAAATTAGGGAATCTTACTAAATATAGTCATCACCAAACTATCCTCAATGAAATTTACATGATCAAATATAAAAGAGAGAGAGAAGTGAAGGAATGATAATTAATACTGAAAGAAGAAAATGTATCACTAGTATTTTATTTTACCACAAGTATAAATAGAGAGTAGTTAGGTTCTTGGTGATTATGGATGAAGTAGTTTAAAATGATTTTCAGTATTATTTGGACACACTTCTCCTCCCTGATAACTCCATTATTTCTCCAATGTCAAAACATATTTCCCTTTCAGAAAGTCAATCAAGAAACAAAACAGAAACCTAAACCTATCAAAAGATTATTTTTCAAAATCAAAATGAAAACAAAAAAGCAAATAAAAAGTGATGTCATTCTTCATTTGAATACTGGAGATTCTCTTTAAAAATGAAGATTTTTAAATTTAAGTTTAAAAAACTTAAATTTTAGGAGACACAATTAAAGTTAGACTATATCTTGCTCATTCTTCTCGCTCTATAATGACACTTGTGAATCAATTCTAAATAATCTGATTCTATTTTCACTATGGTTCTAGACTACATCAAGCTCCCCCATCATTTCTGTCCCACCTGATATATGTCCGTGTGAGATGAGGTGTCCCAGACTAGCTAATGTTGGAAATTCCAATCAGGAGAGCAGTGACCTTTTCTTGATCTGTCCTCTCCTGAAGAATGGTAGAACTTCACCATACTCAATGTTCTCTCCTCTTTCAAGCCTCTTCAGTACAATTAGCAAACCTATTCTTCTTCTGTAACTCCTACTCCAATGTCTTAGAATAAAGAAATAAACATTTTTTTTCTTCTTATGTGTAAATGTGTAGTATGGATGTGCCGTATTTGTTTTACCATGTGGCTGGACAGCACATGCAGGTGCTTATAGAGATTGAAGAATAAGATCAAGAATCATCTTCCTGTAAACGTTTTCATCCTTTCAGTGAGATGCACAGCTGTTAGTTTTCAAATCTTATCTGATATACAGGCAACATCATGATTCATCAGGATGGTCACAAAACTAAATTTATAGACATACAGTGGATTTTTAACTAATCAAAAATTAAAAGACTGTTTAAATGAAGATCTTAATGTAAGAGGAGACTCAAAGGTAGATGGAAGAATAGGAATAGGACACAGCAGTTGAGGGGGGGGGGTTAGTGTTACATTTGCCAGATGGTTACGGTTTGACTGCCAGTCCCTGTATCTTCCCTGATTGGTGAGAACAAACCTGTCCAGTCCCAAGTGACCAGGAAGGGAAGTTAAGATTGAGTTACTCCACATGTCTCGCTACTTACATACTTGACTGTGCCCTATTTTCTCTAATGAAGCGTGATCCCCTATCACATTTTTTGAGGCCCTCCTTCCCCTTCCCTCCTGTTTATAATCCTTTGTGATTACAGTATGTATTACAAAGATTTACCTTTGAATATGTCATTAAGTGGGTTTGGAAGTAGGATGCACTTATTAGGGAATATATACAGTGTCTAACTTTCTGTGTCTGAGATACTTCACTCAATGTGTTTTTTCTAATTCCATTCATTTCCCAGAAAATTAATTAACTCATCTTTTTGATGGCTGAGTAGTATTCCATTGTATAAATACACTATTTCATTATCAATTACTCCACAGTCTTTATCTTTGGTTAGGAGTCAGGATGCAGCCAAGAGTGGTGCAGGAAAGGAAAAACTGAAAACAACAAACCATAATTCAGAATATCAAAAACCCCACATTATTCACCTGGAAACAGACCAGCCAAATCTCTCCCCATCCTAAAGCTCAGGGAACCTTGAAGAAGGGAAGGCGCCAAGATTTTAAGAACCTAAAGATGGAGAGGACCAAGGATATGCAAAATATTCCACATAAGTTAGGGCTGCAGCAGCCAGAATTGGACTTTGCCTGACCTGCACAATGGCTCCAGGCAGTAGGATTCTCAGAGGCAAGGGATTAAACAGTTTCTTTTGTAATAATAGAATTCTCATCCTAACCAGAAGCCCAAGAAGGGGCTCAGGGCTATGCCACTGAGTCTTGAACCTTCACTCGATGGAGATCTCAGAGGGAGGTTTGGCATTTTCCATTATTCAATGGACAAACAAAATATGAACAAGAATTATGAAAAAAATTAGGAATTTAAGGAAGATTGGTAATGACAATAATTAGTTAATTGCTTATAATTTTAAGACCATTTTACTACACTTAGAGTACATTTTAATGTAAATGTGTGTGTGAATATGTGTATGTCCTAATAATACTATTTCAAAATTAGATTATTTAGTAGTAATAAACTAACTAGAATTTTTAGCAAATCAAAATAACAGGGAAGGGGAAATAAAATTCAAAGGTAATTTGAGAGATAGTATAAGGACAAAGGGCATATTAAAACATAGTGTTAAGTGTTCACTGAGTCAAAAGTGTGATGGAATTGCATTTATATTTAATAACATGATGATTCTGTAATTATAGGGACAATTACACAATGAAGATATCCATAGTTATTTCTGGAGTAATAAACATAAACATTCATTACAAACATTTTTGACCTTGGATGCTTAACTGAAACTTTGCTCTTGTCAATTTTAGTCAGACAAGGATTCTGTTATATGCATAATTCTGTTATATGCATAAGTCACTCACTGTAGAGTGACTTGATAATATTTGTGCATTCTTTTCTCAGTGGATTATCCAAAAGAAAGAACAGTATTATTTTCGTAAGCACTGAGAAATTTCACACGTATTGACTCCCCATTCCTGCTGAGATGGAGAGTCTGCATAACTCCACTGGTGCTTACTTCATCTTTTACAGACATGTGTCAAGATTTTATTGAACAAATTTATGCAAACTCATCCTGTCCTGTTATGTTATTTTTCCAACATATGATATATATTAACTGTTATACTCAAATACATAAATATTTCAGCTATGTTCCAGACAGATTTTCTGTAATCAAAAATACCAAATTAATGTAATTATAATGGGAAATAAAAATATTTTAATAGATGAAATCTACTACTATTAATTGAGTCTACTCAATTAATAAACATAAAATTATATTTATCCTAAACAGCCAATGTGTTCCAAAAGACTCATCATCATACTATAGATACTTTCGTGTCCATGTTCTTTATGGCTCAATTTACAATAGCAAGGATTTGGAATCAATCTAGATGTTCACCCAGTAACAAATAGTTAAGGAAAATAGGTTCATGCACACAATAGAATACCAAAAGGATTGTAATTAGGAAATTCACTACTAAATGGATAGAACTGGAAAAATGATTGAGTGAGCTATCCAAGACACAACAAAACCAGTGCTGGATGTTCTCTCTTATGTGTGCTTGCTAGCATAGCAGATCCAGATTTATGCCCCAGGAAAAAGTTATGAGAGGGTCTACGAGTGAATAGAGGGAGAAAAGGGATTAAATGTAGTACACACACACACACACACACACACACACACACACACACACTATATATATATACATATATATGTATATATATATAATTGGGTATATATATAATTGGGTATACATGTAAATATAGTTCTCTTATATACAAATGTAAAGTTAATATACTTATAATTCTTCACAATTATTTATATTTGAAAATGTGTGCTGAGTATCTCTCAGTGCATAGATATGCTGTATTCTCCAATGAATACATATGATGCTGAATGACTACTTTTTATTTTTAAGATATCTGATTGGATATGTACCAAAGTATTTTATCCTTTACTGTATGGATACAAATGATAATAAATATAAATTTAAGATAAACAGTCAAAATCTGGAGCAGAGAGCTTTGGATTCTGCTTTTTCCTTGAGCACTCCATTCAGTTTTCATTTCCTTATTGAACCACCACACTTTCCATCCACCACCTGACTGCTTAAAGCAAAACCTCAGATGCTGTTCAACAATTTTATTGGCCCAGTAATACCCTTATAATTAAACTGTGCAACTATAAATAAGACAGACATAGAATTCATTCATCTCTCCAATTCTACAGTGGTTATTTAGTTAATTCCTTGTCCCTTAACATTCTAGTTGCTTTCACTACTTATGCCACTCTTATACAACCAAAGATATTCCTAGTCATTTTTCAAAAATGCATCCTAACTTCCCTTCCACCTAAATTGAGCCACTAATTCCATTTTGCACTTGAAATGAATTCTGAATCATTATACTATTCATGAAGTTCAGTAAAGATCGTTGTAGACTTGCTCGTTTTCCATAGTATTATTTCACCTCTTAATTTTAAAACTACTGGATTTCTATAGACATTTTCAAACTTTATTTATTTATTTGTTTATTTATTTATTTAGTGTGTGTGCCTTGTGCACACGTAGATGTGTGAAAAAGAGAGAGAGAGAGAAGGAGGGAGGGAGGGAGAGAGAATACTGTGTGTCCTTGTGGAGGACCAAGAGTGGCTTTAGGAATCATCTTGAATTACCTTTACTTCCTTTTTGCTTAACTCTGGGTTTTTCCACTCCCTGCCTACCAGGACCCTCAATGGCAGGTGCTGCCATTTCTTCTTCTCATTTTTAGTTAGGACCTGGTATCAGAACTCAGGACCTTCTGTTTGCAAGACAGAGTCTTAACCTCTTTTTTTTTTTTAGTTGTTCTTGATTTTAAGATGGCAAGCTGTTGGAAACTTCCATGCTGTATTATATGTCACATTTAGAAAACTTCATGGATGGGCGTCTATCCAGCTCTTCAAAAACATTTTAATTTCCACTTTAATGTCATTTCTGTTAAACTATCCTTGACCACGAATTTGAAGCAATCATCTTGAAAGTCACTGTGACATCATCTACTTTGGCCTTTGAGAAGCACATATTGCAATTAGAACTTTATTCTCTTTTTTGGAGCTATAAAAATAGTTTCTCTGTCTCCCACAGAAATGTGAGCTCAGTACACACTTAGGAGCAAAACACTCCCTTCCACTTCCATGTTCTCAGATGATAAATTTATATGTAAAGGAAAGGTAATGACAAAAAAGTTATCATTTGTATAATACGTTCCTATATGAACTGTGTTCTACTTTTAATGTACAATTACACAATAAAGACTCGCAGTGAGATTCTCTGTTGTTAAACGAGAACTTTTTAAGTTAGAATCTCAAAGTTCTTTGATAGATGAATGTAAAGAGTAAATGACCAGACAGCTACATTCTGAAACACAATCATTTTAATGTAGATTATTGGATGCTGTTTAAAAGTTCAGCTTAAAATCTCCATATTTACAACTACTACTAGGCAATCAGATTTAAATTGCTATTTTGTTATGTAATGTAGAACATTTTCAATAGCAATACAAATTCCCATCAATTACCTATAAAGAATTTTATAAGGATAATATAATTTAGCTTGAGAATTAAAAGCAAGATTGAAAGCTAACTTAGAAAATAGGAGCTACAATAGAATTGGTATAAATTAGGGTGACCTTGATATTATGACTATTTTAGCTACCATGCCATCTGAATTATGTTATCAATTGTCATGATTTTCTGTAATTTCTGAGAATCTTTTAAGGTTACCCATAAGTTTTCAGCAATTTAACATAAGCTTTAACTCTGTGACATTGCCATTTATCTTTGCAAGACCCTGAACACCAAAGTCACTTAAATTTTTTCAATCTCAGAACCCTTACCTATGGAAATGACATGGAAATTACCTCAGAAATTATGCCTTCTGAGTTCTCAGTTTTATGCTTAAAATAAGATAATGCAAACAATAACACATAATTTTTCATTCACTTAATATTTAGGCAGTGATTTTGCTCAAATCTAGAGTGTTTGTTTAGTGTTGTTTGTCCCTTCAAGGTATGTCACCTAGATCTATTCAATGGAAACTTCAGGAACTCCTTAAACTAGTTCCTGTTACATTTTCATTTATAGCTGAACCAAAGAAAAGTTTGAGAAAAACTACTCTAGTTAAAAGTAGAGTAGATACTATTTATTATCTTTTCTGTCACACTTATTTGGAGTTGTTTCATAGCTTATTTTTATGTGCGTGCGTGTGTGTGTGTGTGTGTGTGTGTGTGTGTGTGTGTGTGTGTGAGGGCACATGTGTCTCTGTTGAGGAGCAAGGGTGACTTTGGGAATCATCCAAGGTTGCTTCTACTTCCTTCTTGCTTCACTCTGGGATTCCCCAGGCTGCACACAACAGGGCTAGATGTGTAGGCCTCCACCATTTCCACCCAGCTTTTTCATATGGAGTTTTCACATGGGACTTGGAATCTGAACTCAGGACCTTGTTTGTGAGACAGGGGGTTTTAATCTTTTTTTTTTTTTAAGTTGTTCTTCTTGGTATTGTAGGCCAGAGCTGCGGCCTCCAAACCAGGGCTCCCCCATGACTAAGGTGAGGCAAGGAGTTGGCGATGGAGAACAAACACACACAACTTTCTAGGCTGAGTGAATCTGGACCCACTTTATTGAAACTTTGTGACAGCTTTTACACAGAAAATTTTTGGGTAAAGAATGTTGCACCTGCAAACAGACATGTATTCTCCTCGTCAACAGAAATCACCTTCAGGATAGACATTTTTTCAAGAACCTAACCCATTGCTTGAGAGTAAAGGCACTTAACAGGACCATTCTCCCAGTATTTCCAAATCTAGCTAATATATAATGCTCCATCAAATAGCCACAGGGTCTGAGCCTAGTTGTCATTGTTTTAACAAAGACTGCATTTTTAAAATACACAGAGGAGGATTGAGCTCCTTTTGATTTCAATAAGGAACATGTTTTTCATTATAATTAACTATACATGTGCCATACCTATTATACATTTTTGTAAATGGTATAGATGAATCTGATGGGACCCTTGGAGATCCTTGGGGTCAGGGGTAAGCAGGTGCAAAGCCAACGACCCAGACTCAGGAAGTCAGGTGAGTGGCAAAGCAGGCTCGCTTATTGTAAATATTGGGCTGCTTATATACACCATCCAACATTCCATAAGTCCCAGCTTGAGCTTTTGCTGTTGACTTGTCTGGGTTGGTCCTCTCAGTCAGGTGGGTTGACAGCAGCACCAGGCATGGCAGCAGGTTCTACCTTGGGGAAGTTGCATTTGCACATGTGGCCCATACAGACAATACAGGCCTGCCTGGTCCATTCCTCCTGGAGCCAAAGTTCTTTGTTCTGACCTTGTTGACCCTGCCTCAGAGGACTTCCAGCATGATGGACCGTGCCTGTCTTAGGTGACTGTCTCACAGGATCTTACCCATCATTGACTACCTGCCCTCGAAAGACCTCATCTCTAGAAGGCATGTCAGGATATGTGGATAGTAGATTAGACCAAGGCCTCATGAATCTATGCAATCCAAACTCGGACCACGTCTCTAAAGGTGTTATGGCTTAGATGTTCAAGGGCCATAAGAACCTGTAGCATGGGCTTGTTGATGGAGTGCTGCTGAGAGATGTGCTGAAGGAAACAATCAATATAATTATTAAAAGAACAATTCCTCCTATGATAGCATAAATTACAATCCAAGAGGGATCAAACAGCCTTTTAAAGTTGTTCCTGATTCTGGTTACAAACCCAGTATCTATAAGCAGAGGAGCCACATGTGTCGTGTTAATATGTTCTATTTGTTGGCTCAAAGTCAATGAGTAATTAAGGAAGACCTGAGACCAAGGCCCCTTGATGTATTAAGAAAATTGTTCACAAGCATTGGAAATGTTGGAGACCTGATAAGGTGTTAAGAATATGGAGGTATATCGAGGGTCACACAAGTCAAGAACAAGCCTTTAGGGCCTTGAAGGCCAGGTCAGACACCTGTTGAAAATATGTAGCCAAACCTGTGGTGGATTGTGATACAGGATCATTATATTGTCTATAACCCTGTGAGCATATCCAATGTGATGTTAAAACCATACTGAAGGTAGAGGCAGGCTTGTGCTTATGCCTGATTATCATATGCAGAGTTACAATTCAGGAAAACTTCCAGCTCCAAGACCACCTTAAGGAGATGATACCAATCATAATGGGTTTGGAGCTGGATGCCCCATATTAGGTTACTATGGTAAAACTATATTAGGATTTATCTTATTACTATTTCCTATTAACTTATGTGCTCTGTAAGAAATAGTTATGTACTGATTCTAGTGAACAGATGGCATAGTCTCATACTTATATAATTTCTGAGTTAATTCATAGGTGGAAATTTTACCCATCTATGTTTCAAGACTCTTGAAATTGCTCTCTAATTTCTTTAAAATCAGTGTATACATTCTGGCTAACAAGTGTACTTACTGTGTGTGACTAGACATAAAATCTCTACTTGTAATTTGATTTAAAGTTAAAAGCAGGTTTTTTCTCTAAATCAGATCTAGTCCCCCAAAAAAACCTAAGAACTAGTAAAAGGCACACCCAATTCCCAGAAGAATTCCTCCTGCCAGAGGCAAAACTTAAATTACCTAGAAAGGAATTCCTAGCACCTGCTAGCAGTCTTTAGGCCCTAACTGGGCAGAAGAACACCAAGGTCTGACAGTTCCCGTATTTTACTTATTTTTCCTATTTATTTCAAATAATGTCATGTCCTTTTCCCAGAAAATGTTTTCTTGAAACAATATTCTGCCATGCTGGGACCTTGTCCATCAGAATGGTCGCATAAGGATGCAGCATCTTGGCTTTAAAATAGCAAGCTGTAGGAAACTTCCATGTTGCATTATATTTGTATATGTCACATTTAGAAAATTTCATGGACAGCAATTTACAGAACTTGTAGCAATTTTTCTTAGCTTCTCAGTTTAGCACAGCTTATAATGATGAACTTAAACTGTACAACTGAAATATGAAATTTGCTAATACAAATACTCTGTGACTTCCAATTTCATTCATTTGGTTAACTTCTTGTCTGACGCTGGAATTTCCTAATTTCTCTACTTTCATTAACTGTCTTTTCAAAATGACTAGCATTGTTTGTACAGAAGCTCAACTGGTCTTTCCTTGCAATATCATCAGATACTACTGTCCTTAGTCCCACAGTGTTCCCATGGGTCAAATTCATTCTTTTTTTTCTCCCAGCCATGAAGCCTCTAATGAACACTTTCATATTTCAGTACTTAATCCATCACAATGGGAGGAGAATGGGGTTCTGGAAAGGTGGGGGCTCTGGAAAGGTTGACATTTTTGCTGCTGCTCCCACCTACCATGGAGGTCAATGAAGAGATGAGATTTAGGAAAAAGACCTTTTATGAGGCAAAAAACATCTGAATATCTATCACATGTGCTACATTGTCAGTATGACTCTCTTGTTTATTTCTTGAATAAGTGCTCATGTACTTTGGGGCATAAACAAATCTCTTTTATGTTATGATGCATTCTTCTCTACTGTGTATCTTATGAAAAATTTTATGTACATTGAGAGTTCTTGGGCTTTAGTTCTTAACATTTAAAGCCAGTCATAAATAGCAACTGTTCTTATACACTGTCCGCTGCTTCATTTGAAGGTTACAGATGTTGAGAAAATTTGCTGTAGATTTCCATAAGGTCAATATGATTTCAAAACTCCTTAATGACTCACGTAAATCCCCTGGGTATAAAGAATTCATGCTTACATAAATATCAGTAAGAAATATAGAGAGTGGTTATATAAAGCAGAGATACCAAACTGTGAAACTTAGAGTCTCCCTTGCTGAGTGCTAGAGTTAAAACCCTTCGATGCAGCAAAGGTGTGCATTTACACTGTTTTCAAGTCGCCAAGTTAGACATCCACAGAATCTACATGGCTACATGACTTTAAAATGCTTCATATATGGCTCTCTGTGAAATTATTTTCCAATTTCTTGCAACATGTATCTCCTCCAAAAAAAAAAAAACACCTATTCTTTGTACTTTTATACATCATCATCATCATCAGAATAATGACCATTTTTGTGCTTTTTCTTTTCTTTTTCCACTTTCATATATATGTAAGAATGTACATGTGTGTATGTATGTATATGAGTATGGGGGCACACATGAGTGTAGGTGCATGATCGCGCATATGCGTCTGCATATGTATGCCAGAGTGACATACTTGATTTTTCTTCTTCCAGTGGCTCTTTTAGAGACTAGGTTACTATGGTTTTAAATTGGTAAGTAAATTCCTAAATGAGGGCAAAAATTATGGGTAGGACACTTGGAAAATACAAAGGATGTTAAGTTTTACTGAAATTTATTATCATCTCTGAGACACTATGTGGAAGTTAAGAAAATTAATTATATAATCCCAGGTTCTCATTTTTCACAGATGATCATCATCCAAAAAGACGTGTTAAAAACATGTAACTTACCTTAATCAGAGTATCATCCCTATTCCTCACACACAACAGAATCAAGTTAAAAAAAACAGATACCTCACCATGGACAATTGTAATTTGATTGCAGTGTAATTTATATCTGCTCTGTGTGAAAATATTTTTATGGTTACAGTGTCATTATAAATACAACAAAAATTTGTCATATTTTTCTTTCTAATATGTCTTTTGATTTTATATACATGGGATCTCTCTTTATATATACATTTTCTGTGTTTGTAGGGAAGGCATACATGTGTTAGCATGTATATGGTTGCTCATGTATGAGAGGGTGCACATGTGAATGCAGTTGTTCATGTGTGTGAGTGCATATGTGTAAGTACGTGTGTGTGTGAGTGTGTGTAAGCCTGCTGTTGATCATCCTTGTCCACTCTTCTACCTTTTATTCTTGACATAGTGTCACCGATTAAACTCAACTCTCCAAAATGCCTGGTCTTGCTAGTGAACAATCTCTGAGAATACAGGCTGTAGAGATGAGATACAAAACTCACCTGGAATTTTATACGGTTTCTGGAATCCAAATTCCAGTCCTCTTGATTATGTTGCAAGCTCTTTAACCATTGCCTTTGTTTTAGTATTTATAAAACATGTATAAAAGTCAGTTATTTATATGAGATTTCTTTGATTTTTTTTTCTCACAATAAGCACATGCATTCTTCCCTGAATGGTCCGTAAATTTTCCTATTTTACAAGACTACTTATTACTTATTGGTGTTTTTATTAATGCAGTCATTCTGAATCAGTAGAATTAAAGTCAGAATCCAGATGCTCTCAGTTTCAGTCTCAGATAATTTTGTGATCATTAACCATCATATTGAACAAAGGGCAGAGCGAGTCTCTATGACTCACAGACTAGCTAAAATGAGCTATTGACAAAGGAGTAGAAGAAGAAAAAAATATTTTGAAGAGGTCACATTTAAAGAGAAGAAATAATGATGTACATTTTTAAAACCTTTTCTAATACACCTCTACTGTCATACTGTTTCAATGACAATTCTGCACAATGAGAGATAGAGTGAGAAAGGACTAATTTTATTCATTCACCTTTAATACCATTTTTGCCACATTTGTATAACTGTCAACCAAATTTTGCTAAGAAGAAACCCAGTATCTGCAAGCTAATTATAAGAAGAGCTTCTACTTTGCATATATTTTTAAATAAAAATGATTCATAATATTGATGTAAAATCTGACATGCTGATAATACATAATAATCTTCTGTATGCTTTTCATTCTAAGGTAAAAGCACAACATATACAGCTCTTGAAGTACATGAAGGCTTTACAAGTATTAGATGATTTACACTGTGCTTTCCTTTATCTTTTGCTATTGATACAGCATGATTTCTAAAGCACTCAGAATAGTTTTTGCACTTATCGGATCCTATGTGTTTTTAATGTATTTCTGTAATTATATATTATTTGTTTATTTAAGAAATGGAAAGAGAGGGAGAGGGAGAGAGAAGACAAATTACTTGATGCTTAGATAAAACAGAAAGGACAAATTTTAAATTCGCTTCTTATTTTCTACCATGTGAATTTTGGGTATAAAACCAACTTTGTGAGTAGGTGCCTTGTTTTGCTGGCCTATCTCACCAGCCTACAATACATTTCTTGCCATGAGACATAACTGTACAAAATCTTACCCACATGCTCAATTCCATAAAAATTAAGTTATAAATAATGTCTCATGAGGTGAGAAATCATAAACTTCTTTTAAACATACTTTATTTTTAAAAGGTTCTCAGTGATACAGAAGATAGAGCACACATTATATTATTAAAGTTTTCAGATAAAATCTTCATATAAATCACTCTAATGAAGCTCTGATTGGTCCAACTATGATCATGTATATACAACATGATAAGTAATTTATCCAGGAAGAGTCTTCACTGAATATCATCAATACCATGTCCAGGACAAACTGGAAGCACTGAGACCATGTTATGTGTTTAAACATGATGGTTGAGGGTTCAAGTTCTTGGCACATTTGTAGCCAAGAGAATTAATAGTTCAGTCCAGAGCGAACATGTAGAAGATTGTCTGTTTGAAGGTAAAGGACCAGCCTATGGCGGGTGGGACTAGTTCCTGGGGAGGTGAATAATAAGATGGAGGGAACTGGTTGAGAAAGTTCACATCTTTCTGTATACTTGTCCAGACATGTTGATCTGACAAGTAAGGATAGTCCCTTTCTCAGCCATTACATGGATACAGTGTGGTCAGTTCACTCTGCTTTTGGTGTTGGTGTGTGTTCTCTTGACAGGTACCTTCAACTGTTCTATCATGACTTTATCAGCAGCATGCAGAGTAACTGCAAACAACCACATGAACGTCCTCTTTGTTGATAAAGGAACCATGTCATCAAAATAAAAAAGGAAATTTGCAGACTAAAAGCCAAACAGAATTGTTATGTTCACTTTGCTTCATTTGTCACTGACATGTATTTTCCTAACCCTCAGTTTTGCAAATTTTTTTGGATTGGATTTTGTTCTTTTGTTTTTAGAGATAGGGTCTCATGCATCCTGGTAGGCCTCATGTACTAGGTAACCAATGACGATCATGAAGTCTGATCCTCCCGCCTCTGCATCCTTCATGCTGAGATTATAGGCTGTCACCAACTTGCCTGAATTGGTTGCGCTTCTTTCGTGAACACAATCTTCTTAAATTGGGACACAAATACCCTGGTGTGAACTTGGGGCTTCTCTTATGTCCATATAACATACTTATCACCATTCACATTTTAGAAACATCTCTCACTAGATAATGCCCCTTGCTGCCAGACCCACTTCACTCCCAGGCCACTCCTGAAGCTACAGGAAGATGCCTGCTCCTGCTGGGGCAGAAGGAGGTGGGGGGGAAGAGGGGAGGTTAGGGGAGGAGGGAGCAGAACTATGAGCAAGTAGGAATTGTGCAACAGGATGGCACTGGCTCCAAACCGTTTCTTTCCCTCTAACAAATGAACCAGTTTTCCAAACAGAGCTTTGTTTGGCAAGGCACGACTTGAGTGCTACGCAAGTAAAGGCAGCTGTGAGCTAGATAGGCAAGTGCGAATCAGAGGCCGGATCGAGGGCTATCAACGACCTTTGCCTTCCTGCTCGTCCAGAGGCCTGTCCCACTTTTCAACTCCGTGCCCAGGACAGTCCCGCCCACCCAGTCCCATTATCCACCCTGCAGAGCCTCATCAAATGAGGTTCAGAGAGTGTCGCTGGCTCACCAAGGCTGGGCATGCACTAGCAAGGAAGAAGCACGCAGGGCCTCTCTGAGGCCAGCTCTCTCTGAGGCCAGCTCAGGACGGTTTTCTTGGCCCCATTAACTGTTTCCAAATGAATAATCACATGGATCACTTTGACCCACAGGGCCAGAGCACTCACTGGATGTCTTGAGTGTGGGGTCTAGCAGGGGTGACACAGCATTTCCCCGCGAGGTGACAAAGGACTGCTCTCCAGTTCTGGCCACCTTGCGTGACACAGCGATATCCTTGACAACTCATAGCATATCATCATAAGTATCCCACAGAAGGAATCACATTCTCCCATTCATTGTCTTTTGTGCAGCTTCTCATCCATGTATGTGTGTGTGTACATGTGTCTGTGTGCATTGCACACATGCACAGAAGTCAAAGGTCAATGTGGGACATCACTTTACCACCTCATCTTTTTTCAGACAGGGTCCCTCTATTCCTGTTGTGTGTGAGGAATAGGGATGATACTCTGATTAAGGTAAGTTACATGTTTTTAACACGTCTTTTTGGATGATGATCATCTGTGAAAAATGAGAACCTGGGATTATATCGGTAAGTATTTAAGTTTCACTGGTAACTATATGCCACAATAAAAAAGAAACAACTGGTCGGAAAATAAGAAGAGTAATAGGGAATTAATTATCTGTAATTTGTCATATTCATCACTGTCTTCTGTACTCTACTTGTTAGCTTTAAACTTTGCCTGAACATCACAGGTAATGTCTACTATAAACAATATGTTTCCAATTTTTTAATTTCAATCATAACTGCTACCCATTAATGCATTTGCTTACAAATATTTACCAAGTTCTTATTCTTAACTGAGCACTTTTCCAAACTGAAGATGTAATTTAAGTTGTTTCTGCATGGTACTTGGTATAGTGGCACTTAAACACACTGTTCATCAGTTTAAACATTATTTTTAAAACTTCCTATATTTACATGTCATGAAAATTTTAAGAGAGTAGATGAAAGATTGTCACAAAATTCATTTAGAAAAAAAAATCTCATAAGACTGGCAGGAGGGAAAATACTAAGTCCTCTGAAAGTACAGCCATCAGGATTTAATGATATCTTATTTTTATGTGCATATATAAATAAGACTTGCTGCTTTAGCTGATGTTAATCATAATGAAAATATGTTTTAAATTAAAAGTTGCTGATTGTGTTATTTATTATGTTACACAAGGAACTTAATTAACTACTGTGACCCAAATGTCTTAATGGACAACAACTGTACTTTGAGCTTTTAGAAATAATTTTCCCCTTTTGGAATAATAAATTATGTTAGAATTTCAATCAAAAATAAAATGCACATGAAGCTAGATGATACCTTTGGCATTTTTGTCATGCTGAATTTCTGAATACATAGAAAGAAAAGACAAAGAAAAAGAAAAAAGTTTCCAAAGTAAATAAATGAGAAAGGTTACAAGGAGAAAGACGGTAGAAAGGGAGAGAGAACAGAGCAGAGCCAGGAAACCCAGGAGAAACATACAGTCTAACCAATTTTCAGCCTTTTTAAATTTGAAAGATCCAAAGAGACAACACTCTGTACAGAACACTCAGGTACCCAGGCATTCCTGACTCTAAGATTGCACTGACCTCATTTAAATGCTTCACATTTCATACTCATTCTTCTGTGAATGAAATTTGTCTGACCATGTAGCACTGACCTTCCTAGACCTGTTTCTCTTTATCATTCCCTGTAAGAGTAGGAGAAAGGAGGAGCACATACAGAGACCAATACTAAGAAGTGCCTTATTTCAGTGCTTTGTTTGTATGAACTCAATCTTCAAAACAAATCTTTAGGTTCTTACATTTCTTTCTCCAGTCTACCAAGGACAACATCATAGCAAAATAAGGTCAAAAACACTTCTCCCAAGGACCCTTTAAATATGAAATGGCTGAACTGGGATATCATCCTGCAGCACTTGAACACTTGCACTATACCAGCCTGTATAGCAGAACAATGAAATCAGCCACAGCTTCTACTACGTATTTATAACATACACTATTGAGCAACAAAAATATAAATAGCAGCTTTAAATTATACAGTGATCTTTATTACCAGAAGAGATCAGTGTTCACAGAGTCTTATTTTTTTGCATGGTTTGAACAAGTAGTAGAATGATCAGATGTTTCTACAAACTCAAACTGTCTTTAGAAAGCATCAGGAAAGTTTGATCTGACAGACATTCTGTCTTAGTCTGTGACAATATGTTCATGGTCATCACTTAATCTTCTAGGCATTGGTTCAATTCAAATTTAAAATAAAGGAAATTCTATCACTATTTCTCAAATTTTACACTGAACACTGTATAGGGACTAAATTCCTCAATATATGATCCCTCTGGGTTTATTTCATCCAAATCACCCATTGTGATATTAATTGCATAATATATGTCACCTCTGCAAACAGACAATTTGAAACCTGTTGTAATAACAAACCTTCTCAATGCTACCATCTGATCTAGATTCTCATCACATAACATCACAGTTATTCCCTCGGTGTATCTCTCTTAAAATTAGAGTTTGAATATCATATCAGCCAAACACTCCCAATAATCAAACACTGCTTAATTTTCTAGTTTCTTTTTTATTAGGATTATACTTGTCTTTTTCTCAACTACTGTGGTTCAAATTACACACCAGTATTTTTTTTTTGCCTTTGCAGTTTTCTTGATTGAAAAACAAAATTTAACTTAAACCAGAAGCTTCTCCCCACTACTGCAAGAATAGGTTCTGTGTTCAGCACCTTCGTGCTTTGCAGCTTCCTCTATACTTGCTCTTATTCATCTGAGTCTAGCTGAAGTCTCATAGCTTTGATGTTAACTTCACTAACACATAAGTGAAGTTTCATGCTGTTTCATTCTCCTCTTTTTTGACCCAATCACAATCTTAAGTCCAGAGTCCTTGTGGAAAGAAGCAATGCTCAATCTTTCTGTCATGGATCTCAATCAATCAATACTTTTTACTGTAATAGATAAAACCCCAAAAAGCAAAGTGAATAAAATGTAATTCAGTTGAAGGGGAAGACTGTACACAGGGTTTCTTAAATATAAATGTTTTCTCCTTGTTTTTGTTGAAATTCATGTACACATGAGTGCTCCCTGCAATACAAAGCAGAGTTCTAAACTGTGAATCTTAATTTAAAAAGTTGGAAAGCTAGGCTCTAAAACTCTAAACATAGACTCATTCATATTATAGAAACTCATTAAGGATTCATCTTTGATTGATTGGTTGAAATGGCTCTCAATTAACATGTACAATTAATGGTAGAAAATTAGGTCCAGTGTTAGACACGATAATTGTATTGCTAATACAACAGTATACTGAAAGATCATTTCCCTAATTATTTCAAACTGAAAAGGAAGAATTTAGGTTACAAACATAATGTGACTCATTTAGTATCACTGAAACTTTCCATTATTCTGGTTTTCAAATTTAATCTCCTCTTCAATGAAAAATCAGTCTAGTCTCTGTCTTTGACAAGATCAGGAGGCCTAGTGTGCCTGTACTGTTTTCTTAAGCACTGAGTAAGAAAAGGTTTTAAAACTGACCTAATATGTTTTAGTTTAATGAGTTTTAGACTTAGGGCTTTATTTCACTTCACCATAAACACTTGAATTACAAAACTAATACATTCGCCATGGGATTTTCTGTAATCTGGGAAGAAGAATAAAGATTTTGAACTCTTAAAATTCGTATTACAAGTGCCTTATTGCAAACGAGCTTGCTGTTGAAGGCAGATTTAAAAGGGATCAGCTTCCAGTAAAATCCATACTTCACATGCAGTTTTGGTTTACAGTTCAATAGCAACATTTAAATGAAGTAGAAATCATGGCAAACTGGTCGTTTTTATTAATGAACATTCACTGATACACAGAAAGAGAGGGAGCAGTGGGAATCAATGCAAATGCTCATGAAGAGCTTTCAAAGAGGAGTGAAGATCGCTACAATATCGTGTCACATCTTCCCACAATGTCTCTCCTATAAATCTTAAATTGATGGTATTTCATGATAATTTGCTTGCCAAATCTTAGTAACTAGAAATGAATGTCAAGAGAAAACATAGTCTTAATTTTTTCTTTATTTTCTTTGTAGTCTGAAAAGGCGATGAATGGCCATTTAGAGCAAATATCAAAATTGCAAATACAATGCATACAAGCTTTTAGTGAGTGGTGATGAAATGTAAGGTAATAGGGAAATTAAAAGACGGAGGGGAAGTATAACTCAACAGATTGGTGAGGACAGAGATTACCACAAGAAAGGTATTAGATTACTAAGCATGACTAAATGGGTGAAGAAGCAGCAACAAAAATTATTGGTCCTATTTGACTTGGGAATCTGAGATTCATATCGATTGCACTTTAAGATTCAAGGACTTCAATCATAGTACTAGTCACAAAGGAGAAACTGAGTCATGTTCCCTGTTCAGTAAAGTACAATCTATCTATAGAAACTGCAAGGAGTATTTTAGAACCAGATTTACATAACAGATTAAATGTGGAATATATATATATGTGGGTTGCTTTCCTTCCTGCACACCTCTTTCCACTGTTTACTTGACAAAGCTTAATGAATGTTTGTTTTTATTCTCTTAATTTGTCTTATTATTTATTTTATTTGTTAATACATTAAGTTTTATTTGTTAGTATGTGTTCAAGTTTTAGGTATAATACTGGGCACTGAAAATTTAAAGTTTTTAAATATATATTTAGTGTGTATATGTGTGTGTGTATATCAAAGAGTACACAACTAATCATCCTGGATTACTTATACCTCTTTTTTGCTTCATTCTGGGATTCCCCAGACTCTGCCCACATGGGCCAGTAGTGCCAACTATGAAAGTTTCTGCCTGACATTTTTATGTGGGACCTGGGGTCTGAACTCAGAATCTTCTGCTTGTGAGTCAGAGTGTTAACTCCTGACCCATTTCTGCAGCCCCAATGATTCTTATTTATAACAAATTTAAGATGCAGGTAAGGTAATGATAGTGGTATAGGATATCAATACACAGCTTACCTAGCATGAATGAAAGCCAAAGTTTAATTTGTAAAACTGCAAAAAATGTGTTACAATATAAATTAAAGAGAAATTCATTACAGCAGTAGTATACTGTTTTGTAAACATATGAAGAATGTGGCATACAAGTTTTTAAATCATTAATAATAATTCCACAAAGTTTTTATAAGGAATATTTAATGGAAAATTATTCCTTTTATAAGGAATAATTCCACAAAGTTTTTATAAGGAATATTTAATGGTCTAGTATGTATGTGAATAAAGAAGTTAGAAAGTGACCAACATGTTGGTGGTGATTTTACAGAGGGCCCATAAATTCTTTTATTATCCATTTTTCTGGTCATAATTATGCTGAAGTGCTCTCATCAAATGATTACAGTGCTGTGTGCAGACAACTCCTCCATCCACACATTTGTCTTGAACTTCAGATTTGTGTATTGGTAGCACTTTTTCCAGAAAACACTGTTTAATGAGACTCTTCCCCACTGTTGAGGATTGGAGAGTTTGGGAGAAGAATATGGATATCTTCTTTAGGGTTCAGTCTTTACAGTCACTTGTTCTCTGTATGTTGATCATTTGTGATTCTCTGTATTAGCCACAGTCAGTTCAAAAAAAGAAAAGGAAAAAAGCTTCTTGGATGAATGATTTAAAGGTAAGTAATTAAAAGGCAATGGGTTGCCATGTCCAATTAGCAAACCAATAGTAGTAAATTTTTGCTATCCATGGGTTTTGATGCACTTAGTTTTTAACTTAAATTTGTTGGCTTAGATTTTCACTGATGTTTGCTTTGACACCAATTGCTGTTTTACTCTTGAAGGCACCAGCTGTACACATTTGTATTTGTAGTATACATTCTAGAGGTAAACTAAAGGAAGAAAGCTTGTGCAATTTGGTAGCATATCATTTGTTTTAAAATGAATCCCTCAGGTTAGTGCAATACCTTAGTAAATAAAGATGTTTACTGCTAAGCTTAAAGAACTGAGCTTCAGTGGCAGTTCCAAGAGAGAACTGTCTCCCTCGAGTTGTTTGAAATCCACACATTCAGCATAACTAACTTGCACACACACACATGCACACACACATGCATGAACATAGGTGAAAATGAGCAAATAATAAAATTAAAATCCCTGGTTTATCTTTCCATAAAATTCATAAAATTTCACATAAAATTCATAAAATTTGTCTGGGTTAGAGCTAGAAAGATAGTTCCACCAAAGTGGCCTGATTTCATATAATTGGATTTCATGTGGATATAGTGACTCACCTATATTCCAGAGCTGGAAAATGCAAAATGGAAATTCCTAGAGCAGACTGACTAGTCAAACTGTTCCCAAGTTTGTCAGTGCTCACACATGTGCCCCTATATATGTGAACACCTATTCACATGCACCCCACTCATATACATAACAAAAAAGTAAAAGAAAATAGATAGCTATCTGCTTTCATTTGACTATGATCTTTTGCAATGTATAAATGTGTTATCAGAAAATAAAAGGATGATTCTGGTTCTCAAGGATTATATGAAATGATATCAGAGGACATGTAAGTATGACAAATGCAAATAAGTTTATTTCAAGTTTGCAGATGCATCACTCAAATGGCTAAAAAGAAATATTGGTAAATATATAGTACTACAAATGATTGGTATAGTTTCAGTAATGATTATAAAATGGAAATATTAAGATCTGTTTCATGACTTCTATTTAAAGTCAAATAATTAGTCATGTCAGAGGACAAAAATAATGGCATTAATACTTCTCTGGACATTCTTGCTATGATATAAAAAACTCAATTGGCATTCTAAATTGCACCTTTTTTGTAAAGTTCTAGCAAAGGAAAACAATAAGATGCCATTAATATTTCATGCAAGGAAGTCAGAAATAACTGAAAGGAAGCAATGAGCTGGAAGGCAAGTGAAGGGAGAGTTTGATCCAAGTGAGTGAGCAATTATTAAGAAGTTTTGCCTGAGGAAGACACAGTCAGCATTGTAGGGGGCATTAGATGAACTAAGGAATGAAGACTGATTAACAACAGCTGGCAGAGGGAGGAACTGAGAACCACATAATCACCCAATATGAATTCAATATAATTGACTCAGATTACCCAGTAACCCTAGCTATGTATGAGCTCCACAAGACACTTTTGGAAATAATAAAGTCTTTCTGTCATTAATTTCTTTGATGCTCTGCAGTAGCTCCAACATCTGTCTATGCCAGAAAAAATATCCAGATTCGTTACAAACTAATGCAGGACACAGAGCAACTCAAAGTAATTTGTAAACCAAGTGAAGATATTTCATCCTTCTCATTTCCCCAATAAAATGACCAAATGTTTAAAGTAGAAATATGAGAAATTAGTTAAGTAGAAATCACTTTTAATTGTTTCTTTTATCTGTTGCTGTGAGAGAACACCCAAAGTCAAGCAATTTAAGGGAGAAAAGGAGATTTATTTAGCTTATGGTTCCAGTGGGGAAAAATAGTCCTTTCATGGCAGAAAAGGCATGGCAGGCAGAAGTTGGAGAAAGGTGAGGCTGAGAGCAAAAACAGACTTTTCCAGCAGGTAGATTCGAACTAATCTATCTCAAGTCCCACCCCCTGTGACCACCTTCACCTGTCAAAAGTGCCATCTTTCCAAACACATGAGACCGTGGGGGCACATATTAAACCATGACATCGCCATATCTTACATTATACTTAAAATAGACTTTGTTTTTAAGTAATATAATTCATTTTGCAATCTGAAGTTTAATATTTCCTACAAGTTCTAGAGTGAATAACATTTTTTCACATGAGTGGTATTTTTCAAATTTGCTCAGATTTTGAGAAACCAGTTTTCCTTGTTAAAAAATGTTGCTTAATAATTAGGCAAAGAATCGATATGTACATTATTCTCTGAAAGAAGAATGATGAAGTACATTTCCAAAAGGCATAGTCTGGTGTCTCCAAACATAAACTTTCTTAACTAAGACGATAGACACGATTAGAGGATAAACTTCTGAAAAAAATGATTTAAAATCTTGCAAGTGCTTAGGTAAATAAAACTTAATGATTTAACATTTTCTTCTTCACATTTAGGCTTATATTTAAGTAAATGTTTTTATATTTCCATTATCAAAAATATTGTGGAATAAAATAATGTATAATGTGTTGTGTAAAATATTTTGTAGCATGAACAAAAGAGTATAGCTCTAGGTTTCTATCATGAACTCACACTGTAGTTGAAACAAGTCCTCTGCTTTCATGCAAGGAAGTCAAAAATATATCTCCCTATAAATTCATTCCTTGAATCATGGTGCTTAGATTCTATAACTATGAATCTATCACATTTATCTTTACCTCTTCATGTTCTCAAGGCATAAGTCAATATATAGTATGATACATGTACACATTAGACCTTGTATTTTCTTCATACATATAGACATCAGACGTATAAAGTGGCTAGCATTAATTATAAATCTGGCACCTAGTAGGGTGGCCTGCCAGACCACTTGAGATAGATTGTATTAAGTTGACCATTCTGCCAGGCTGGGGTTAATGTCTTGATGCAGAACTTGAAGTGGAAAAAACACATTGTAAAAGTGGGAAACATCATTTTCTGGACTTGAGGCCCTGGGATACACAAATAGCAAAAGAGAGCTGAGCAACCATTCATCCAGTCCTTGGTGCTATTGACATTGGATGTGATATGATGGGTTCCTTCAGGCTCATGTTGCTGAGAGGTCCTGACCATATAGAAATAACCTGGACCTGTGAGCCAAATAAATTCTTATAACTTTAAGTTTGATTTTTCAGGGTTCTTTGTTAAAACAAGGAAACAAGTATGAAGCAATTAAACTACATAATCAGTAATATAAAACTTGACCAAGGACAAACTAAAATATTTTGGATAAATACTTCTTAAGTGTTATTATACATAGCTAAATGTCACTAAGTGATATTTCATAGAGGTACACATTCTTATAAGTATGTCAAAGATAGGGCCTGAGATTTTTGTATTTCTGACTTGCTCACAGTCACTCATCATGTTACTGTTGAACTTTTAGTCACACATGAATGACAAGACTTTGTGTACTTGTGATTATTGATCATTTCTTGTTAAAATGTTAGAACAAGAAATCATAGTTGCTGGTTGAGGGACTGGAATTTCATGGAATGGTGTAACCACTGATAAGTTGCTCATTCTCCAGTAAACACCATTATTTCATTTTATATCTACTCTAATATCTATATAATATTCAAAATTAATGTGAACAAAATTGAGTGATGTCCAAACACGTTACCTTCTGTAATTGGGCATGTATGTACCATCTTTTTATTTTACCTTCAAGTTGGAGAGCATACTAACAAAAATGAACCCATAACAGTAAGTGACATTAATGAGGTTAAGCATGAAGCTGAAAAATTATAGACTATTATCTTGATGATGTGATGCCACTGGTCCCAAATTTCTTTGATTCTATTACCTGATATGATATTAATGTGAAAATTCCATAGTAAACTTTTAGATCTGCACTTAATAAATATTTTAAAGACTGGATGCATTACATTTCTTCATCCACATTTACCTGTCCATTTTTCAAGTCTTTTACATGTGTACCTTGAGAACATTTATTTAGTTATCATCTTATTTATTAAGTTCCATGCAATTAAATTAATTTTAACACTAGTCCAAATTTCCACATATATACAATATTCTGTGTTCAATAGTTTCATGTGTTTAAAAAAAAGCCTAGTGAATGATTCACAGAAAACATCACTATCTGAATTGTACCTGCAGTACATCTGCACATTGATCTTTGTAAATAAATCAGTAAATGGCAATCTTTATTGATAAGTCAACAGTACTCTGAAAATGAATGCATAGACTGAAGACAGGCAGGAAGTATGAAGCATATATTCAGATAAATTTAGATTACAGGGTAATGCACAAAGCAAAATTATATGAACTCACATACTGATTGTAATTGCCAGCCTTTCAACAATTCAATCACCATATTCATATTTAGGAAAGTACAAAAATAGCAAAGTCAAACTTTCAAACATATGATGTCTCTTTTCTTCTCCCGCCCTTCATTTATTTTTTACTTGATTTTTTAAGTACCGGGAAAAGCAACTGCTTACTCAATGTCCTTGCATCATATGGCATGGAGTACCAGAGTTCAGTTCTAATGAAATGAAGGAACACACAGTGTCAACAAGATCTACTGTACTAAATTAAGGACTCCTAGAAACCAAAGATGGCATTGAGAGAACACAAAATAACTGCTTATGAGACAACATATACATATGTAAGAATAGAGATGCAGAAATATTTTAAATTCTTATCACCAATGAACAAATCTCTAACCTCAGAAATGTGAATTCACTAACTCGAAAGATAATGGAGTGATACAGACATGTATAAATAAAAATGGAAAGAAAAACAGAGCGATGTCTGTATCATTAATACTACTAAAAGCAACACAAGTAAAGCAGATTCTGGATGCTGAGAAGCCTTAAGAACTCAGACAACAACTACCATCACTCTCCCCATCCAGCCACCCACCAATTTAATGTTCCTCCTTGCCTCTTAAAGAGTGAATTGAGTCCTTGTAATCTGTTACTAAGTTTTCTTAAATGTTATGCTGAAGAATTTGACCAAGAAGTTACATGATTTTGGTTGGTGAAACAAACCCATCCCAAGTTCTGATGGTTTTCAATAGACAATTAAACACATGTGCTAAAGAAACTTTTGATAGATCAAAGAGAGCCAGAGCACTGCATGAAATAGGGCTGTAATAAGAACAATGATCTATTTTTAAAATCACTGCACAAATTGAAAAGCAATAGATATCAAAAGGGGACAGTATCTTTTAGGGGCGCTATAACGAAAAGATAACAAGCATCTGGTTCTTGACATCTTCTGAGAAATACAACAGTTACATCATGTGCATTTGTTCACTTCCCTCCCCCTATCTTAAAAATAATAAACAAATTTGTATGTCCTCTAGTGTTAGATTTTCTTAAAACAAGAAAATGCAAACTTATACTGATGATATAGTGTCATTTGGATATACATATATTATATATATATATAATTAAAAATATAGAAACACAAAAATTTGACTACAAAGAATCACTACAAATAATTCAAATGATAAGGCATCAGCATTATAATATTGATGGATTTAGCAAATTTTCAGCATCCACATAAAAATAGACTTCTGTTTTATTAATTAGGTGCTGCTTTGGGTTTTGACATCTTCTTTAACCTGCTAATAGAACTGATCAAGAGTCAAGAGTAGAAAGTTAATATTTAATGCTGTTGCATCTAATTTAAATCTTTTTAAGTAACAAAGAATTACTCTTAGATAATTGTAAAAAAGAGCATTGCTTAAGTAATAAGTTCATTTTATATTGAATTAACAGTATTTTAGATTGAGTTGAATCGAAGGCAGAGGATCCTTATGATTCATTTTTCTTAATTTTAATTACCTATTTACCCATGACTGCCCAGTCTATGCTTAATAGATGAAACCACGATCAACAACAAACATCTTAAAGGACCTTTGGGTAAAATTAGTAGATTGTACCTATACTATAATAACCTATCTCCATTATTCAAAAGTAAGAATCATCTTAATATCTGATTTAAATCTCAGAAAAAATACTTTAAGAAAAAATAACATAGAAATAATAGAATTTAAAACTAGTCTTTGAAAAGGAGTATAGTCAGTTTTTTCCTATCTGTGACAAGGTATTAAAACAATCCACAGGGAAGAACTATGAGAACAAAAATACCTCTGTATGAAACATGCAAATTATTTCTTTTTCTTTCCAAGATTACATGAATAATATGCTGTGGCACTCCTTTCTCAGCCTTTCTTAGCCTAGGAACTTTGATAATGAAGAGATGCTTGAGCAACATAGGAGTCAAGTCACAGGCTGCATGTCCAGGCAGCAGTTGTGTAAGAACAAGATGCAGCATGAACTGTGGAGTTCCCAGGGAGGCTGATTGTCAACTACTACAGGACAGCTGTCCTTCCCACCTGGACCTTAAGACAGGCTGGCAATGATTACAGAAGACTGAAAAACCTTTTGAAAATATCAACAGAAATGATCCAGAAAAAAAGTGTTAATCCAAAGAACATGACATCTGGAAGAATTCTATTTAGACATGCACTTGGAAGCATCTTAAGAGGAAAAACAAGATAGTATGTGTGGTATATGTAGTGTGATTGTACTGTGTGTACATGGATACTTGTGCCTTCCAGGTATATATGTGTTTGTGTGGTATGTGTACATGTGTATATGTGTGAGTGTGTATACATGTGTATGTGTGTATACATATGCAGCTATTATTGGAAATTATCCAAAATATTTTATCACTTGTTATTCAAATCAAAGAAAAATTAATTCAAAGCAAACGAAATTAAGATATGTAATACTAACACCAAATGCCAAAGACAGAAATTCTTGAAGTGAATTGTACAATACATACAGAGGAATAGTGATATTATTTAGACTGGTTTCTTATCATAAGAAGTTGGAGCCAGGACATAACAAAATATGGCACTGAAAGACTGACAACAGCCCAGTGAGATATCTATATTCTATGTAAATAAACAGCAAAAGCAGGCAACTCTGAAATTTTTAGAAATAAAACAGAGAGATGCCATTGTCAGAAACATGAACTAGAAAAGATAAAATTTTTCCAGCTAAGGAAATAATGGAAATAAGGAAAGAAGAAAAAATAAATTCAAGCAACTATGAGAGTTATTTTTTATTGTTTTTATAATGTATAAATGTCTGCTTAAAGCAAAGAAAATAATAGTGAAAAAATAGTGAAATTGTTTTAATATGTCTAGGTTTTTCACATATATTGTTATGCACAAAGATTGGAATGGATATTAGAATAACATGAAATATGAAATATATTGTCATAAGTTTAGGATGTATATTTTAATCTCTGGAACAATTATTTAAACATATTAAAATGGAAAGAAGGTGAGACTCTGCAACTAGGCATTTTTTTGGCATTTATTATTGCCCTGTATTTTTACACTAATCCAGACACTTTGGGTAACTGACATGTATGTTTTTATGTTCGTAAGTAGATAACTGACTAATAGATAATTAATAAGAAATTATTTAATATGAGAGAGAGTGAAAGAGAGAGGAGAGAGAGGTACAGCTATTGTGGACTTTGTAAAACTAAGCAGCAGACTAGGATAGTCATATATCCAATTCATCACTACCATTTATTCCTAATAAGTATTTGAAAAACTGGAATCTTTGTGTCTGAGTATACTTATCTCTAAAATGGGGCCAATAATAAGGTTCACTTTACAAGGTTTTCAATGAATTATACCGATTAGTCCATGCATATCATTTATTATGGTTGGCATATGGTGAGCCCCCAGGCAATATCGAAGACATATTTCCTTCTTGTTTGTCAATTTCCTGTAGGTTAAGGAAAATTAAATGTATGTTTAAGAGATTAAAAATAAATATTTTCTTCCTTGGTACTGATTTTCTGAAAACATGTCACATGCTTTTCAATTCAAAATGTCTGAGTTCCTGTGCCTCAGAGAGGGGTCTATGAATGACCCAGAAAATTGGAGAAAGCAAGGTCTTCTCGGGCCCTGTTTTTGCTAAACCAGATTTAATGTTCTGTAAAAATGGACTGAGGCATGGCTTGGAGCTTATCATTGTATAACTGTTCTCACTGATGAAACAATTGGCACAACAGACAAGACTGAGAGTATGTTTGTATATTTTAAGAATCTATGCTGTTTATAACATTTGACATGCTTTTAAGGAAATTAAGTCGCACCTAGAAACCTTTGACTTCTGTGTGATTTAAATTTTGACATATCCATCAGTGCAATGAACAATCCAGAACACTATGAATAAAGAAGGAGGGATTCAAATAATTTGCATTAAAAACCAGGATAGGTGCATACTTAGTCTTAAACTGAACTTAAGACAAGAAGCAAGCATTGAAGTAGAGCTGGTATTTGGCATAGGTTTATTTGATGACTAAGTGAACACAGTTGTTTTCACTGCTTCAATTTGAAAGGTCAGATAGAAATAAGAAAAAGCTAAAAGTAATCACCATTTTACATTGAATTGCCAAGGTAAATGCTTTGTGCATAGGAAGACACAGAGGGAATTACAGTACAAGCTGCACCAGGCACAGAAGGGAATATGAAGAAAAGAAAAACTCACAAGAAATATGTGATTGGATAAATTATTTTGAAGCTTGATGTGTAAAAGGAAAATATAATGAGGAAGGAACGACGACAAATGAAAAGAAAATCACAGGAGACACTAAGACAAATAATAAGACATTCTACAAACATGAAAGGAACAAAAGGTCAGTGAGAGAGACAGTGGAGTTTCTCACAGATGGACAGAACAATTTACTGACTGAAAAGACAGGTGCTGCTGAAACAAAAATCAAATGAGTTCATTGCCTTTCTATCCGCTCAGAGGGCTTAGAGAACAGAGTCAGAAATAGATACACATCTCAGGGGAATGAGAAAAAAAATATCAAAGGATGGTTGGTCTGAGCTGAACAAGTGCCTAAAATAAGATCAGTTACCTTTTTTAAAACAGAAGCAAAAATCACTTACAACAAATATATTATTATATAATTTTAAGGGATACTGTACCTTTTCCAAGTTTGCAATGCAAGTGACTGAAATTGGGACAGTCATAGGACAAGAAGCTTCTGCACTCAGGAACCATTCCCCAGCATAGAAAATAGCTCTTGGAAACAGCTTCCACATGATCTGCAGAATGTATATCAGTGCATACAGTGGAAGTCAGCAGGTGATGGGTCGGCTCCCTGAGGTTATCATCACTCTGCAATGCAGAAGCAAGTGCCACCAGTCAGAACTGCTCCTACAGCAGAGCCTACACTAAACATAAAAATAGATTTGCACTTTGGGACTCATAACACCACTTTCACAAAAGTGTCAGAGTAATTGTGTCATGTTAGGTCAAAGTCTTCATTCCCACTACTCTGCCTCTTGCATCTCCGAACTGACCATTTTAACGTGTAACTCATTCTTAATGCTAAATACTGAGAAGTGATTTTTAGAGTGTAATTATGAGAGAGGAAGGAAGCCACATAAATTTCCATTAATATTTTTGGGGAAAGCAGAATAACATGAGACATCAGCAATAGTGAAGCTGAACGTCACAAGGAGGTTAAATTGGATAAATTATTTTGAAGCTTGGGAAAATTATTTTTTTAAAAAGCAAAACATACTCTCTTGAGTACAGAAAGCATACCTCTGAAAAAGAATATGGCAAGAATCAGAAAATATTAGACATTGTTAGATAATCCCTGTGCTCTGAATGTGATAAACACAGTCACAAAGAGAGCTTCAGGATGCTTCCTTCCCAAAGCTGTGTATCTGGAGAACAAATACACAGGTAGTTTGATGGTTAATTTTGTATTGACTTAGTTGACTCCTGAGGTTCAGATGTTTGTTCAAACATTCTTCTGCATGTTTCTACAAAGGTGTTTTTATTCAGACAGAATTATCATTTAAATCAGTGTACTTGGAGGGAAGCAGGTCATCCTGTACCATTGATTCCCATCCAATCAATTCAAATATTTTAAAGAAACACAACTAATTTCTTGTAAATACGCACAATTCCACCTTGGAGTTTAGCTAGATGTCTTTCTTGGGTCTGCAACCTACTTCGCACACTCTTGTCAGATTTTATAGCTACTAATCCTCTATAAGAATGTAGAAGTACAAATCCAATCTCTCTTAGCTCTAGTTCCACATATCTATCAAGATAATTTATAGCTCCTAATTCTGTTTACTGTAATTTGAAATAATTTTATTTATGTATTTTGTGTGTTTCATAATTCACAAAATACACTTGGGAGTTATTCCTAACCAGAAAAGTTGTTTAAAGGTAATTTCATCCAGCATAAAACAATGTAATAAACAATCATCTGAAAGATTATTCAATAAAATAATCAATTGCAAAAATATGTTGATTACAATATTGATATGAACATTATTTACAATCATTTTATGTATACTTGGTGTCTATTTTATTTTGAAATTTCTTATTTGAAAGATTCTTACTTTCCATTGGAAATGTATACTTATTAGTAGAAGACTTTAGAGAGTAGAAATCTCTTAGCAATTTGCTTTTTCACCTTTCTTCATTTTCTTGGCCAAAAGATAATTTTTCTTAACATGTTGTTTTCTCAGAGCAAAGTTATGGTTCCTTTGTTGGAGGTCATGCGGTGCAACAAGATACTAAGTCTTGGATGCTTTAGGCCTGAGCATGGTTGTTTCTTTGGTTAAGGACTATCTGAGAACAGGTTGGTAGAAATAATCTCCAGATACACTAACAAGCTTGTGGATTCTGCTACTTCTTTTTGGCTCAGAGCCTCTTAGACACATTGGTATGTATTTGCCCAGAAATATTTAACTCTCTGTTTTTAATTCTTTAAAATAGCCAACCCAAATTGACATCCACAGTGCATCAGTAAATCTTTCTCTGATTTTTATTAGTCTACAACAGAAATGACCCCATAATAATAAGGACACTTTGCATGGCCAAGAGAAAGTGCCTCATAGAAAATCTTTTCTTATTCCCACCTCTGATTAGGGCCTCCTGACCCTTCCATTCTTTACTCAGATCATCAGCACCATATTGTGTGACTAAACCTTTCTCATAAACAGTATAAAGTTTTTATAGCTGCACAGAATTTGTCCTAGCAGTATTTCGTTATAGCATGGGACAGATCTCAAGAGACTCCAAGTTCCCATAGAGACTGATGCCGGTGGGCGAAGGAAGATGCTTTCTTCAATGGTGTAACTACTACTGATTTATGCTATAGCAAATACTCAAGCACATGCCATCAAAAGCAATGCAGATGAAACTTAGTGGGTCACACATGCAAAAAGATATGAAAATAAACAGGAGACGGATTGTAAATATAAAGATATCACGAATCTATATATATTTCTGTATGAAATTCTTAAAAAGTAAGGAAAAGGAGGCTAAAAGGTACCATTTTTTTCTACTTTTAAAAAATCTATCAACAAGATTTTCTTCCAAGTTGAAGCTTTCCTTATATAATTATATTGTTTCAAACATAAATTTTTCACAGTACTTAACCTATCATTATTTAACATATACAATGGAAGGAATAAATTTGAATGTTTTCCTGTATGTAAAAAAATATGAAGTGTATATTCAGTACACAATTTGATGTGTCTGGGAACGACCTAGTAAACTTCATCTTCTAGTAGCTGACCATCTTGGAGGGACCACCAAAAAACATGAGTCAATTTTTAATGACTTTTCTTACAGAATTTTTTCTAGGAGATGTAAAGAATCATCTATTCACTCCACATAAAGAGAACACTGTTAGTCCAAAGGATTCCATCCAAGTTCAATTTAGTGAGACAATGAGATTCTTAATTTATATTATGAGTCTGGGTGTCTCAAAGTTAGCCACACATTTAGGAATTCCTCTGATAACTTAGGTCATTAAATACAACCATGTCACACAGAAAAATACCTGAGCAACCAGTAAGTGCCCTGTTCAACTTATGTACACCAACTAACTAAAGCCGCCTGATCTCAGTCAGCTATTCACATCACAGAGAACCCAGAGAATTGAAAGACTGTGTGTGGATCTTCTAAAGGATCTTGATCCCTTCAACAGATAAGAAACAAAAGCACTACGAATCCTCCCATCACCTACATCTTCTGAACAACTGATCCACTCTCTGTGCATAATACAGAAATATATATATATATGGATGTCTGAAGGACTTAATATGATTTCAATGGAACACTTTTTCACTTCACTCAAAATTATGAAGAAATGAGAAAATTTGCAGAGATGTTGAAAACAATATTCAATTTATAGAATAGAGTGATATTTACCAAAAGTACTTTTTAATAAACTAGGTTCTAACCTAAAAATATCTTAATTAATTAAGTTATAAGGAATGTTTATGCAATTATGGAGACAAAACAAAATCCTTGCATATTGTATAGGAAGTGACAGCAAGGCAAGCTTCTGTAAGTCACTGCTTTGCATTCTAATGAAATAGAACATACCCATCAGATCTATTACCTGAGACACGTCTACGATTACATACATGCATGTGAAAGCACACATATTAGCAACAAAATTCAGCAACAGCCAGAACTTCTTATTTTTCTCATTCAGGTCTTCACAATCCAAATGAGATTTTGGAATTGTATCAGACAGGAAACTGATAGCAAACAAGGAAAAGAGGTGTGTTTAGTTCTGTGAGAAATCCATTGTAAATGATTTTTGTAGGGGTCTCTTTTAGGTCAGCACTTTGCAAACAGTATTTAAATTCTAGGCATAATGTGTTGGTAAAATAGATAATAGTAAAATAATGGAAAATACTAATATAATTTTTTCAAATATGCTCTGCATTTTATTAGTATGAATTTATAACAGTATCCAAAATCAGTTTTTTGTTCAGATTTCTCACTGTTCATAAATTACAATGTCAAATCATATTTAAACAAATAACATGTAATAATAGCTCTTTTGTCAATTCCAGAGGGGAAAATGTGTTAGAGAAATTAAGCAACATCTGTTCACAATTTCTGTTACAAAAGGTGCTACACCCATAAAAGTGGAAAATAAAATATAAAACACCATGATATGTGTTGTAGTATATTTGAACTCCTGAATCCTCAAAGTGAAAAAAAATTATATTAAACATTTGTAAAGTAAAGCTTCCTTTTGTGTCTGGAGCAGTTATCTGTTTGGTAATTGGATGAAATTTTTAAAAATAAGGCTAGGAGTGTGGAGCAGATATCTGTTTTTTTCTATTGGGATATTCTGTATGTGAAACTATATCAACTTTGAGTAATGAATATTTTTATTGTTTTTATTCTATATTTATATATATCACACAAGAGTCTGTAACATCTGAGTAAATATAAACAGTTATAGTAGTATCAAACTGCCTGAATTAAAAGGCAACTTATGGAATTCCTTTAAAACTGCTGCTTTTCGATGTTGTTTACTTTGGTTAAGACATGATCATATTTACTTAATCTGTTTATTCCAACATTCTTTCATGTTAACTTCTAGGTAATATAAATTGATAAAAATTCATTTTCCTTAGTAATATATCGCACAGTATTTTCCCTTCAAAATAATTTGAGTAATCAAGAGATGGTGGCAGAAAATTTCTCCCACTGTGTAGGGGAAAAAATAAACCTTTATCTTGAATTTGATGGTAGTAAAAAGTACTTGTCTTAGATACTTTTCATTTAGCCATGACAAAGTACCTTGGCTAAAACAACTTAATGCAGAGTTTAGTCTGTCTCAAAGTTTAAATGCTCTCCATCATGAAGGGGAATTCAAGGTGTCAAAATCTTGATGTTACCAGTCATATCACATCCATAATCAAAAATTAACAAAAATAGAGAGTGATGAATGCTATGAACTCATCACACTTTCTTATTTTATAAAATCCAGGATCCCATTCATGGAGTGGTTCCACTTATATGGGTAAGTCATCCCACATCAATGAACTTAATCAAGACAATACCCCATATGCTTGTCCAGAAGCTCACAGAACCTGGAATTAACACTAAAATCGGTATTTGCAACCATTGCCAACTTCATACTTCAGTCATAAAATTCCCCTGCCTTATGCTTCTGATCATCTTATAATATAAAAGAAATTGAGTTCAATATCAAAAGTTGATGTAAACATTTCTACAAGTCCAAAATAGTCAAACTGTGAGATCTTGTAAAATCAAAATTAAGTTACTTAGTTGTAGCATACCAGTAAGTACTTTTGTTCCAAAAGGAAAGAAATGGGGTTAGCAAGGAATTTTCTGACCAAAGCATAAACCCAATTCATAAGTACAAGCACTATATTCTGCATCTTCATGTCTATCCTCTGGAATTTGCAATGAAATCAACTGTTATTTGGCAACATTCTTAGATTCACTATGGTTATAACTACAGCTTTCATCAAGAGATGTCTGATGGTCTGGTTTCTATGATATCCTGGGACCTACATTGCAACTTGAACAACTGAACAGTTACAAGCAATGGCTTGTAAGGACCGCTTTATAGGGACTCTGGTCTACTCCACAATATTGGTACTCTGCTGCTCTCTGAAATTATGGCGAAAGATTCTATATCCTCTCAGTCTTGATTTTTTTCATATCTTTAAACCCAACATCCCCAGGAGCAATGCAGCAATGTTGTCAGTGGCTTGAGATACAGACTGGTCCACCTCAACCTCAGAGATAACAGTTTCTATATGATGATTTTAGAGAAACACTTTCAGAGACACTTGTTCCTGGGGAGTAGGGAACCTATTTCCTGGAAATTTCTTTTTTTAATAAGATAAAACCTTTGGTAAGTAGGACGTTGGGCATCAGTCACAGTTCTTATTGTCATAATGCTATACAGGATTTTTTCTTCTTCCTTGGTATGAATCTCATTAATGATTACCTTTATTTCCCCAACACGTACATAAATGCTCTCATGTCTGATATTTCTTGTGCCAGATACCTTAACCATCATCCTTAAATTCAACTTTACTCAATTTCTTAGAGTGCAGCCAAATTCTTAGCAAAAACACATGCCCAGTAATTAATAAGATTCCTTATTCTTACATGAAACTACAAAATCAAATCCTACATTGTGTATTTATCATACAAATTTCTGTTTAAATTACTTTTATGTTATGATAAAATTCTCTATGAAAAGAAAAATCAGATGATTACATAGCATTCACAATTATCAAACATAGAAAGATAATGCTTTATGCTCAGGGGTCCCATTCCAGAAAATAGTGCCACCCCAGTAGACATATCATGCTACTTCAATTCCTCTGTTAATCTGATCAAGATTATCCTCTACAGGCATTCTCTGAGGCCATAATGGATTGGACAACCCTTCATAATTTGTCCAAAAACAAGTCTTCTAAATAATTTTACATGGTTCAACTTGACAATTAACACGTTATTACAAGCTTTGTAGAATTTCTACCATGCAGATGATTGTACTTTTTAATGTAAATTCTGATAATTTATAGGGGAGAAATTACAAATAAAATAATTTTATTTGTAGCATAATGATATATCTAAATAAAAATCTGATTTAAAAAATGTAATAGGACTGAGGAGATGGCAAGGAGGTTAAAGCGTTTATTTAGCAAAACAAAAGGACCTAGAATCCATGTAAAAATGTCAGATGGCTATGCAATGGCCTGAAATTCCAGCCCTGGAAGTCAGCCTGGAAAATCCCAGAGCAAAGCAGTGAGGAGGCATAAAAATCCAAGAGGATCCCTGATATCAGCCTTGGGCCATCAAAGGTGCATGCACAACCCAAACATTCTCTTGCATATATATGCTCTCTCTCTCTCTCTCTCTCTCTCTTTCTCTCTCTCTCACACACACACACATACACACACACACACACACACACAGCACACATGCATACATATACACAGAGATGTAAAACGAGAGAATTTAACAGCTAATTTATATAATGGCAATAAAATTGAATGTTAAAACAATGTTAATAATGTGGGGCTGGAGAGGTGGCTCAGGGGTTAAGCCTCTGCCTTGCAGGCGGAAGGTCCTGAGTAAGGATCCTAGACCCCATGTATAGACACCAGGAGGAAGGGGGGGGGGCTGCGCTTCTGGTCCTGGTAGGGCGGAGCCTGTGAGTCCCGGGGCAGTGTAAACAAGGAGGAGGTGGAGGCGGTCCATGGTGGTTCCCGAATTCGTCCATGGTTCTACACACACACAGACACACACATACACACACACACGCGGGCGCATATACATACGCACACACGCCCAACTGAATAAATAATAAAAAAATTAAAACAATGTTAATAATGTATTCATTTTGGAAATATATCCAAATATATATATATATTACAGGTATGTCACTCTTATCTCACAATTCAAGAAAGCAATTCTCTAAGAAACCAGTAACTGAGTACAAACACGTTATTTCACTAGTTTCTATGAGGATAAGTATGGGAGGCAACATAGTTCTCCATCACAAGAATAGAATTAAAGAATTGTATATATTCTTATGATTAAATACACTATAAGCATTACAGTGAAGTGGAGCAATATTAGCACAAGTAGAGTTTTAAAATGGCACTGAGTTTTAAAAAGATTAAAGACATGCAACAAAATACAATCAAAACATGTATCAGAAACAACACTTTAACATACAAATCATTATATACATATATATATACATATATAAAACAGATACAATATAACAGCTTTGTAAGGAGTATGGGTAATAAGAAGAAGGATCTACTAACCCTGAAATTAAAGAGGGGGAAGTATATGTTTCCTTTTTTGAAGTTTGGAAATAATTTTTACAAAAAAAAAGAGGACATTTGGCTACTCTGAAATTTGAAATGGAATCAACTGTTCTCAATGGCTTATAAATCCTTACCCATGCAACTCTGTTATCGACACCATTCATAGATTCACTATGGTTATAACTAAAGCTTTCATCAAGTAACTTTTTGTGGCAAGGTTTGTTTCACAATCATTTTATCCTCACTAAAACATTTATAGCATAACACTAAAAAAACCTCCATATTTGTGATTCTCCATCAGTCTAATTATCTGAGCTTTCACCATTCTTTTGCTGTATTATTAATTCATCACAGTGTCTCATAAATCACTGTTTTTTTCCTGAGGAAAGAATTGTTTCAAATACAAAAATGAACATCAAGAAATTAGCACTGAGTTAATGTACTATCTCATTTACATATCCCATTCAATTTTTGCCTACTGGATCAGGTGTAACACAGGACTGCTCTCTATGTACAGCTGTAAAAGCTCTCCAGACTTACTCAAGCATAAAAAATTCTTTAATCCAACTGGGCTTTTCTTTTTAACTTTTTTAAATTAATTAATTTGTGTGTGTGTGTGTTTGTGTCAGAGGGCACTATGTATCCATGTGGAGAGCCAAGAGTGACGTTGGGAATCATCCCGGATTGCTCCCACCTTCTTTTTCTTCTCTTTAGGATTTCCCAGGCTCTGCCCACTAGAGTTAAAAATTCAGTCCACCAGTTTCCTCCTGGCATTTTTACATGGGACATAGTATCTGAACTCGGATCTTTTGCTTGGGAGGCAGTCTTAACCTCTGACATGTTTCTTCAGCCCCTGATTGTTTTAATGTCTTTGATTTTTTTTAACATGTTAGTGTTCTTTAGTATTTGTATCTATATATTTGAGTTTCTGTATTTTTTCTCTCAGTAATTTTGTAGGTATGAAATTAAGTTAGAAATGCTATATAATCATGGAATAGTTCCCCTGTATATCAAATCAAGAGACATACTGAGCAAGATTAATTCATATTAGTTAGTTAGATGGCACAAATCATCCTTTCCTTTTAATAAGTTACTATTACTAATTTGTGCAGTGAAGAATTGGGGAACTTGTTCTTCAACACTTTTCACTCATTGATTGCTTGATATTACTATGTCTTATATAGCCTGAATTGCTCCTGCAAAATTAAGTTAAAATCTTAACTTCCACTGACTCCAAATGCATTGTATTTGTAGATATGATCTTCACAGAATTAAATAAAAATGAAACACTTTTGGGAATATGATATGATATAGAGACATACTCAAACAGGGAAGATAAATGAAAATACTAAAATGAAATAGCTTCTGTAGACCAAGGAGAATAAAGAATAAATTTGTTCCTTGAGACTTCAAAAGCCTACATATATGGTCTTGATATTTACAGTAAATGAAAAACAGATTTACATAGAATATTATATATAATTTGAATATTTACACACATATGCAAATACATAATTATATACATATAAACACATTTATACATTTTGATGAATAATTGTTTTCTTTATGAAAACTTCTGCTCTTATTTTCCCTCAAACAACTCTAAGTTCATCTCCAATAGCTTCTGATATCTCTCCCATTTCCTTGGATCTTTCAGCCAGTTAGGATTTCAGAAAGCCCTCGGCAGAGCATCTTCAGTGACCTTGGGGAAGATGTCCATGTCCATTATTGGAATGTTCAGATAAGATTCAGCCAGAAGTAATAATTTTACTCCATGAACACTTGTGAGCCAGAGGCAAGAATCTAATCCATTATGCCTTTTTTGACCTCCAGACACTATTCAATAATAAATGTTCATTGATTTCAACCACAAAAGTGTTGGAGAAAAAATTTTTGTACAGCAACAGATACAAATACATCCAACATAGATATATGTAGGTTATTAACTGCCTCTAAATTATGAAAATCTAATACTTTATTTAAATTGAATTTTCTAACAAAAATGAGAAACAGAATCTAAGCTTTTTCTACTTCCAGTTTTGGCTTTTTCTTTCCACACTAATTTGTTGTTTACTTAAACCATGATAATAGTTATCTCAAAAAATTATCTATTACATGAGATAATGTTTCTATAATATTTCTTGAGAATATCTGGGAAGTAAAGAGTAAATACAAGTTCCTTGTTCTGGAGATTGTCTTGTTTTTTGCTTCCTGGGAGAACTTCTTGATTTCTTTCCTACCTCTAACCAGCTACTTGTTATTCTTTGTGCAAGTTCCCCAGAAGTTTTCTTATCTTTTAAAGTTATTCCTCACAATATACTAGACATCTGTTGAATTACCTGGCATGCCAGTTAAAGCCAACTGAATAATTGAGGGCTGAGCTTTGGGCACATACGGGAAGAATTAATCATTAAGGCAAGCCCTTGCAAGACTTCAGGATATTATCTAATTGAAGTTGGAATACCCATCCCATAATGAGTGAGATCATTCCCTGGGCATAGTGATAAAATGAAGAGAACTGAACCATAACTTAGCATACTTCAGCATATTTTGGCTGATATACTGACTGGTAAGTGATGTTTGCCCTTCCCCATAATTCCCATTGATAAGGTGTTATCAACTTCCTTGGCTCCTGGTGATGGTATGAACTCTCCTGCCAGGCTGGACTATACACTGTAACCAGAACCATAAACTGAAATTAATTTCTTTTTCCCTAAATTCTTTGAGTCCTGCAGTTGATTTATCAACACAAGAGTAACTGTAATACCGTCAGTATTTTAAACTCACAATAAAACAGCTTTACACCTTCATACCTTCCTGTTTTCCTATATCCATTATTCTTACCAATAATTTGGTTGTATACATTATAAATCGTCATATAATGACTTTTAATATGGTTCAAGTCTCAACACTAACCATTTTGAATAATAATTACATATGTAATTCCAAAATTAAAAACAGAATGTAAAGAAAGAAAAATTGGGGGCTGGAGAGGTGGCTCAGGGGTTAAGCCTCTGCCTTGCAGGCGGAAGGTCCTGAGTTCGGATTCCAGATCCCGTGTACAGACTTCAGGCGGAAGCCCGGGCAGTCTGCGCTTCTGGTCCTGGTAGAGGGGGAAGCCTGTGAATCCCGGGGCAGACTAAACAAGGAGGAGGTAGAGGCGGTCCATGGTTTTTCCCGAATTTGCCTCTGTTTCTACACACACACACACACACACACACACACACACACACACAAACACACACACACACAATTGAATAAAAAAAGAAAGAAAAATTGGAAGGAATGAAGAAAGGGAGGAAAGAAGGAAGGAGGGGAGGAAGGGAGGAAGGGGGAAGGGGGAAGGGAGGAAGGAAGGAAAGGAGGGAGGGAAAAGGGAGAAAGAACTGCTTTCTATTTGGCTAGGCATGTGTAATAGTTACTCTTAACTGTTGTATTCAAAGCCAAGCAATTTAAAGGAGAAAAATTTATTCAGTTTACAGTTCTAGAGAGAAGAAATAGTCTTTCATAGCAGAGGCGACATGCTGGGTGGCTGAAAGTGGAGGCAGGCTAAGTCACTGCTAGCATCCTGGAGGCTCAGAACTGTCAGTAGGCCAGTGGGTGATGGCTGAAGGCTGGAGGAATCCTGGAGAGTCAAAGAAGTAAAGAAGCTGGTCAGAAGGAGGAAATAGAATTTTCTAGCATAGCTTCAGAGAGTCTCTCTTCAAAGTCTTCTGCTCTATGGTTCCTTCTATCTGGTCTGCTGCTGGGAGATTCCAAACAGATGTAAAGCTGCTCTTGTATTGTAAATGTATTGATCTGGATAATTTTTTCAGGCAATCTGACAGCTGATCTTAGTTAATGTCAAGCGTGGTCAAGTTTACACCCAGGATTAACTATCATAACATTGGAGGAATTCTTTCCTTGTTATTGTCTTCTCCAGAGCCATGTTATATTTGTCACAAACTGAAAGTGTATTTTATTTTACGAATAATCATATAGTTATTGAAAGGCTTAATGTATTTGGAAGAACTAAGTGATGAGAGATAAGAATGTCAGAATACAAAAATAAAGAAGGGAAAAATAAAGGAAGAAGAGAGCTCATTTAAGTCCTGCTGCTGAAATCATTGAAATCATTTTTGATTGATTTTCACTATAAATCTTTGGACAGTCTTCTTTGGAAAAGCTTATGATATTTCTAATTATAATTCTAACTCCATGTGAAGAAGGTCCCTTCTTATCGTTCATTGTGATACCATCTTTACCACCTTGTAATAAAATTCTTCAAATTCCCTGTAAGGCCCATAAATTTTCATTTATTATTGGCTATGTACATTCTGTTGGGTAAGCATGGAATTGTAATTTCCTAACCCTACTTTTCATCTTCCCTTACTCTTCTAGACTAGCTCCTCTGTGGCCTCACAAGAGCCACCTTTGGCTGTCCTTAACTGCCTCTTTTCTAAATATGAAAAAATCATAACCATAATTAAATGACTGCATGGTGAAATATGGATGTGCACACATGTATACATGTACATGCACACACACAAATAATCTTTTCAAAAATAGTAAACAGTTATCATCTCATAATTCATATACATCAGAAAATTGAGAGCAGTTAAGCTGGATGATTCACTTCAGCATCTGTTGTTAGACTTTAATAGAGATACAGATTAGAGCCAAATTACATGATGTCCTGATTTGTGCAAGCAGAACCCCTTCCAAGTGATCCCACTCATTGCCTTTAGGAAGGAGGCCTCATATTTGGCTAGGCACTAAAGGGTTAATTACCTTTCAAGATCCCTCTCCAAAGCAATGCTCTATTTTTCAGGAACAAAAACTGTATTTTATCTTGTGACCATAAATTAATAAATCATGTAATTAAATAAAAGCATATCATGAAGGGCAAAGTAGTATGAGAAGGACATTTTCTTTCAAGTAGCTATATTGCCTTGCATTGTCTGGATAATTCCTTGGGCTTCATCTCTGTCCCCACTCAGATAGTGACACTTTTCGTTTTTGGAGATTATTGTGAGTAGAAAGAGGCCTATGGATGAGAAGCAGTAATGAAGCATTAAACAGCTCTGAAAAGTAAGCATGTGACTTGTAGAACAGCCTTTTAAATTCCATTTGAATTTTTGTATTACTTAGTATACATTTCAAACAAATAATAACTAGTATAAGTATTGTATGAGATTAATTTCAGGTCATTTCTACCAAGGCATCTTCCATTCTGACCCAATTAACTAATCAAGAAGGCTGACTGACAGTGCTTCATATAAAAATAATATTGATCTTCAGGCACCACTTACTTATTCTATATTAGTGCCCAGATGCAAATCAAATAAGAAGACAGGAAACATACGTAAAAATCATTATCCGTGTTTCACTTTAGTGCTATTATTATAAATTGTTAAATGATGAAGTATACAAGGACCTAAAGGTTATTCCTGGGTCTAAAAGATTTATATTTATGAAACTCTTTTATTTTAACTCTTTCAACAGCCTTCCAAAGGAATAATAAACTTCCTTTTCTTAATGTTTCACTTCATCCAAAAGTGGCATATAATTTGTAGGATAGCTGGTTAACCTATACCTATGCAACTGGACAAGTTCAATGTGACAATGTGACCACAAGTAAACTGTGGATCCAAACTTTGTTATTCTCTCTGTAGTCATGTTCTCTTCAAATAGAAAGGTTTCACTTTCAAATTGTCACTCCTGTGAGCTACTTTTTTACTTATTCTATGAAATGCATAATGCTAGTCATTATTTGTCACCCTAATTAATTTATTAAAGGATAAGAACTTATTCTAACTTCAATTTTGTTTTGGGTGAAACTATGGAAAACAATTCAACTTACACAAAGGATTTATTATCCTAAACTTAAATTATTGTTTTAATGTTTACTTTTGACTTCATAGCTAGATATGATTGATATAAAAATCACTGTTTAAACAGAGGAAATTGCCAAATATATTTTTCTATTTATTTATTTAATTTTATTTATTTATTTATATTTTATTTATTTATTTTATCCATTTATTTATTTATTTATTTATTTCTGTCTTTGAACTGATCCCATTTCCCACTTCCCTCCTTTCCCATCCTTCCTATGCATGCACCCCTCTTCCATACTCCCCTCCTTTATCCATCCTACTGTGTCTAACCACACTTCTCCCTACCTCCCAAATCTGCCTCCTGCCCTTTTGCTTCTGAGTTACACAGGACTTCCTTTGGAATGACTGTGCTGGTAAGGGAGTCAGATTTCTTTTTTTTTTTTTTAATTATTATTATTATTATTATTATTATTTATTCAACTGTGCGTATTGCATGTGTATATGTGCGTGCATATGTGTGTCTGTGTATGTGTAGAACCACGGACGAATTCGCGAACCACCATGGACGCCTCCACCTCCTTCTGTCCCGGGATTCACAGGCTCCGCCCTACCAGGACCAGAAGCGCAGGCCGCCCCCGCTTCTGCTTGGCGTCTATACGTGGGATCTGGGAGCCGAACTCAGGCCCTTCCGCCTGCAAGGCGGAGGCTTAACCCCTGAGCCACCTCTCCAGCCCAGGGAGTCAGATTTCTGTTGAACTTTATATGGCTCTTCTTTTGGTAAAGTGAGTGGGGAGTCTCCTCTTCCCTTTTCTAGAATCTGTCCCAAGACACTTTCTAAGAGCAGTTGTTTCTTCTAGGCTCCTAGTTAGTCCTTGAGGAAATGTCGATAAGTCAGCCATTGTGTAGACCTGGTGGTAGAAGTTCTCATTATAGTGACCTTCTGGTACATCAGCCCTGTCTTGGTTGGAGTGTATTGGTCACAAAGTACTTCTCCCACATTTAGATTCTTACAATTTTACTTCCCCCTCTTCCTTGAGGTTCTCTGATCCATGATGTGGGATACGATTTTGGTGGTCTGGTTAGAGCTGAGTATTTCAGGTTCTCTGATATTCTGTACACTAGTCTGATGTGATTTTTCTTTCTTAGTAGGCTTCCTTTGTAATTGAGTGCAATTTGGTTGAACTCTGAGACATTTTCTTCTTTAAGGGTTAAGCAAAGGAATGTTTAGATGGTGCTATATTATCAATCTTTCATAGTTAACACTAGGATATCTGTTCCTGTCCATTTATTTTCCTTCTACTATTATTTGGATATATTTAAAATATCAAACATGATTTCCATAACATTGAAGGGATAAGTACCAATTCAGAGAGCAATTTTTCCCCATGGGTCTATCACTTTATTTGCCTTCCCTTAGGGCTTTTCTTCTATAATGGTCTTTTTTTAAATCCATTTATCTGTGTTCTTTGTCTCCACTCTCTTGATGTGTTCTTCCCCCTATCCATGAAGTTTTGTTCCTTTGTGGTTACAGTGGACATTATAGAAATTTCCCCTTGAGAGCTTAGTACTAGATTCCATTTATAAGGATGAACATTTGGTATCTGTCTTTCTTCGTCTAGGATAGATAAAATAATGTCTTCTAACTCTATCCATTTACCAGCAAATTTCAAACATATTTAAAATATTTTTATTTGCTTTGGATTTTGTCATGAATAACAAAGAAATTTATATGAACTCTTGCAGGAAACCCATACAATGAAATAATTATTAATATATTTCCTTACTGTTCCATGGAGGATAGATTTGTTGATTCACAGGAAGCAGATAGAATGCAGAATGTCAGTAATATATGCTTGATATCATTGGGTGATTTTTGAAATGGCATGAAGAAAAGAAATTGTTCCAAGAGATACTGAATAAACGCAAGAAAAATGTAGGGAAATGGAATTCAGGAGCTTCAATGCACGGAAAAGGTAATTGCATATTAATGATAAAAAAGTAGACTTAAATATTTCCTTAAGATTTTCAATATAGGGGCTGGAGACGTGGCTCAGGGGTTAAGCCTCTGCCTTGCAGGTGGAAGGTCCTGAGTTCGGATCCAAGACCCCATGTATAGATGGTAGGCGGAAGCGGGAGCCGCCTGCGTTTCTGGTCCTGGTAGGGCGGAGCCTGTGAATCCCGGGGCAGAATAAAAACAAGGAGGTGGAGGCGGTCCATGGTGGTTCCCGAATTCGTGGTTCCACACACACACACATACATGCACACATGCGCACACACGCGCACACACACACACAATTGAATGAATAATAAGAAAAATAAATAAAGATTTTCAATATAGTCATTTTGTGTGTGTGTGTGTGTGTGTGTGTGTGTGTGTGTGTGTGAGAGTATATGTGTATGTAAGTATGTGCACCATGAGACACATGTGGCTGTCAGATACCAAAGTGCTGGAATCAGTTCATTTCTTCCACCATGTAGCTTCTGGATATCAAACTCACAACATTAGGTTTCGCTGTAAGTACCTTTCATGCTGGCCACCTTCAAACTAACTACACAATTTATTTTTAATTATCAATTTACAACTAAATAAAGGTTTAATAACTGACATGTATTCTAACATGTATCTTAAGATAATAACATTAATTTTAAGATTTATTATAGTCAATTTTTAAAGTAGTCATGCATCTTTTACTTATTAAATTTCAGCAAAGATAAGGCAAAAGAATATCATAAATCATAAATCTTATCAGTTGGATAAAATGGTTCTAAAGAAAAAAATATAATATATGAATTTTGCCTCAAAGCATAACAAAACCTAAGTAGTAGAAATAATTTGAGGCTCTCAAGAGAGATAGTTTGCAGAATTGTAAAGGAAAAGGTGATGGTAAGAAATAAGCAAAGTTAAGAAGTTCACTGACAATAATGCACTTATTGCAGTGCATATAGAACTAACTGGAATTACATAGACAGGAAGCCAACTAATTGCTTTATAGATCTATTTTGCCAAAAGAAACACTAGCATAAGCTAAATGTTGATGCCTTTTTGGCATGACATAATTATTGCTTCTTCGATAGTCTACAGGAAGAAAGAATGAATTCTTGAGCAGGGTATAATCCATAACACTAGATTTAGATGTGATTCAAGAAGAAATGAATGTTCTATCACTCTCAAGTGGGTGGTACCTTCTTCAAGAAGTGTCAAAGCATTCTTTTCCCCAGGGCAACAGGCCCTTACAAACCATCTGCCTCATCAGGGATATGAACTTGTAGTGCTATTTTATCTTTTTTAGGTGCAAATGTAAGTTGTGTTAATCCTGACCTAATTATTTGCTGAAAATTATACAGGTTGGTTAAATGTTGTGTGTGTTATCTTTGTATTTATCATAAGGGTCGACATAAAGGTTTAATGTCAGCACCACCATTCATTAGCCTAAATGAAATGATCTCAACAGAGCCCATGAGCTGGATTCCATTGGCTGGCTGGATTGTCATTCTTGAACAAAGGTGAAAGGGATTTCAGCAGGGAACATAGAATGAATGGAATATTCATTGTCAGAAAATGAGACTGAAAGGAATTAATACAGCTCAGAGATAACCTTCTCCTTTCCTTACCCAACTACATGGCAGGATTAGAATTATAGTTGGTTTGACTAACCTTTTACTGAGTTGAAATCAATCCACATAAATGAGTAATGATTTGAGAATGTTTTTAAGCTTATACATATAATATCTTCTCTAATAAAGCCACCTTCCATAGTCATTTTTCCTACCTTTTAAATGGCAATAATCTTCGTAATTCATTTGTCACTGTAATCTCATACTACCTACTCCCTAGATGACCTTTCTTAATGTTATGACTTTATCTATCAACTATACTTTGAATTAATATTAAATTTCATTCTAGGTTTCTCACCTGAATTTCAACTCAAATGTCTCATAGGTATTTCAAAGACAGTATTTTACCAGGTTGAATTGATTATTTAATTGCTGAAATATGGTTACTTTCCTAAATTTTTCTTTTCCCTGGAAATCACTGAAGGTCAAAACAACGTAATTCCTTTGGAACTACATTTTTCTTTCCGTTGTTTTATCTGCTTTCTAAGTCATACCAAGTCTACTAATTAAATATTTTGAGATTGTATCTCTTGGTTTCTATCTCAAGTATGTTAGTTCCTTGTTCACTGATATCATGATATCATTAGGGACAAAAAGAAAGAGACATAATTATAATAATATATAAATTTTATAGTAGGACAATATGGAAATATCTTTGAGGAAATACATCTGAAAGTTTCCTCACTTTTGAAATTGCCAGTCACATCTGTAACACTATATTATTTTCATTCATTTTTAGCAATTTATTATGTAAAATTTCTACCAATAGAGTAAGCTTTTCTTTTGCCTTAGGTAGCTCCACTGCAGACTGAATATGGCAAGAGATGTGATTAGAGAGCATCCCTATTGAATTTGCTGTGTAAAAATCTTGAAAGTAACAAGGCAGAGGACAGCTGTGGAAAAGCATCATTCTCCAAAACTGCAATGAGACTAGAGTGAAATGTGCTTAATTGGAAACTCTGGGACATAAGTCTGCACATATCAGTATAGGAGTGTATTGTGAAAGATGTGGCAGACCTTGCAGTGCTGCTGGAACCTGATCCTTAAAATACCAGAAAACGTAAGAAGACCAATCAACTTCTGGAGAAAGCACAGTGGGGATAGAACTGGAAGTTTGCTGTGCACCAGATCTAGAAGCTAATAAATTACTTTTGCTTAGAGAAGGGTTATCCTTAGTTTAATAGGATACTTTAAAACAAAAACAAATAAGATTAACCTTATTAAAACTAATGGAAATAAGTACAAAACTCATACTTTGCACAGATCACAATGTACTTATTTCTTAGTACACTGAAATAAAATAAGTAAAAGATGATAACATTGCAAAATGGTATAACAAAACATGATCACATTCTCTTTTAAATTTATTATAAATGGAATAGATTATTGCCAATCCTCATACTTGGAATTTTTTAAAACTGTACCTGTATTCATCTACAATGAGAAATAACAAAATTATTAATTTTTAATCATCAAACAAAAGGCACTTTTATTGTAACTAACAAATGCATGAATTAAATTCCTACAATCTTCTATAAGGAGCCATGAATAAGTAATTGTACTGATACTACTGTGAGAAAATGTTCACAAAGCTATGGTATGTGTCATGTTTCTCAAATATGGTTAAGTTAGAAACATAACTATATACAAACAATGTGTATGGAGAATTGGAAGAAACAGTAACAAATCAAATAATATTGATCCCACATATTCCTTCTTGTGTACTGTTTGTGATCATTTGAAAAATCTCTTGAACTCATGTAGCTCTAAGGAAATGGCATTATCTGAATTTTTCTGGCGATTTTCTTTGAACACACATCAATAGGAAAAATTAGAAAAGCTCAGATGCATAGCAGCTTTTTTTTCTCTTCTTTTTTCTTTTGGTGTGTGTGTGTGTGTGTGTGTGTGTGCATTGTGTGTGTGTGTGTGTGTGTGTGTGTGTGTGTGTGTGTGTGTACCAGAGGGCACATGAGTGTTTGTACCTGTGGAGTCCTAGGAGTGACATCCAGAATCATCTTGGATTGTTTTACTTCCTTATTTCTTTGCACTGGTATTTCCCAGGCTCTGCCTTCCATGGCTGAAAGTATAGCTTTCTGTCCAGCACTTTTACGCGGAGTCTGGGATTCAAATTCAGATTTTGCTTGCAATGCAAAAGCTTTAACTCTTGATCCAGTTGGGGAGACCCCAGCCCACATAGTGATTTTTTATAAGTAACTCAGATTTGTTGTTTATTAAAATGAAGCTAAATTTGTTGGTTGATTACTTTGTAATTTAAGTCTCATATATAAGGATATTTCCTGTGTTATTTTATATATTAATATGTTAATAGAAATGCAATGCCTTTTTAAAAATAAATCATCTTTTGAAGAACTTTATTTCTATGGGTCATTCCTTAGTAAAGGTCATTTGGTATTCTAAGCTTGAAAAAAAAAAAAACAGGCAGAAGAGGAACAAAACTCTGTAAGTATATTTTAACCATTAGTGCAATTAGTGGCTGTGGAGTGAGTCTTAGCTGCAGGTCTCTTTGGACACAGTGTGCACAATCGACTCACACAAGAATAAAGTCCAGAACAGCGGCAGACTTTTATATCTAGCCTTGTGTTAATGAATCATCTTTTCTGACAATAAATTGAGGAAACAAAATAGAAAATATCTGCAAGGAACAGCTCTTATTCAGTTTGTAACAAACAGGGAGAAAATATGATATTCATGTACACTATGCTATACAGATCTGATTCTGTCTAATAGGTTCTGTACAGGAAAAACAAAAAGAAGAAACAAACGACAAGTACAAATGACCACACACACACACACACACACACACACACACACACACACACACAAGCGAATCACAAGAACACATATAATAAGAGAAGTGATAAAGGCTTATATAACATGAAATTTTTCATAATACTGTGGTTTGTATATTTTCTTGTTTCGTTTTCTCTTATACTCTGGTGTCCTTTACATTTTCCAGATGCTAAACAAAATATTTTTAAATTCTTCCTTTGTAACATATAAATGCTATCTTTCAGTTACTTTTTTGCCACTCCTTCAAGGGAAAGCCAGAGAAAGAAATATGAGCTTTTCATCTTCAACACTTGGCTCCTTCTAAATAAGATGCTGACAAGAATTTGCATGATAGTCTTCTTTCCCTTTGCCAGAACCAAAGAATTATCTCCATGTAACTATTTCCAAATTTATATTTATGTATATTTTATGTATTTATGCTACATCAATTATTCACATAAATAATATTTGATATTTTAATGCCATTAGAATTAGTGGCTTTTGCTCAACTTCAAAATGTTGTCTCAACTTCAAAATGTTTTCTCAACTTCAAAATGTTGACCATAGGTGGGGAGTTAAGTCAGCAGTATAGTACTTGCTTAACATATCCAAGATTCTGGGTTTTATTCTTAGAATTAAAAAGATAAAAATATTTTTAACAGCATGCATGCAGCTATAGGTTAATTTTTAGTTTTAGTCATAATCGCCATACCTTCCTGTCTGTACTTGACTGAGGAGAGAAGAGCCAGGCTTTACCATACTAGACTTTGGGGGGTCATTGACTGTAATTCAATATTTTCATGTTTTTTATCCTAGTACTTAATGTTAAAAATATCTAGTAAATTATCATATCATTTAGTTTTTTTTTCTATTATGTTTATTTATTTTTTCCATTCAAACAAACTTAACAGGTACCTTGTCCGTCCCCTCCCTCTTTCCACCCCTCCCCAATCCCCTTTGTGCCCATCCCCCCATTCCCCTTCCTTTCACCCCCCTCCCTCCCTTTCTTCCAGTGCCCACCTCTTCCCTACCGCCCATTCCTTAAAGTATCCTTTAGTGTGAAGGTCAAACTTCTCTCTGCATTGGTCCTCCACTCTAATGAGGTATAAGGACTCAGTGATATTGCCCAGAGCCCTTTCTTGTGCTCCCCTTAGTATGGGAACACTATTGTGACAGTTAATCCCTTGCCTCTAAGATCCTAGTGCCTGTGATCCATGATAGACTTTGGGGGGAGGGATCATTGACATGTCAGTCATTGCACAGGTCATGCAAAGTTCGATTGTGGCTACTGTGGCCCTAACTTGTGTGGAGTTTGTTGCGTATTGTTGTTCCTCCCCATCTTTAGGTTTTTACAATCTTACCACCCCCTCTTTCCCAAGTTTCCCTGAACTTTAAGATGGGGAGAGATTTCACTGGTCTGGTTAGATTATCTTTAACTTATACTTTTTTCATTTAACTGATCAGATCATTGATGTGATAATACAATTAACCATCCATAATAATTTGATAGTTTCATACATACAAATCTAACCATGTGAAATTTTGGAACAATATGTTTATATAATTTTCATTGAGGTCCCTGCATGTATTGCTTTGACATTGTGCATCTTGTTTCATTGTTTTGTTTTGTTTTGTTTCCTTCACTTCCTGCCCCTGGAAACTAATCCTTTTATAAAATTTCACTTATTTGTTTATTTATTTAAGTGGAAAGGAAAGATAAGAAATAGAAAGTGAGTTCACTAGAATTATGAGCATATGCCTTGTGGACAAAGCTCTCTCACTGGCCCACAAATCCTTGTAGTTTATTAACTTCAACAAAGGTTTCAAGGAATTTCTTAGTAATGTATATACTTCTTAGTTGTCTCAGACTTTCTGTGTTTGGTATGAATTAGTCATTCTAGTATCAGATTTGCTTAGCTATTAGAGTGGAGAATAGAAAATACTTTCTTTGTCATGTCGCCCTCAATTAGATAATTACTGAAGCTATAGGCCCTACCTCTCTCCTATTGCAGAAATCCAACAGCAAATTTTTTTTTTTGAGGTTGGACACAAATCTGAATAAAAGCTATGGCATTCTTTCTGACAATGCTAAAATTATTCTAACTTTTCCACCAAACCTTTTTTTTTTAAAGAATGTATGGGAAGAGAAATGCAAAAGGTCTTTTGAATGACATATTTCATAAATCCTCAAAAGATAAATAAGCAGTTTTGTTTTTTTGGGAGACAGAGCAAGGATTCTCTACTGAATATAGTTGAGGTATTAGATTTCTTAAGTAAATATGATGATAATTTTTCAGACTAAATACATGGCAATTTATTTCTCTTTAAATATGCACTTTTTACTACTAGGAACAAAACATTATTCCAGTGTTGTCAGATTCCTGGCATTATCATTTACTTTTTACTTTGTTTTCAAACCTAGACTATCTCTGATATTTTAAAGTTATATTCTATAGTAGAATTTTATGTACTTTTATGACCACTAAAAATATTAGACAATGGATAAACAGCAGAATTATTAAAACCTTTCTGTAAAGAATTTGATGATAAGCCACATGACAACTTAATTTACAAATAGATAATGTTATTCACAAGAGCACCCATGATTAAAATACTATGCAGTCATCAGGACATGCTATATACATGCATGACATTGCAAAAGAACAAGTATAAAAGGAGATAAAGACCAAATGAATCCAGTAACATCATAAAACCATGGCTTGAAATTTAAACATTGATATACATGTCTCTCATGATATGATTAGCTCTTACTAGAAGTATGTCCAGTTAGTGTTTGAGTTTTGCTTTCAAGAGGGATAAGTCTTGATTTGTGGCACTTGGCCAACATCTACATTGTAAATGCTTCCACAGTCAAGCTACTGATAGGAAGTCTTTGAACATGCAGTTGGGAATAATGAACAAAATAAACTCTCACTCTGCTGAAAGCAGGACAAGCCTTCTGTAAAGGACAAATATTTATATATTATACATTACATGGCCAAAACCTTTGCAAGTTTTAATTCCTCAACTGCTGTATTTTTAAATTTGATATCAAATTTTTATATTTGATTTCTAGTGCTATTTTTTAGATTAGAAATATCAGTTGATGATACAAATTGATGATAGAAAATAGGAATTTTGTGTTTTGGATACCATAGATAAATATTTCTCTAGATGCCATAAGCAAAAGTAAGGGGATGAAACTGTGATAACCATAATTTATATCACAATGTAACTACATAGGGTACACATTTTTACTTAGTCAGTGGATAGTTTTCATCTTAATGTGTTGTAAAATATTCTGCGTAGAAATTATATTGCTAGAGAAGAATACATCCACATTTTTGTGTATATGTGGAGTTTATGTATTCATAATCATATATATGAGAAAAGGGAGATTCATCCTATGTAACACAGGCTAGACTCAAATTTGACCTGCTTGCCTTAATTCCAAAGTATTGATATTACAGATGTGTAATAATACTCACAAGAAGAATAAATTAATAAATTCAGTTCATTGGTTTAATAGAGAATAATAGTAGTTTTATTGTTAACAAAACTCTGCCATTGACTTTCGTGACATGCATAATCTTTAATTTTATTACTCAAGAATGATTTTTCAAATATTTTTCTCAAAAGAGCTATATTATAGCACATGAAGAACCCAACTAATAAACTGGAAAGTTTAGTGTTGTGTCTGTGCTATAATAATTTTCCTGATACTTCTGTTGTATGATATCACCTAAAGTTACAGAACTTGAAATGTACAATACATAAGCCAGAAATTGAGCTGGTTCAAGTCTTACACTTGAATTTTGCATGTATTTTTCCTGTTTAAGTAAACTCATTTAAAAAATACTTTATTTGAATCTTCCCATCCTAAAGCTCAGGGAGACTTGAGGAACAGGGGACAGCAAGATTGGAAGAATCTAAAGATGGGGAGAAGCAACAATATGTGGAGGCAAGGTACTCCATAGAAGTCAGATACTCCTATAGCAGCCAGGATTAGACATTGCTTGACTTGCACATCGGCTGACAGGTCAATGACACCCCCCCCAAATCTAACAGGGATCACAGGGGAGAAGGCTTCAGGCAGTAGGATCCTTAGGGGCAAAGGATTAACATTCAAAATAGAGTTCCCACACTAACAGGGAGCCCAAGCAAGGGCTCCAGGCTATGCCACTGAATCCTGAACCCTCACTAGGGTGGAGAACTCAGAGGGAGGTTGGAGCCCACATAAAAGGATGCTTTAGGGGATGGGAGGGAGGAAGGGGGAAGCACTAGGAGAAGGGGAGGAAGGGAGGGGGGTGAAAGGAAGGGGGGGAAGAGAGAGTGGAATGTGTGACAATGGGGGAAGGGAGGGGAAAGGGAGAGGATGGGGGTACCTACTGAACTTGTAAATTAGGAAAACAATTAAATGTGGCAAAACAAAAATACTCTATTTGAAACATCTCCATCTTTATTCTATATTTGAGTAACTTTGAGTATCAGAAAATACTATGGAGATGATCTGGAGCAGCCTAGGTATACTATCTGCCTGATATTCTTATTTACCAGTCTGCCGAAATTATTGTCTAAGTCTGATTACAACTAGCATAACTTAATGTTATTGAGTACTTCAGCGTCATTCAAAATCTACTTTCTGTAGACAATCACAAACTCTCTCTCTGTAAATGTCTTCCAATTTTTATATAATTTAATTGTTTATCTCTTGAAAATTTTCCACATGTGATTTCACTGATACGTATTAGAAGATGAGATAGGCAATTTCTATCAATTAAGATCATTAAGAAAAGTAAAAGCCAGCCAAAAATAATTTTAGTCTACAAGTCATGAATACAAACATATAAACATACTTTGTATGATTTCTCTCTTTTAGGTAGTAAGCACATCATTCCTTTGCTTCTTATTTTTAGATTCAAAGCAATGAAGATATTCCTGACCCTTCTTTTCAATCTTTGTTTATTAAATAATCTAAAAAATGAATATTCCAAAACTATTCAAAGGCTTTTTCTCTAATTTCTTATTGCTGTTTTCTGATAGTTTCATACATGTTGCTATAATTAGGCATGGATGTCAACTTGACAGTTGAGGGTTTGAACTCTGGGCACATTTATAGAGAATTAGTAGTTGAGTTAGGCCTAGAGTAAACCCACAGGAGATTGTCTAGCTGCTGGGGAAGGCCCAGCCTATGGTGGGTAGGACTAGGTCCTGAACAGATGAATAAAATACTGAGGGCCACTTGAGGAAGTTGGCATCTTTCTGTATACTTGTCAAGACATGCTGGTCTGGCAAGTAAGGATTGTTCCTCTCTCAGCTGTTGTGTAGAGATGATGTGGCCAGTTCCCTAGGCCCTGGTGTTGGTGCATGCTGTCCCTTCAAGCTGGACTTAGAACTGCAATTGGGATGTCTTAAGAAAATAAACCCCTTGTTCCCTTAAGACATTTGATGGCTTAAGGTTTTGCAGATGGAAGGCAAAACATGTGTGTAACACATTTTAATCACACTCCTCTTTTATCCTCTTATCCTCTTCAATCATCCCTCCTTCTTACGAGTCCCTTTCCAAGATTCATGACTCTTGGTTTGATTTCATGACTCCTTGACTTTAACTAGTTTAACAAATTGATGCCTGAGGGGGCCCAATAGTAAGTATACAGCCAAAGGCACACTCCTGCTCTCCTTTAATCCCTGAATAGCAAGCTTTTAGACAGTGAGGAGTGGGTCCCATGAGCCCCTCCCTCACCACTCTGACAGTTAATGGACCCATCTATTACTGTGTCAGCCCTTTGAGGTCCACTGCTGCTGCAATCTCATGATTGTAATGGCTGTGCCTTGCCCAGAGGGTGTCATCTTGCAGGTCTTCTCCCTATCTTCTGGCTCTTGCATGTTTTCAGTCATCTTTCCACATTGATTCTTTTGCATTAAAGTTGATGTTATTGACATCTTTTCAGGGTTAAACCATCATCACTTAATCTCAGCAACTTGAGTCTCTGTATTCATTCAGATTCACTGGAAAGAGGTGATTCTATGACTAAAACTGTGAGAAACATTTGTGCATGGAGATAAAAATAAATATTAAGAAGACAATTTGATTGTGTATATGTACCACCTTTCCATTACCCTATTTCTCTGTTGAAGGGCAGGTACACTGCTTCCATTTTCTCACTACTGTGATTAGAGCTGCAATGAATGATAAGATGTAGCATCTTTTGGGAATATTCCTAGAAATGGTATAGCTAGGTCACATAGTTATTATATTTTTAACTTTCTGAGAATCAACACTGATCTCCAAAGTGGCCGTACTAGTTTACATTCCCATCAATAATGAATCTCCGCATCCTTGCCAGCATTCATTCTTCTTTCTTTCTTTCTTTCTTTCTTTCTTTCTTTCTTTCTTTCTTTCTTTCTTTCTTTCTTTCTTTCTTTCTTTCTTTCTTTCTTTCTTTCTTTCTTTCTTTCTTTCTTCTCTGTTGATCTTTGCCATTATTACTGGGGTAAGATGGTATTGCATGGTAGTTTTGCGATGGAATACTATTAAGTCATCAAGATTATCATCAGGATTATCAAATTTGGAATGGAACTGGAAAATATAATATTAAGCAAAGTATATCAGACACAGAAAGACAAGTGCTACATGTTCTCTCTTACATGTGGATGTTGACATTGATCTCCTGACTGAAGTGCTTGGCTTAGAATTATTTATGATGGTCAGAAAATTAGAAAGGATTCAATGAGATGGAAGGTAGGAAGGGATGGTTAGGATAAAAACTGGTATGGGATGCCATGGCAAGTACAGTGATGGAGGGAATAATGCCTAGGGGACATGAAGGGATAACATACAGGGGGGCAGAGGGTTTTAAAGAGCAATCAATCATTGAGATTTGGAAGATAGAACTCCATTGGAATCGCCATGTTATTACCATGTCTAAAAACATTTCTTTTAAAAAAAGCATAACAATTGACACTACCTATCTAAAGGAGCACAAAGAAAGGAAAACAGGGACAAAACAACAGCAACAAAAATGGTGTTCTTGACCTTTTATTCAAGACTGAAGTAAAATTCCTGCAGAATTGTAAAAAAGAGAAGATATATTTTAATCAATATAAAAATATATAAATCATATTTCATTACAGGAAAACAAGTCACAACTCATGAATTAAGTGTCCCAAGATAGTGAATGTGATCATTTCCTAAGAGGTGTAGTTTGAGTAGTTCTCTATTTTGATTGATAGAGTAACAATATAATCTTTTTTTTTACTTCTCATATGCCTTCCCATAATTCATCTGACTCTGATCATATTCATAATTACACAGGCAAACAATTATACAGGTATAACAAGCTAATTTTTCTTTAAAATTTTATTTGAAGATGTATTTTTACCTTATTGTTCATATACCCAGACCCAGTTCAGACTGGACCAGCTGACATACCTGCCATAAAGAGAGTTTGACTGAATAAAAGTTAATATTTAATGGTTACTAGAGGAGAGGAAATTAATCTATTTTTCCAGAGAGGAGTATATACATGACTTGATGCACATGAGATTCTGAAGTTCCTAAATGCATTGCTCAGAGTAAGGTATGTGCCTGAAAGTATAGGTAAAGCATGTAATCTGCCAAGCACACTATTACAAGAACAAATGTATAATCCAAGCCAAATAGGGATCCTAGGTTTCGTAGTTATTCTCTAGGTTAGCCTGTCTCACTATGACCTCCACATCATGATTTTTTTTGCCTGTTTTACATCATTAGACATGGTTTTCTCCCCTGGAATGTTCCTCTAGCCCTATCAGAGTGCAGAGAGCACGGATTACTCCCATAACAATCATAACACTATTACACAAGTAAGTACATTTTGTCTGGCAGGTAGGTACCATGATATGCACAAGGTTCACATCTGTATGACGACTGATGGTTTTTCACCTCTGGGAGCTTGCATAGCACCTTCTGGCACTCTGAAAGCTAGCTGGTAGTGAGGATGTTTCCAGCTCACTTCCATCTCATTTTCCCTGTGTCAACAACTGATATATAAACACAATTATTTAGCCTTTTTCTGTGTATGTGTTTTTGCATGTTCATGTGGGTGACTACAGGTGTGCTCATGACAGTGATTACCTTGCAAAGTCAGTGGACCACTTCAGGTGTCAGTAAAAATTACCTTCCACCTTATCTATGACAGAGTGTCATGTTCACACACAAGGTTAGTTGGCCTTCTTCTGGGTATTTTATTGTCTCCACTTTCTATCACACTGTGGGAGCACTAGGATTGCATATGTATTTTCCTATCTGGTTTTATGTTAGTTCTGAGAACACAAATGCTCATGCTTGTGCAGACATGTTACATGTTTTAAGCGTGAATGAAATAAATCAATGACTTCACATCCTAAATCCTAACAATGTTATCACTTACTGCTTGTCGATGAGGCATTTTGTATGACTATGTATAATTTAAAAGATACTTTAAAAATGTATGTACACAGTTATTTGTCAAGACTGTTGTGTTAAAGAATACATTACATTTCTGAAGTTTGTAGGAAAATTATCACCTTCTCCTCATTCACATCTGTGCAAACTGCTCTCAACAAGTTAGATTCATGATGTGCAATAGAGAAACTAGTTCTACTTTTCTCTTTCCTACACTTCTCTGTTGAATTTCTTTACTCATCTTTGGACTTCTTCATGTTTCTTTTTAGTTTACCTGCTTAGATATGATTGTTTAATTTCTACAATACCTCGCTATAATTTAAATCAAACAGGCTGCTTCATTTGTGTGGATATGTGTATATAATGTTATGTGTGTATTATTACCCTTAATAATATTTTCTGCAAAACAATTTAAAAGGCTAGTAAGATAATGATTGGAAACCTTCTCTCTCAGTTTTGTATAGTCTTCTCTTTAATATACAGATAAAAGTAAATCTTTTCATTTGTTAAATTAATAACAGATGTAGAAAATCAAAATTTCAAGTTTTCTAAACCATACATACAGGAACTGCAAATTATCAATAAAAATTTCAGGAATTTTATGACATCATTAACTTATACCAAAAGAAACAGCAAAGATTTGTTTGTTTGTACTGCCAGTTCTCAGCCAACATTTGACTAAAATTTGTCTTTGAAATTTAAATCATGAATTAGATTCTGCCAGAAGTTAGATCAATATTCATGGAATGTAGAGAGGCCTTTTGGGGGTTAAAAAAAAGAGGAGCAATATAAAAGGTAGGGTTTATTTGCCGATCATCTCTGGCACAGGAATTGATATCAAATTCTAAATTCTAACTTTTTTTTTAATTCTGCAGTCTATTTCATTCCTCACTAGCCATTCTCTAAGCTGATGATCAACAGATACTCTCTGAAATTTGGAAGTTTCCAGACAAGGTTATAAAACAGAAATTGAAAAAGATTTGAAAGAAATGGTGAGCTGTTATTTTGTGCCACATCTCTTGCTCCATTTGGCCTGGTCCTAGATATTCATTTTCATTTTCTGATTTAGAAGCATGAGTCCTGCTTTCTTTTTAGTGTTGCTCTGCCATATTGGTCTTAAGCATAAATCTCATTTGGGTTATTTTGCACAGGCCTAGTATCCCCATTTCTCACTGCTTCGCCTTTTATTCCTCACTCACCTGGATCTGCCACAGGACACATCCTCTTCTTCAGAGATGCATCAGCTCTGTGTTCTATTGAGATGAGCTGAAAAATAAGTTTGGGGCTTTAATTGCTAAATGAGTGGTGCAGTACAATGATAAACTTAATGCCATGATACATATGTACAGTTCTTATCTAACTAGTGCTACAAATTTTTTCATCTTTAATCAATTTTACAAAAATTCAGGCTACATTAGAAGCAAGAGAGTCATTTTCAGTATGAAGACATTCTTCCTCCTTTGACTTGCATCATAGCTAAAAAATAACCCTGAAAGGAACAATTTGAATGTTTGTTTCAAAGTTTTATAGTGCATTGAAACTTTAGAATATTATCTAAAGTTTAAAAATACATGCCAGAAACTGACTTTGAGGAGAAAAGAAATTAAGTGCAAAAACAGTTGCTTTACATTCATTTCCCTTCTTTTTTGAAGTTAATTTAGAAAAAAAGTTTAATTTGAACTTTTTGTCTTAATAGTCTTGGTTGAAAAAGAATTTTGTAAAATATAAACACATACCTTTGGTTAGAAAAAGCATTTTAAAAAAGAACTTGCATGTGCATTCTAAAAAAAAGCAATGTTCTTTTTTAAAAGTGTAATACAGTGCTATCAAAATTAACCCTTGTTTCTTTTTTTTTTTTTGTATCACAGATTTTTACCGTCAGTTGTACAATGTGGCAATTTTTACTAAGATATTTCTACTGTTCCAATGTGCTATTTGGTGGTTTGCTTACTTTTCTTTCAGCAGTTTAAGCACTTCTGTTTAAGCAATGGAATCACCTTTCTGATTTTCTCACTAGCTTGAAAAGCTTGGAAAACATTTAAGCCATCATGGTAGAATGTGGTTAAGAAATCTGTTCAAAATGCCAATTGTGTTGTAATGTTTGCCAAAAAAAAAAATGTAATATTCCTTGAGCCAGTGCAGCTCAAGCAGACCATAATAACCTGTTGGGGTTAGAAAAGTTGATGCCAGAAGCGGATGATTTCCCTAGAGTCAATCAAAATGATGGAAACATTGGTGCAAAATCACAGCTGAGCAGGTTCAGTCCTCTCTTCACTAGCTACAGATGGCATGTAATTTAGGAATGCCCATTTGGTGGAATTTACCAGTTCCTCTAGAGATCACACATATGGGTTTGCATTTAAAAAGCAATTGCACCACGAATAGCTTTTTAAACAACAGATGTAAGTATTGACAGTAAAAGGATGTCCAGAAAGCAAAGTACGTCCACATAAGAGAAAGGAGAACTTATGGTATATTTGTGTGGCCTTTTAACTAAAAAAATAACAGAAAATGGTTATGAAGTCGATCTATACAATAATGTTTGCCAAGCATTCTAAATTAAATATGAGAGTCTATCTTCCCAGCGAATTACTTTTTGGAATTATACTCTTTGGTCACCCATGTTCATGTAGTGAAACAACCCTGAAATACCCAATATGCATCAATGTTGCTTAAGAGCTTTTATGCTTTGCATATTTGTCCTTGTTCTCTTATTATTTATAGCATATTGTGTATGTGTAAGTATGTGTGAGTGTGCGTGTGTGTTTTCCCTTCCTTCCAGAAAGGGCACAAGGGTTCTGTGAAATTTTTATTGTAATTTAGTGGCTGAAGGTGTCTGTGTGCTTAAGCATGAGTGAAAGAGGACATTTATATTTCCAGATGTAGGCACTTGTGACTAAAGGATATTAGTGTAACTTGTGAGGTTTCCAATTGCTTGTCCTTTATTGCGTCCTTTAAAGAAGAAAATTAATTATGTAAAATCGCTTTGCTGGTAACATGATACCAGATTGCAATGGCAGAATAGACCTAATATAGCAATAAAACAGGCAATCATATCCTTGGTGAACATTCATGGAAATATTTGATTTCAGGAATGTGCAGGACCAAAGTTTCTGTGGATAAACACATGTCTAATTCTATTCTTATATTCAAGAGTAGTTCTCTTATGGATTTTACTTCAATTCAGAAAGATCTTTTTGTTTTCATTGGAGGGTAAACCTTTGTATCTCTTAGTACAAAGTGGAAAAAAACTTAGTGAAAAGAAAATATAATTAAAAGGTTAGGTATGGACATCAACCTTTGATACTGATTGTTTCTTGACTTCATAACATACAATGATTCTTTTTATCCCATTGTCTGATGCAGAAATATGCTGTAAGATTAATAGATATGCAAATGATGACATTAAAAGGAAATCCATTTGTTTCTGGCTGCTTACTGCTAGCATCAGGTGAAAGATTGTGGAAGATTGGATTGCTTTCATTTGAAGGAACAAGAACAGGCAATTGGTGCTATCCCAGATAGCAAAGGAAAATGCAATTGCTTGTACAAAGGGATGAACAGATTCAGATTAGTGATGAAATATTTATGACACCATTATGTGGGAGTAGTGAGGATGTAGAATGCAAAATGCCCATAAAGTATATATTCAAATAACAAAACTGTTGTTATCATGTACTTTCCATATTCAGCATCATTTTTGTACTTGATATTTACACATAAACTACAAGATTATCCATGTTTTATTAAAATTGCATGTTAAATTAATTCAAGTGTTTTCTTCTTTCACAGAAAAGACTCTATTAGAGGTATAAATGCATATATATTACATTAAAACCATAAATTCAATTGATTATTGTATTCCTAGAATATGTTAGTTGCTACAGTACAGTGAGATAAAAAGAACTGAATTTAGAAATTTACACTTTGAGAAAAAAAAGAAATGGAATAATTCTTCCACATTAGATGCAAAATTTTCCATGGATTTCATTAGATATATAGTAATTTATAGGTAATTTCATGAATAAAGAAATGTGCATTACAGTAAATTTTGAAAAAAAAAAAAAGAACATATTCTCATCATTGAAGACAACCTGAAAATTTTAGGCATGCAGAAAACTCCAGAGGTGAAACACAGAAAACACAGTGAATAATCAAAGAAGGGGCAGAAGTAGCTGTAATAAAGTTGTTCAATAGAATTCTAGGTACTAAGGGGGCCACAGTGGGACATTAGAAATTTCTATTTCTCCTCTTTTTTTGATTATTCAAGGTTCTTGTGCTTATCATAAGGCTCTAAAGACAGAACTAAAAAGTGGATACATATATCTTTGAACTTCAAATTTCAAAAGTAGAATTTCATCTACAGGAAAAGTTTTGCTAATAATCAGGCAGAATAAATTTATTCTACCAATTTATTCTACCATTGCATCTTCAGTTCTCCCCTATGGTGAACACATATGAATACACAGACTGCATAAAGTATTTAAAATAATGAGAGAATTGGAGTGCAAGACAAAATAGTGTAGCCAGGTGTTACATGATCTAAGAGTGGACTGTGTATCTATCTGCTCATTGCTGAGGAAATAGGAATAGCAGGTTGGCATAGATATGGGCAACCTGTGTCTGATACTGCTTGACAAGGAGGAAGAAATTACTTTTACTTTCGGGACTGAATTTGCTTGTCTAAGCAGATGCAGATGTTCCTTCAGATAAGTAAAGGAAACCATTTGATGTTCAGAAATTATTTTCAGAACACATTAGTATTCCAGAATCTAGATACCTTCAAGAAAGTAGTCAGGAAAATATAGAGAAACAATTAGTTATATTCATCTAGAAATAACAAGAAAATCCTCAGTTGAGTTTATCCCAAGTGAGTGCTATAAAGATATTTGTAGCTAAGGGCTGATAAGATGTCTGAAGGGATATACACACACAAAAAAATGCTTACACAAATATTTTGTGTTATAGATTCAATTCCTAGAAGCCCATTGGTGAAAGCAGAAAAGTACCTTCTGAACTTTGACTGCCATGAATGGGATATATACAAGTCTCTCTCTCTTTCTCACAGAATAGATTAATAAGACATTTTAAAATTACTTTCAGTAATCATCATATTTGGTCATAAAAAAGTTACTTCACTTACAGAAACAAAATTATAAGTCACATTTTAATTTAAAAAATGGAGATCTCAAACTTTCCCTATAAATTCATCTGGGAATAGCATTCTGGAAAACATTCATACTGCCTGACTACAGTTTAGGTATGAAGGTGACACAACATACTAGCAATGATCAATGAGTCATTTGTCACCATTTATCACCCAGTAATAGAAGGTAGGACAGAGCATACACTCACTGTGGACATTTTGAGGGTAAATCAACGTGGTATTAATCAGGGCTTCTGGACATTCCAAAAGGATGGCTATAACCTGGACAATCAGAATATTTAAATTGGAAGAAAATCAGAAGCAAAGATAGTAGATTGTGACCACAAGGACAATATCCCACTGTGTGTTATAAACTCAGTCCTCAGCCTGATAAACAGCAAATTGGTAAGTGACACTTAAGTATGATCACCTTGGAGTCCATTGTCACATGTTTATCAAAATCAGCAATGCAGACTTTTTGGACTGAATTGCCATTGGTCCTGTGAGCTGAAAGATGTGCAGAGCATCACTCTTGAGCATCCCTGCTCATGCCAAGATGTCATATGCTCTTTCTCAAGTCAACAACAATCTAATTGACACTGCTGAATATCATCTAGGAGGTCACATCACCACTCTTATTGAGTTTTATATGTCTAAGGCATGAGAAGAAAATAAGCCAGCAAAGCATGACAAGTTGAATAATTACAGATATTTTACATAGATGCAACATTTATACTTTACTTCATTGATTCATCACTTGCTGCATGAATATAGCACTATTTACTAAGTTCATCTAGTTTTTGCATTGTGTCAAATAATCGCTTTATGGTAATTTCTTAAGCTCTGAAATAGTTGTTACCTGCTTATTTTGCAGACTAAGAATTTTCAAAACTTTTATAGTTCATATTTATACTTAATTCTCCTTTACTCTAAAATATTTTCAATATTAGGTTGTTTCTTTTTTTACAGTGACAACAGCTCATTGTATAATATGACAATCTGATTTTTAATTGTATTTATGGATATCTATAGAATGGAAAAAGTTGAAGATATGAATAAATTATCCTGAAACGAACAGTTGCTTCACCTGGTATATTGCAAAGCACACTGGTCACCTTGAAGAAGAGATTCTCTGAAATGGGATGTGTATGTCACTTATTATGTGAGCCATATTAATCTTGCTTTATTCAATTTGAGTACAGTGTTGACTAATACTTCAATTAGTTCCAGTTTGCTTGATTTCACAGTCCATAAAAGTTAATGTTGGCTGTGTCTACACCGACAAGGTGGAGATGAAGTGATTATTGCAAAATGATAAATAGCAAACACGCATTCTGCTACTGAATAAAGGTATCCTTGTAACAGTCAAACTGTTCAGGTGGCATTGTATATTCATCTGTTTCAGATAATGCCTCTCTGTTCTATTTTAAGGATGAAACAATTAAAGGTAGAAAATGTTAATTAATCATTTAACACTATTATGTGTGTCATTTATCTCCATGAAAGGAAGAAGAAAGTGAATCAACATTCTGACACTACTTCTAACTAACTTCAAAGTAACACAACACTACCTTTCACGTTCATATGAAATGAATAATTTTAGAAGTTTGTACTTAGTACTTCTGCTCCTGTATCAACCAAGAAGGGTGTTGATTCCTCCAGTTCCTTCAAGTAATTTTTTTTCAGAATAACTGGGTTTAGAGGACAGAAGATGCTCACATGACTATAACCGTCCTCATGAGACACTACAGATCTGGACATTGCAACTCTCCAACCTGGGTGTAGGTGCATAGTGGAACTGTCCTGTGTCACATTTTGACTGTACTCAATTTAAAAAATTCTTCACCTTTGTTTCTTCAGTTAAGGAATCTAACCTATTTCAAATCACACAAATTTTTACATATATTTATTTTTAATTATATTGATATTGAATTAATGTGTTTCATCACACATTGCTTATCTTTACCCCCATCTAAATGCACTCCACATGTGTTCCATTTCAGTCAGTTTCCTTTCCTCTCTCTGATATCTCTCTTCTTGTACTAACTTTTGTGTCCCATTTAGGATGCTTGCATTAGATAGTTCCTGAGCACCTGCCAGGACATGAATGGTCCACTGGTGGTTAAACCTTAAGAGTACAGATGTTTCCCCTCTCTCTTGTCCAAAACCATTTCCATATAATTTCTCAAGATAGTGTAATATCTTGTGAAATCTTCCCTGCTCTATGGCAAGATGTGAATAGGTCAGCTTCTGTAGCGGTCTAGTAGAAATAGTTACATTGAGTGCCTGAGTATGGCGGTGTTTCAAGGAGAGGAAATGATTGTCCCCATGTTGTAGGGTTCTTGTGTTCCGAAGTCAAAGATTGAAACCAGAACACATGTAGAGGATTAAGGTAGAGTTTATTAGAGGAGAGAAAGAGAAAGGTCTGAACTCATGGAATCCAGATATGGAGTGCCATGAGGGGCTAGGATGCCTTGGAGAACTCGTAGAGCCTATACATGGAATCCATGAGGAACAAGACAGCTGAAAAATGTACTCATGGCACTGGAATGCCATGAGAGGCTAGGGTGCCCTGAGGAATTAATGAGAAGCAGGCATGAAGCTAGAAAGAACTTATAGCACAAGTGCCATGAGGGGTTAGTGTGACAAAGATGGCTGCCAGGGCCAGGCATATTTACACACCTAGACAAGCCCAAGAAACTGGCTTTTTCCCATTGGTTAACTCCCATTGGGGCCCAACCCAATTGCTCTTGGGGCCATGTGGGCTAGAGGTCAAGTTGTTTGATATGGAGAGCTCATCTTCATAATCCCTTCATACAGAAGTTGGCCATTTTATCTCCAGGAGGATTGAAGTCAGTTCCTCAGCAGGACTGTTCCTTCAGGGTGATTCCTGCAGTGGGGGATGACCTTCAGGAGTTCCAAAGACCTTCAAAAACCTTGAGAGACCCATCCCAGCATGGCTGCTCTAATCCTGCCTCATTCCCCCATAAACCTATTTGAGGACTCAGACTGTTCTGGGGATAAAGGGCAATGACTGCTCTGGCTACTTCCTGCTGAGTTGGGGTGATGGAAGTGAGAGCAGTCTGATACCCTCATCTATGATACCCTCATCTATGAAATGCTGGGATGGTCTTTCATAGATGGCTTTATTACTTCAAGGTCCATCTAAAACAGACAAAACACAGGTAAATTGAGTCTCCAAGATCTACACAAGAAGTAAACCATTATAATTGGGAAGGCACATGGGATAAACCAAATAAGCTTAGCAGTCTTACTGTGGGTACAAGCAAGAGTTAATAAAGTGGCAATCTTTATATGAACAGACAGTACTGTCTAGTATTCCCTCTTCCCATTCACAGGCTCTTACTTTCTTGAGGCCTTCCCTCTGAAGGGTGTGGTGGGTTACATGTCCTGATTAGGCCCTAACCATCTATCAGTGACTTTTACTTTGTATTTTGGCCAGTTGTGGTTCTTTACATTATACATCTTCCATTGCACAGGCATTCCTCTTGGTTAAGTGCTGAGTACTTCTTTGATCTATGGGTACAACAATAAGTGCTCAGATGGTAGCTTACAATCAAGTAGTTATAGTTAACACCAAGAAGTTTATTTCCTTCTGAACCTATGATCTCCTTATCTACATGCATTCAGCTTGGTTTACAGTACCAAGGATGTGTTGTTCCTTGATATGAAACAGGTCCTGATGTCTATCAGAAAACAACTGCATAATCTTATACTTTACAGGTCACTATTGTACTACTGGACTCCTCCCTACAGAGATGCTATTGTTCTTGCAATAACCTTTTCTGAGTAAGAGTATTGATTTCTGCTTTTCCCTGGTAGCCTGCGTCATATATTATGATTCTATAGGATTAGCCAACATGGAGAAAACTTCCTGCTCCATTCTAGTTCATTTCTTTCATTTCCTATGATCATTGAGTTATATCTTTAGCCTTAGGATCCTACTATGGAATTCTAAATAGCAACGAATATCAATGAGAATGCTTAATTTGTTTTGAGACCTTGGAGATCTTTCTTTAGATGGTATCACTTTCCTGTAGTGAGAAATTTATTTAATTACCCATAGCTTTTTTTAGGATCATTTCAGGTCAATTACTTTCTTTTTTCTTCCCTGTGTAAAGGTATATTTACAGACAGTTTTTTTAAGTTATATTTTTAAATGGATTTATAGAATGTAATGTTCATTCTATACGAACATTCTATGTAATGTTCATGTCTGGTTGTGTTGTATATGCTCGGTGCTAATTTTTTCTCTATCCCTTCAATTTATTATCCTTTTACTTCCCTCCCCACTTAAAACATTTTTCCCATTATTGCCCTCTCTACCTTATCTTCTGTATTCTATTTATTCCCCACTTTTAAGGTTGTCTTTTATCCCTCCAAACTGCCAACTTATGTTTCCTCCTAGTTTATGTATATTTTATGAATTTCCATTTTATAGTATTAGCTTGAAATTATAAGGTTAACATCTTCATTTAAGTAAGATCATGCAATGTTTGTATTTCTGTGTCTAGGATACTTCTCTCATTGTTTTATCTTCCAATTCCATCCATTTATCAGGAAATTCCATAATTTCTTTTTCCTGATGGTTGAATAGTATTTCACTGTGCATATGCACTACATTCTCATCATATATTCATCTAGTGTTGACTTCTGTGCTGATACTATTTCTGTGCCATGTTAGATACAGCTATCAACTTGACAGATGAAATCTTGAAATTCTGGGCACATTAGTAAAGAATTGGTAGTTATATCCCTCGTAAGCCTGAAGGAGACTGTCTGATTGACAGTGACATCCAGCTGATGGTGGGTGGGTTAATCCTTGGGCAGGTGAATAATATGGAGGGAGCTAGTTAGAGAAGTTGGAAAACTCTGGCATATGTAGGCAGACATTCTTGTCTTAACAACTAAGTATTGTCTCCTTCTTAGAAGTCCTATGGATATATAAATATGATGTATGAACTTTCTTTTCAACCTGCATTAAGAACTGTACATTACTATCTAAGAAACAATAGAACTCCTTTGTTCTCTTGAGCTGTCTTGTCATCAATTTATTAGAAACAATACAGGCTAACCAACATCTTGCTATTGTGAATAGGGTTGCAATAAACATGGATATGCAAGTATCTTTGATATACAGATTTTCTGAATAGAGCATTACCTGTTCAGGAAATTAACTCAACAATCAACAAATGGGATCTTATAAAATTTTAAAAATCATGTTCTGCATAGAAATCATTACAAATGCAGAAAGGAAACCCCAAGTGAGAGAAAATTTTGGCTACCCATTTATCTGATAGAGGATTAGTATACAGAATATACAAAGAGCTAAAAATAATTGAACAGTAAGAAAACAAAAATTCCAGTTAAAAATGAACTTCAGAACTTAAAAGTAGATTTTCATACAATGACATTAAAATATCTAACAAATATCTCAAAAAGTGCTCAATGTTCCTAACCATCTGGAAATGTGAATTAAAATTATTCTGAGATATCGTCTTACACTAATCACAATAAATAAGATACAAACACAAATAATAATGCATGCTAGACAAGATGTGGAGAGAAGGGACCTATTATATGTCATTGGTGGTAATGCAAACATGTAAAATCTCTTTGGAAATCATTTTGGAGGTTCCTCAAAAGGCTAAAAATGGAAGTACAATACAACTCCTTGTAATTTTCCAAAAGGATGCTGTAAGTTCCAACAGTTTTATGATATTCATCAGTTCTTCTTTTTATTTTCCCATTTCTTTAAAACAGCGATGAAAGAAAACTTATACCTCTACCTCCACAGAAATAATAAATATATAGTGAGTAAGGAGTTATCTTTCACAGTGTCACAGGTACATCTTCTTAAACTTGTATAGAACCAGTCTATACTTGATATAATAGTTAGCTTGTATTCTTCTGATAAAGTCACAAATTAACTGCTTAAGGGGAATCAAAGAGTTTTATTCTGATTTATTTATTTTATTTATGATTTTCTGGTTGAAGTTTTTAACCCAATTTAGCAAGAAAGTTCACATCAAGACCAAGGGCCAAGGGAAGTGGTCACATCACATCCACATTGTTGCTTTAAAGATGGGCAAATCTCACTTGCCAAACATGCATTCTAACCAAATATAGAAAGAATACCAACTACTTTAACCACATTCTTCATGTAATCCACCTGCCCAGGCACTAATTCAATTAACTATAAGCTAAGTCATAAGCATCAGTTAGCCAATCTCTTGCAGGCTTGTTCAGGGCTTATGTCAGTTACTAGTTATTTATAATGATGCCAAGATTTTGACCCTTCAATTGTCAGGTTGACACTGTGTGTCACTATGACATGAGCAAGTTGCTGAACTTCCAATCTTCACTTTTGTCATATATATACTAATATATATACATATATATATACTAATTATTTTAGATTTTCCAGTTACTGTAACAAAAATATTATCCCTTCCACTCAAAAAAGAAGCTTAATGGAGAAAGCATTTGTTTCACTCACAATACTGGGTTTCAATACACCATAGCAGGACAGTAACAACAGCAGGAACCTCAAGAAACGGGTCACATCATACCGCAGTGGAAGCAGAAACCAACAGATGAGTCATCCATACTTGATAGTACTGAGCTTGCTTTCCGATTCCCAAACATAATGAATGGGGCCTTCCACTTTTAGGCTAAGTCTTCCCAAACAAATTACTTTGATCAATAAGATCCCTCATAAGCATGCCCAGAAAACAAGCTTAATCTGAATCATCTATTTCGCCTGGGTCCAGAGGAATATCACCTAGGTCTCATATTGACAACTAATACTAACCATCTTATCTACTAATATACTGATAAATAAAGATTTTTTTAAAAGGTGCCTGCAGAACACAATAAGCATACAGGACATAGTAAGTTATTTCTCAGCATTATTTTTAATATTATGCAGTAGTATTAGAGAAATAGAAGACCTATGGCAGAAATTCACAGAGAACTGGAGGGGTGTAAGAACATGTACTTCACAATACAAGATTATTGGTCTTTAAGCAAATAAATCATTGAGTATGATCTTTCTATTCACGCAAATATGATATAAAAGGTATATAAAATTTTTATGAACTTTAAATGCTTTGGGAGATTTTTCTTCAAAAATAACAATTATTCTCAATTCTCTGAAAGCATTACCACCTTACATTCATTTCTAAATCACCACTTTTGTGGCATAAATATACCTCTTTACTATTCCTCCAAATTCCTTCTATAATTTCTTTTTAGGGAAAGTGAATAATATAGGTATTTTGTTAAAGAATAAGCTGTTTTTATTTGCCAAGTTATTTTCTTACTCAGCTCTCTGCCTAAATCTTTTGTAAAGCAAAAATCAAAGCCTTTCTTTGTCTTTGCTTAAACATCCACAAAGATGATGACTACTATAAGGAAAGAAAACATTTTTAATGGATGAAACAAATACAGTGGAGTCTGTCCTGTGTCAGAAATCAGGAACTCCAAGTAATAGCTCACTGATGGTATTTGGCCACATTAATTAATGATCTCCAGTTTTCTTTCTCTCTTCTTTTTCTTTCAAACCTTAACATTACTATAAACAAATATATTTGTCCACAACCATAGATTAAGAGATTAACAAGTCATCTGATCCAGGATACTTATTATCTTCCATTGTTTCTGTATTTATTATCTATACATTGTTTTGTTGAACCTTTTAAATATGATGAACCTTTTAAAACAAGTTGCAAATGTCTTGACATCTAACCCTACATGCACAGTAAATTATAAAGTAATTACATTGTAAGAAATTTCAGTACATTTCTCTTTTAAAGTTGAACATTGATATTTAAAAAGAATGAGCAAGTTGCCTTTTAAGAATTCTATCTTTTAAATGTATTTGATTGCTCCTGATGACCTCATTGAAATAATTTCTCTGGATTTTCAGAGAACATGATTCAAAGCTAATGAACAAACTTTAGTGAGATTATATTACAGAGAAATGTGTGTTATAATCTTAACCTTCATGATTTGTCATATCTTTGTTATATGTTTTAAAGTTGAAGTTCATTCCTTAAGTACTTTCTGGAGACACATTATGTTTTTTTAATAACATTTTTCATTATTATTTCTGCTCATACAAACTTAATAGGTACACCAGTTCCCTCCCTCTCTTCTCCCCCAGAACGCCCTGCTCCCCTTCCCTTCACCTTTCCCTCCCCATCCTCCAGTGCCTCCCCCCCCAATCCCCAGAGAGTCCTTTAATGTGCATGCCTGACTCTCTTCTGGACCCTCCTCTCCGATGACGCACAAGGACCCAGTGGCATTTCTCTGAACCCTTTCCCGTGTTCCCCTTAACATAGGAACACTACTGTGGCTGTCAATCCCTTGTCTCCAAGGATCTTGGTGCCTTTAGCAGATGCTAGACTTTGTGAGGTCAATAGTGTGTTGGACATTGCGCAGGGCATGCAAAGTCCAATTATGATTGCTTTGGCCCTAACTTGTGTGGAGTATCTTGCAAATCATTGCTCCTCCCATCCTTTTGCTCTTACAATCTTACCGCCCTGTTCTATGCCTTTTGCTGAAGGAATGATGGTAGAAAAGAACAAATTGAAATCTGGAATGCAGATAACATGCCCTTAAAAACATATATTCCAGTGACAAGATTCAATGATAAACATAATAAGTCTATAATTTACTATCCTGAATAGTGTTCATGGGATGTGGAATGTGAGTGGAGAGGTAGAATAAGCAGGTTATAGTGTTAGAGTGATAATAATAGACTTCAAGGTCAAGACTGAAATAAGTAAAGTTGAACAAACAACAAGAAAAGTTTCAAATAAGATAAAGAGAATCATATGTAATGTGAAGTTGTAAAAGATAACACCATCTGTCATCCCTTATGAGGATTTTGGCTTTAATATCAGTGGCACTTGGAATTTTTCACAGGTTCTTGGTTGTAGGAGGGATTTGTAATTATTCACTTTATATTCCATTTGCCTTCAACAACCACCTCTTCTGATCATTGTGACTGTGAAAAAATATGATACCTTTCAGTGAAATAGACTTTCTCTCAAGTAAGTGTATCTTGTAAGTCTAGGTTCCTGGACAATCCTGGCCGACAAAATTACACCAAGCCATTTACTTCCTGGTTCTGTACCTCGTAAACATAAAGATACTTTTTTTTAAATCAAAAGGGTAAATCTTGGAAAGTGTTTAGAAGAGAGTTGAAACAAAGGAAGCAAGCAAGCTACTATAAAGCAAGAATGTTTAGAGGATGGTTTGCCATGGAAAATATTTGTTTAGAGTTCAGTAAAAAAAATTTGTAAGCTGGGATAAGGGGGGTGCCCTGGGGAGTTCAATAAGGGGTCTCTGTGTTTTTCTGTCCTTGTGGGTGGACAGCAGCTTGGAGCAGATTTTCAAGACTTGATGAAGATTCTGAACACACATGGCTTCCAAACAATTGTATGCTTTAGGTTTCTGCATAAAAGACAGATTTAAAAAAAAGGAATTAAGGGGCTAGAGAGGTGACTCAGGGCTTAAACCTTTGTCTTGCAGGCAGGAGGTCCTGAGTTCGGATCCTAGACCCCACATATAGACGACAGCAGAAGCGTGGGTGGCCTGTGTTTCTGGTCCTGGTAGGGCGGAGCCTGTGAATCCCTGGGCAGAGTAAACAAAGAGGAGGTGGAGGTGTCCATGGTGGTTCCCGAATTTGCCTGTGGTTCTATACACACACTCACATACATACACACAGGCACACACGCACAATTGAATAACAAAAATTAAAAAATTAAAAAAGGAATTAAAACATAAAAGAGTGTCCTTAAATATTTCTGTCCTCTGAAAGGACAGAACTGCCAATAGAACTAAGTACATTTCTAGCTTCTGAACAAGACAGAAAGCATTGTCAAGGACAATAGGTAATATTGTTTGATTTTTGATTTCCTTGCCTTTAAGAGTCTAACAAGTTTCTCCTTTTCTCAACAATGTTTGCTTTTTTTTTTTCCTGGTTTCAGGCAACTTTAGTTCTATATTAATTCGATTCAGTATAATTTTATGTTGTTTTTTTACCATTGATACATAATAAGACTAAAAGATACCACAAGAGATCTCATGTACTCTAGATGTATTCTCCCTTCATTGTGGAGTTGTAGTCCATTTCTGGTAGTTAATCCAAGTCAGTCCTCCCATTACCACAATAGTTGCTTTTTTAATCTGTCAATACAGAAATACAAGGATCAAAATAGTCAGATACTTCTTACTTTCCAACTGAAAATAATTATTCTTGTGTTTCTTGTTAGAAGCATTCCCTATTGAAGAAGTATAACTTCTAGCCACTTAAAATTGTAGGAACAGGAAGAGAGAGATTCCAGAATGTCTGTCGTTAAGGGTAATAGTGACTGGTCTCACTCTCATTGACAACCCTTCATTCCAGAATGTGTGATTACTGACTTTATGTTAAATAGAACCATAAAGGAAACACTAAATTCAGAGTCTATATAATCTTGTCTCACACTTGAAAGATGTCATCTAAATGGTGCAGTTACCTGACTTTTAAAATGTCATTCCATCATTATATCACTAATTGTTTCAGAGTAGTGGGGAACATATTATGTGATTCATGTATTTTATGAACAGAGACCATCTGATTTTTGCTGTGAAATGTGTTCCCTATTTAGAAGAAATGGTATATAAAATACTTTGAAGAAGAGGCTGGAGAGGTGGCTCAGGAGTTAAGCCTCTGCCTTGCAGGCAGGCGGAAGGTCCTGAGTTCAGATCCAAGACCCCACATATAGAGGCCAAGCGGACACAGGGGTGGCCTGCGTTTCTGGTCCTGGTAGGGCGGAGCCTGTGAATCCGGGGCAGAGTAAATGAGGAGGTGGAGGAGGTCCATGGTGGTTCCCATATTTGCCCGTGGTTCTACAAGCACACACATACATACACACACACACACACACACACACACACACACACACGCATACACACACAATTGAATACAATAATAAATAACAAAAAAATACTTTGAGGAACAGTATGCCATTCTCTATGTTTTTAGATCTTAACACTGGCACAGAGTTATATGGGCAAAAGTAGAATCCATAACCAGAACAAATGTCTTAATCAGTAAGATCAAATTGCTGCCACTTCCATCACAGAAGTTATGACAATCACCTTATGATCAGGAGCTGACAGATCATCTCAGAAAAAGCTCTTATTTCTGGGGTTTCATGATTAGATATCAAGAGTTTTTAATGACACTAATCTTGAAAAGTAAAAATTCACATTTCTTAGCCTGTGTCTGCAACATAACCAATTTGTTTATAGTAGAAGCTCTCAGTGAGAATGGCCTTGCTTCTTGGCAATCTATTCCTGGCATTGTTCTTTGGCTTCTTTCACTCTCTTGGCCACATTCTGTAGCTTCTTCCTTGTTCTTCTTGGCGCACAGCTTCTTCAGAGCAATATGGTGGCATTTGTTTTGCAGGACACATGGAGTATCAATATGCAGAATCTTGGGCCCTTTGTTTCTTTCTTGCCTTCTTTGTTCAATGGCATTGTGACAACATACCAGTGAACTAATACCTCTTTAGAGGGATTGAAAAGCTTGAGGATTCTGCAAGCATTTTTAGGTTCCAGCTAGTGAGCCACAGTAGTAACTGTAAACACAAAGGAATTCCTTTTCTCCTTTCTTTCTTTTTTCTGTTTTTTTCTTTCTGTTTTTTTTTTTTTTCAGTAACCAAGTTGAGAACACTCACACTGACATCCATAATGCAGCTTTAGGCAGACTTGTACTTTCTCTCTCCAGTTCTTGTCTGTATATATTTAAGAATTCCCCTTTCTCAACAGCAATGCCATGGATGAAGACACCTTGCTTCATGGGAAAACCATATTTATCATTCCCACCACTGATTCAAACTATATAACCCTTCCACTCTTTTCCAGAACATCACTAGCAACTGCTGTGACCATATGATACTCATAGAAAGTTCAAAGTTTGTGCTCATCATACACTTCTGACAGCAAGTAGCTGGGGAGGAGATACGCAGTTTCATCTTAATGCTGCTGATAGCTGAAAAGGTACCACAGAAAAGAGCTATGATTTTTTCTTATTTACTGCACTTAGAGAGTAATAACTAATCCTTTCTCAAATTTCTTTGTTACATATTTTCTAGTGATGACCTATCAAATCATTTGTATACAGAGGCAAATCTGGCCATTTTTCAGAAATGAGTGAATAATATAAGATGCTTTCCAGAGGACAGGCTTTTCTTTAACCATATGATTATTGAGACCAGGTTATTTTCAAATGACCTGCTATTTGAAAAAATGAAAACCAGAAAAGTCCATGAGGTTACATAATTCAAGTTTGTAAGTCTGAGAATAAATGGAGGTACAATTGTGTCATTCCTGCTCTTTATCTGATTCCAGAAAATCTCTCTGTTTTTCTAATATCATAGGGTCCAAGAAGACAAATATTCCATCTAAAACAGTACAAATTTTAAAAATAGATTGATTAATTTAGTCTTCTTCTCAAGTCTTTGTAGATTGGAAATGTATGCCCATTCTGGAGAAAGCAGACTTCATCACACAGTGGACTGATTCAGATGCTAATATATTCAGGAAATGCTTTCATGTACACCCCCAGGAATGATGCTTTACTAATAATCTCAACACCTCCTAGCCCAGTCAAAATGACATAAAATTAACCAGAAAAATGGCCAGATTTGCTTCTGTATACAAATGATTTGATAGGTCATCACTAGAAAATCTGTAACAAAGACATTTGAGAAAGGATTAGTTATTACTCTCTAAGTGCAGTAAATAAGAAAAAAACATAGCTCTTTAATGTGGTACCTCTTCAGCCATCAGGAGCATTAAGATGAAACTGCATATCTCCTCCCCAGCCACTAGCTGTCAGAAGTGGATAATGAGCACAAACTTTGAACTTTCTATGAGTATCATATGGTCACTGTTGAGAATAGACACTTAGGGAAAAGCTAGAACCAACCAAGAGAAAATGTTAAAATATTATAATGAAGCCCAGTCTAGAATCCATCCTGCCTTGGATGGGGTAGTACAGTAGAGTTGAGAAATAATGGTTATAAGATAGAGATTTTAAAAGAAATGCCAAAAGTTTGCCTAAATAATTATATGTAAGTTTCAAAGAAAAAGGAAATCCAAGGTTGAATTATAGGTTGAAAGGATAAAGCTGATTTTGACAGAGTCAGATGCAGTATAGAATTATTTTTTGCGTTGTTGTTCTGATTTGTCTTTGATTGGAGAGCTCTGAGTTCAGATTGGGTATATTTGAGTTTAAGATACCAATTACTAGTAGCAACTGATTATGAAAACTGCTGAGTTCTTTTCTACTCCAGCAGCTTTCTAATACTATTGAAACTAACCAGAAGGAAAGAAGTTTCCAGATCTGTTCATTTGTTTTCTCCACGTCTTATGAGCAAAGTGTGTGGTGTCACCAGGAATAGTGTCTTACCTTAAAAAAATTGGTGAATGAATAAATTACTTTTAATTTTAAAGAATTAAAATGTAGGGCAAAAATAAAGGTCTAAATAATTGTGGTCAAAAAAAGATTTAAAATGTAACAGAAAAATGTTTCTTCTCACATTCTTGGTGCTTCCATATTTATTGGCCATATATCAAAAAACTGGTAACTTTTAATTTTATACAAATTAATATTTTTTCTAGAAGCTCAGCAAGTGCTTTATGTCAAAACAACTTGAAGCATAAAGGTGTTTCTTAATTATCAGCATGAGCACTGAAGCAAATTAACATGATGTAGGTGTTGCTTGTACATTATAGATAAGTGTCATCACTTATTAACTTCAGAAGAGCTACTAAACAGTCATATAGATGAAGAAGACAGTTGATTTAAACGGATTGTTCAAATTCATCCTTTTGATGAAAGTTTACAATACACTTATATGGATGGATATGTTTCTGCTTTTCAGTAATGTATTCTGAATAAATTACATATATGCTTTATAAGACATTCATCATATATATATATCTATATGTGAGAAAATATATGGAATACAGATATATTTTAGATGGAATAGAAATTTAGAAATGAGTATTTTAAGAATTGTTCTATACTGAATTTTAAACATATCATTTCTTTTAATCTGCCTATAATCTATGTGATAAGCCTCATAAAATAGTTATATATGAATATCCATACATGTAATATACATAATTAATGGTAGTTCACTAATTCGAAACTACTTCTGTGTAAGAGGACCAAAATTTAAAGAACGTAAGGCAAAAGGAGAACATGGATGGAATAAAAGTAGGAGACTGCAGAGAGAGAAGTGTCAATCACCCATTTGCAAAATGGTTACTTTCTATCAGGCTGCCTATATGCCCTCCCCTTCTGGTGAGATCATACCCCATCAGTTGCAAAATAATCAGGAAGGAAAGTCTGTGAACTTAACCAGATGTCTCATTACTTACTTGCAGTCCTTGATGGTGGCCTATTTTCTCTGCTGTAACATGGTCCCCTCTCTCCTTTATTCCATCTACCTTTGAATATACTCTTATAACAAGACTCTAATTTAACAGGTTTTTATCTCTGGCCAGGGGGTGACATCCAATACCCACCAGGATGGAGCCAAGGGCATTACAGGAGCAGCAAAACTGAAAAAAAAACAAAAACATAATTCAGAACATCAGAGACTCTATTATCAACCACCTGGAACTGGGCCAGCCTAATCTCTCCCCATCCTGAAATTCAGGGAAATTTGCGGAAGAGGAGGCGGTAAGATTGTAAGAGCACAAGGATGGGAGGAGTAATGATATGCAAGATACTCCACGCGAGTTAGGGCCGAAGCAATCATAATAGGACTTTGCATGACCTGCACTATGTCCAACACATTATTGATCCCACAAAGTCTAGCATGGACTAAAGGCACTAGGATCCTTGGAGGCTAGGGACTATCCTTGGAGGACAGTCACAGTAGTGTTCCTAAGCTTAAGGGGAACACAGGAAAGCCTTCTGGGAAATGCCCCTGGGTCCTTGCACCTCATCGGAGAGGAGGACCCAGAGGAGAGTTTGGCATGCACATTAAAGGATGCTCAGGGGATTGGGGAGGGGAGCCACTGGGGGGGAGACACTGGGGATGAAAGTGGAGGGAACAGAGGAGGGGGGAGCAGGAGGTTGTAGGGGAGGTGAAGGGAGGGAGGGGACCAGGGTACCTGTTAAGTTTGTATGAGCGGAAATAAAAAAAAAAAAAAAAGGAGAACATGGAAAATTCTAAAATTAATTCTCACAAAAGAGAACTAATGCACCAAGCCAACAAGGCAAAGGTTTTAATCATGTAGCACACAAATATATTACAGAAACCTTCACTTAATGTAGCACAATGCACTAGTTTGATATAAATATTTTTTCCATGAAATGTTCCCTTTGGGACGACCAGATCTGTTGTTCAAACACTGCCACCCACATCCATATGTATCATCTTCCCTGCCAATATTTTTTAGTTTTTTTTTTTTGCCTTGTTTTGTTGTTTTTCTGTTGGCCACCAAGCAGACCTTAATCAGCCAATATATATTCACACACATATATCACAAGATATATATGGAACATATAACAAACTTCAGGAAAAGTGCTTTCAATTAAGGTGTAAGTGAAAGATGTTTGCTATTTTTCAGTGCACTGCAATTCTAGTTACTTAGTAATATGAAGCAGGACCCTCTAGAATCAAGATAATTAATACATGAATGAATCTCATCACACTTTTTGAAAACGTGCCACACTATCACTTCCTATTGAAGGAAATAATTTATTTAGTTGGGTAAAAAAGTCAGAATTCTTGCAGTAACTCCCTCTAGTTTTAGCACATCGTTTTGCCACTTTATTAAAACTGAAGTGGGAGTCGTGTGGGTTAGTTTAATATCGTATTTGCTTTAATACTAGATTTCTGTTAAAGCAATAGAGATCATTAAATCCATTTAACTGTGTTGGTGCTGTAAACCAAAAGTATAAATAATCAACAGTTTCCCAGTGTATATTAATTGAAAGAAACCTTAAAATTCACCTTAAGGGCTCTCTAAAGTGAGAATGAAGCACTGAGAAGTCAGGAACTTTGTCAAGAAAAAGCATTTAACCATTTGTTCAGTTTTTGCTTTACTTCATTGCTTTTCTTCATTTTGACAGTGCTCACTCTGCTTGGGTCATACTAAGAAGACCACCTGAGTCATATTAATTTTTTTTCTGTTGAACTGAACTCTAGGTGGGGGCAAACATTCCATTAAAATCATAAAATGAAATACAATTGTTAAGAGTGTATTATATATTTCACTGTGTTTCTGTGGCATATTCTATTGTACCTCGGGCCTTCACTCTTGTGTTTTACAGAAACATTTGTCAAGAAGAAGATTAGTGAAGTCATTTGGACTTAAAAATATCAGTATGACCAAAATGATCACAATGCAAGTACTGTTTACAAAAATGTCCTTCAGTTGGAGTCTGTATGGTTTCCAAGAAAAGCTTTCATTCTTGGGTATTAGAATACTTCCATAAAATTTTGATGTATAGAACATTCGTTTTAAAATAATGAAACATTTAATTGTTTTATTCAACTCTAGGTAACACTTATGTTTGTCATAGTTGTCTAAGAAACTAAGAAAGTTAATATGTAAATAATGCATTCAAACTGAATACACTAGGTCAAAAAGAGATAAGTGGTAGATGTTAGCCTCATTATGAAATGTATATTAGTTTAATCAAACTTTAAACCACATGCACTCAGTGCATTATGGCATATTCTTAATCACATAACCAATGGCAATTGAGTTGTCATCAAAATTTACTCATTCGTAATCTTAAATTATATGATTAATTTGAGTTCTATTATGTTTCATCCTGCTTGTGTATAAATATTTCACTGGTTTTCTTATTTTTTACTTGAGAATTATTGGTGCAGGAAAATCATATTAGTCTTGTATTTCTTTTTGTACAAAATTAAATAAAAACTACACTTAAATAATTTATTAATAACTATATATGATTTACATATACAATATAAATACATATATACAAAATATACTAAAACAATTCATAAATAATTTATTAATAGCCACATATATGGTTTTTAAATGCAGTGTAAATACATATAAAATGTTTTCCTTTCTGAAAGTTGAGAGCTCTAAAATACCCTGATCTTTAAGGTTTCCAAGCTTTGCATTAATAAAATTTCATTTCCTAGAATTTCATTCTTTATACCAATTTCTCCTTTTCTCCATTTATAATACAGATTTGCACCAGTTCTTTGTAAAAGCCCTAAAGTTATTTTTTAAAAAAAAAAACATCTGTAGTGTAATATATCTGGGAGAGTAACATAGAAACTTTATGTACCTTAGCTAAAAAATTCAATTAGATACACTTCTCATTAGGTATCACTCTCATCTTCCCTCTCCCCATACACACACAGGGAGAGAGATAATTTTATTTTTTCAAGAGACTGTACCAACAGTTATTGAAGAAATGAACATCTCTGGCCATGTCTGCTGTCCTCATCAGGGAGTCTGAGATGAGGCCAGGCCAGACCAGAGCTTGGGAGAAGCTAGCAAGGCATTCTGTAGCACTGGAGAGGGGAGAGGCAGACAAAGGAGTGGGACTCTGTTCTATTAGTACCAAAAACTATCCATAGCTGTACTTGAAGACAAGATATACCATTAGGTAAATTAAAGGTTGAACACTACCATATACCCTTTGTGCAGTACGTAGACAGCTTAAAGAAAGATGGGATCAGTAAGGCAGAGAGATGGAGACAGGAATAGAAACTGACATGAAATTAGCCAATGTACCCTTTTGCAGAGTATTCAAAGTATATCATAATAGCACATTTCTGAGGAGTTACAGCAATTGATTTGGTTTCTCCACATTCATATTCATTTCAATTCTCTGAAACTATTAACTATAAAAAAGCTATTAAATGTTTTCTTCATTTTTATCCCACTGGTCACAGGGAGAAGGAGATGTGTGATACATGCACACTTTCGCTTTAAATAAATTAAATATTCAAATACTGACTGCTAAGATATAAACTAAGCATCTAGTTCAGATGTCTTTTTTGGGGGGTTTATGTAATGAAAGAGTGTGAGAATTGATTAGCTATGACTTCCTGGGCAAAGAAACTGAAATGGAATAAATAAGGACAGCAACATAATCCAGTTTTTTTTTTTTTGTTAGGCTATATGTGACAGGAGAAAATGATGTCCATCTTATGGAATTGTTCCATGTGTGTTACATCTGAACATTTACATTTGCAATCATCTGCAGGTCTGTGTTTCAAAGTGAAGGTATGGTGTTGTGACTTGACTTTACAACACAAAATATTCCTTTTTTCATCTAATGCTCAATAATATCTAAATGCTACTTTTCAATTAGTGAAGATATACATCAAAAAAGAGAATATTTGGGAGAATGATATTTTACTTTCAGTGGTACATAATCTTTTCTAAATTATGGAATTGATCTTGTAAGAATTTATATATTTTAGGGCTTGAGAGATGAATCGGTGTAAAGACTGTGTCTCAGAATCAGAAGGTCCTGAGAACAGATCCCAAGTCCCATGTAAAAACACCAGGTAGAAAAAGTGGCAGCCTGCACTTCCATCCTTGGTGAGCAGAAACTGCGAAATCCAAAAGTGAAGCTAAAAGGATGTAGAAACAATGAATTATTCCTGAAGTCACACTTGGGCCTATACACACACACACACACACACACACACACACACACACACACACAATAAGTAAGTTAAAAAAATAAAGAAATAAGTTCAAAAGACTCACAAGTTCAAACCCAGCCAGAGCAGAAGGGTAAGACCTTACGTCAAAATAAATTAATAAATACTGTGGAAGTCATGGAGTACCTGCTCAGCATGCTGGAGGTCCTGGATACAATTCCAAGCACAAAAAAGGAAAAGAATGTATATATTCTTATATGTGGCATAATTTTGTCTTTAAACAATTTAAAGAGATTAAAAAGTATGCATATATTGTAGGTCAAAATTTTATTTTTATTTACCCAATATTACTTTGAATCTTAAATGCATAGAAAAGCATCATTGAAGGTACACACAGACTGAGATGATGAATATTTCAACTAAAACCAGCCACACCACCGTATTCACATTTGCCATAAGTATACAAAAATTTATTTTTACAGAAATATAGCAAGTATATGCTTACATTATATTTTGTATTTTTGATATCTAATATTTTTTAAATTAATTTTATTTTTGCGCTTTTACAATCTAATACATGCAGACAACGCATTTTAACATGGATACTTCTATCTCCCTCCCACTTCTCCTGGACATTTCCCTAACATGTCCACCTCCTGCCTTTATGTTCTAATTTTTTAACTTGGAAAATACAAAATAATATGTAAGCAATTGTATCAGTTAGGGTTCTCTAGAGTCACGGAATTCACAGAATGAATATATATATATATGAAATTTATTGGGTTGGCTTACAGAAATAGCCGAGGTAGTCCAGTGAAGGCTGTCAGCAGCCGAGGTAGTTCCAACGATGGCTGCCAATAACTAGCTGCTCAGTTCGGTAGTCAAGTAGGTGATGGCTAAAGGCCGGAGAACTCCTAGGGTCTTGGAAGGTCGAAGGAACCGGGCGGCCGGAAGGAAGAATGATTCTTAGCACAGCTGCAAGAAGGGATCTGTTCTCCTTGGTGGCTCCTTTTTATATGATGCAGTACTGGGAGGATCCTTTGAGAGCTTTGGAGGTCCTGATAGGATCTAGGGTAAGTATAATCCTTCAAGTAGTCTCAGTTGATCCTTTCCAGACATGGTCTCAGCCCAGCTTAGTTAATACTGGTGTGTCAAGTTGACACCCAGGCTTAACTATCACAAGTCTACCCCTTGTCAACTTGACACCAAATCATATTTCCTTAGGTCATTAAAAATTCTCCAAATAAAACAGTAAGATTCATAGTTCCGCCTAACATAATATAGCTATCCACGTACAACCACACACACATTATTTTTACAAGACTAATGACAATGCCCCTTGAGAAATGCTTAGTCTTAGTGTCCCATAACACAATATCATAATATAGATTACAGCATTTCATCTCAAAACTAAAGATTAACATTATATTACATTACATAAATATCTTCTTAGAGTATGTGCACATGCACAAGTCTATTCTTGACAGTCTAGACCAGAAGCACTCATGGCAATTATAATCCTCGTTTCTGTAACTGGTTACATGGCCTTAGGTGGTATTTATAAGTACTTCTTCTACTACCCATTCTGTATTTCCTCCACCTTCAGCAAGTACTTTGCAGGTCTTGGCTCTTTACCTGGAGGAGTTATCCATACCTTTATTCCTGAAGGATCTGGACCATTTACTGTCTTTCCTGTGTTGGGTTGCTGTAAATTCCCATTGACCTTAATCACAGGACATGGTAATACCAAGAGATGCCCTAGTGGATCTCCTGCACTCCAGACATACTCTTCCTTATCACTATTGTGGAGAACCAGTCTAATTTCTCCTTGGTGGTCTGGGTCAATCACCCCTCCTAACACTGTTATTCCTTTCTTAGCCTGTTGGCTCAAGGGCATCAGAAGTCCAAAATAACCAGGAGGAAGCCTTAGCTTCCAGTTCAAAGGAATAGTTGCTGTGTCTCCTGGCAGAAGCATTCCCTGCTCTGGACTCAAAACTTCTAAGCCAGTAGAATACAGGCTTGCGGGAACAGGAAGCAAGAATTTTCCTAATGGGTCACTAGGAGTGATAGTAAGAGGAGCTATTCCTGTTTCCACCCCTTGATTCCTGGACCCATGAATCCTGGCTATAGGAGACACAGTACCATATATTGGACACTGGTTTAAGGCATATACTGCCTTCTGGAGAATTCTGCCCCATTCCTCCAGACTATTACCACCTAATTGACACTGTAATTGTACCTTTAAAAGGCCATTCCACTGTTCTATCAAGCCAGCTGCTTCAGGATGGTGGGGAACATGGTAAGACCAATGAATCCCATGGTCATGTGCCCACTGCCGTACTTCTTTAGCTGTGAAATGAGTTCCCTGGTCAGAAGCAATGCTGTGTGGAATTCCATGACGGTGGATAAAGCATTCTGTAAGTCCCTGGATGGTAGTCTTGGCAGAAGCATGACGTGCAGGAAAGACAAATCCATAACCAGAATAAGTATCTATCCTGGTAAGAACAAAGCGCTGCCCTTTCCATCTTGGAAGTGGTCCAATATAGTCAACCTGCCACTACGTTGCTGGTTGGTCACCCCAAGGAATAGCTCCATATCGAGGACTCAGCGTTGGTCTCTGTTGCTGGCAGATTTGGCGCTCAGCAGCAGCTGTAGCCAGGTCAGCCTTGGTGAGTGGAAGTCCATGTTGTTGAGCCCATGCATAACCTCCATCTCTGCCACCATGTCCACTTTGCTCATGGGCCCATTGGGCAATGACAGGAATGGCTGGAGAAAGAGGCTGACTATCCACAGAACGGGTCATCTTATCCACCTGATTATTGAATGTTTCTTCTGCTGATGTCCTCTTTTGATGAGCATTTACATGAGACACAAATATCTTTGTGTCCTTTGCCCATTGGGAGACATCTATCCATATGCTTCTTCCCCAGATGTCTTTCTCACCATTTTTCCAATTATGTTCCTTCCAAGCAAGTCCCTGACCATCCTGCCAAACTATTGGCTACAGCCCATGTTGCAAACACAGTCTCTGTTCCCCTCTGGACCATCACAAACTGATCTTCCACTGTCTGCGTCTCTCACAGCATTGCTCTCCTCTGAGCTCTCACAAGAAAGGTCCTTTTGGCCCAACTGCTAAGATGCAAAGACTTTCTCAGCACAAAGTCCCAAAGTTCTCCGTATTTCTCCCAACAAACAGTTCCAAAGGCACACTAGCCACATCACAGCATTGGCCATACTTTTGGGTACCAACTTCTCTCAGCTTCACAAGCAATTTCACGTTGTAGTACCAGCTGTTTTTGATCTCACAGCAATACCCCACTACCCGGTACCAATTTCTGTAACAGTTACTCTTAACTATTGCTGTGAGAGAGCACCCAAAATCGATCAACTTAAGGGAGAAAGGGAGGTTTATTCAGCTTACAGTTCCAGAGGGAAGGTACAGTCTCTCAAAGCAGAGGTGGCATGGCTGGCTGGCCAAAGCTGGAGGAGGCTAAGTCACTGCAGACATCTTGGAAGCCAAGAGCTGCAGACTCCTTGCAGCAAAGGCTGACTTCTCCTGGAGGTAGGGTGGGACTAATCCACCTCAAGTCCCACCCCTTGTGACTACCTTCCTCCAGCAAGGATCCACCTCTCAAGATACCATGACCTTGCCAAACACATGAGACTGTGAGGGACACATTTCAAACCATGACATTCCACCCCTGGCCCCCAACAGGCTCATTGCCATCTCATTATATCAACCATACTCAGTCCAACTTAAAAAGTCTTCATAGACTACATCAGTAGTCCCAACAGTCCAAAAATCCAAAGTCCAAAACTTCCTGAAATCAAAAGACAAGTTACATACTTCCAACATACAATGGCACAGAATAAACATTTCCATTCCAAAAGGAAGGAATGGGGGCATATCCAGGAAAGATCAGTTCATAACAAGATTGAAAACCAGCAGGACAAACCCCAAATCTTGTAGCTCCAAGTCCAACAGGTGAGCCTCTTCTTGAAATCATCTCAGTTGCAAAAGGCTTTGGTTTCATCCCTCCAATGCAGCTTCCCATAGAACACATCATTCTCTTGGGCTGACTCCTGCCAAGGTATACAGCTCTCCTTGGCAGGTGTCCCACATTGTGTCTGGAATCTCTAACATCTTTACTTCTCAATGGCAAACCAGGCTTAAACTCCACAGCACAAACTGCCCTTCTTGGGCCTCTAAACTGCAGGCTTCTTGCCTCATGATGCCAGGATTCTGCAAATTTTTGAAATCTTGGAGGAAAACTCCATGATCTCCTCCCTCTTGCATCACTGATGCCTCTAAAATCAGAACCACATGGACGACTTTGCCAAGACTGGCCCCCTTGAATCACAGCTGATTCTGCTTCTCTATGTTGACCATCTCTTTCATTCCTGGGCAGTTGCTTGGTAAGAGAAACCAACTCTTGCTTTGGAACTCCACCCTTTAGCTCCAGTCTTCTGAAAGGATTTGCAATCTTATGAGTGGGAGCCTTCCCTGAGGATCTTGCCCTCAAGGTAGGGCCTCTCCTATTATTCAAATTAAGAGCAGGCTTTGATTTACAAATGGAACTAATCTCTTCAACAGCCATTTTGTTCTCTGCTTCTTCCTGGTTCAACTCTTTAAGTTTGCCATTGTATTTTTCATCATTGGATCTTACAGTTTTTGTTCTTCCTGCCTGATTCTTTGCTCTTTTTCATAACTCTGAAAACAACTAAAAAATAGCCATATCACATTGTCAAGACTACATTGCTTTGAAATTTCTTCTGCCAAGCACTCCAGCTTAATTTCAGGCAACTTTTCAGGATGAGGGCAAAACATCACTAAACTCTCGGCCAACACATGGCTCCACATGTCACTCGTCCATGCAGATAGTTATGATTGAGCTTGTAGTTCCACATAGTTAAAAACACATAATAAAGCTGAATAATAGCAGTTTGTCCATATTCTATGAGACTAAGTTCATGGTATGAGCACATGGAGTCCTGGTCTGCAGGAGACCAAGCCCACAAGAGACCATCCCACTTGTGAGCACACAGGAAGCCATCCACCTTGTAAGCATATAGAGCCCTAATCTAAGGAGCACATCCACATTGTGCGCACATGGAGTTTACCCTATAAGAGTCCTTCATGTTGTGTGAACACACACATAGAATTCTGGGTTTTGGCAGGCAGTGTGGTATGTGGCTATTAATCATTCAGGTGCCCACAGGTCAGAATACTGAATGTAGAAATAGTCTCATTTCTTCTCTGCCACATCCTGACTCACATGGAACACAGCAGCCACATGGGCAGTGAGTATCTCTAGGAGCAGGTGTTTGTGATATCTAATCTTTATTTGATTTTTCATTTTAATTTTAAGTAAGTCACATGTAAATTGTTACAATATTAAACTAATACTGAATTTTCTTACTGAGAAATTCTCAAAGTTAAGGTCTACTAAAAATAAATTGCTTTCTCATAGGAATTTCATTCTTTCTGTGTAAAATTAAAGAATATTTTACTTTATCTAGTAGATATAATAGAACAGTTTTTTAATTTCAAGATTCAGGGGAAAATCTGAAGTAAAGTTGCTTTTTCCAGACTTTCTGTGGATGTTTTCCTCTTAGGATACTGACTTACCAATGGAAATTTAATTAAACCCTCTGCTATTGTTTATATATTGGCATCTTAAAATGTTTTAATGGGCTTCAGGAGAAAAGGAAACTAAGCACTTGAAATTTTTTTCTTGAATTGTTCTCTCCCTTAACACCTTTTCCACTCATTTTTTTAAATATCTATGTTCACCTCCAGAAAACATAATAACTTTTGACTTAGTTTTTTAAAAATAATTCAAAGGAAAGAGCTAATTGTCTTTAGTCCATTACCTAGATTCTTTCTTAACCCTTTCTCCTCTTCCTACTTTTCAATTCTAAGAGAATATTTTCAACCCATTCTCATATTTTGACATTCATTATCCATGACCCCACTGTAACCATCTGTCCAAATTTGAAATTAGGGGTCATCAGATACTTAACAAAAGTGCTCTCAGTGGACCACAGTTAAGAATGATGCTTAGCAAAATCTAAAGAAAGGTCAACACATCCTTTTAAATCAGAAATATTTGCAGTGGTGACATAATTTATAAAATGTCTTTAAAACAGTATTATTCTCTGCGTGTAGATTTTGACTTTGAGAATATTTACTTATAGCAATTGTTCTCCATAGTAGCCTCAAATACAAAAGTAGGATTGAGTGATGTTTTAATAGTGTGACCATGATGCCACTCATGACAACATTGGCCATTTTGTAAAAACAGGCACACAGCTGATACTTGCATAAAATTTAATTAATGAAAATGTTTTATAATGCAATGAGATATGTCTGGTAATTTATGAGATGCAAAATTTATGTACACTCAAGTATTTCTATGACATAGACAATCCAAAGGATTCACCAAGTATTCCGTATGAAGTAGGAGCAGAATGACCAGGGTGAGGTGACTAGTAAACCGTTCACATCATAATTGCTTAATTGGAAATAGCTCATGTCAGTGTATATCTTTCATATAAAAATCTTACTCTTTGGAAAGGTCTGTGTTTCATATTCAGTTTTTATGTTCACTTGCAAGTTTCTCTGATTGCACAATTCAAAGAGATGCTGTCAAAGTGGAAATTAGACTGTGATTCTGAATTCAGTGAGTCTAGTGCCTGAGAAACTTGGCAGAGGATAGAATCAGTTCGTAGGATGCCAAATTCAGTGGCCCTGAGCCAGATACTAATTTTGAATGCATGGCACACATCACTTTGTGTCTCGATTAAGCGATGTCTGTTAGTCCCACGCAAGCACAGCAACAGATTTCATGAAACACATATATTAATGTTCAGAGAATTGTTGATTTAATTCTGCCTTTAAATGTGTTACAGAAATTGCTTCTTTTGTATTATGGCTTCTGTCTATGAAAAGATGTAAATAAACCTTTAAGTGACTTTCTGATAGCCATTATTTTCCTTAATTTTCATATTAATTTTAGTGACATGTCATATTCAGAAAAAACTGGTTCTACTTAAACACATCAATAAAGGGGAATAGTATGATAAGATCATGCATTCTTGTCTACTTACTTGATATTCCAGTATGTATTAGGAACATCATGAAACTGGATTTCCTCATTAAGTTAACTCAGAAATCTTCATGAGTACTAATAAAACTTATCAGGAAAGGACAATTTAATGTAGTATATAGAAATGCATTATAAATTTAGAAGATTACATGTCTTTTCACTCTCTTCTCTTGAATGGGTTACTTACAGAACATTTTCCTTCTCTTTCACCATTAGTAAGTGAAAGCTTTGTGAAGCTTTTGGCTCTGTTTTCCTGTGGATGTTTCTTGCAAAAACATATATTATTTTTAAAAGAATGGAAAATTAAGTGAATAATATAGAATTATAAGAAACTGAGTTACTGAATAGAGAGTTGTTGAATATTGTGATGCACTTAATCTCTTACTGTTCCAACTGGCTCGACTTTCAAATTAAACTAAGTAAAAGAAAGAAACGTGCACATATGCTCATACACACACACACTCAGAGAGTGTGTAGAGAAAAAGAGACAGAAAAAGAATCAGACACAGTCATCTCTGTGTTGTAAAGCATAGGATTCTTGTAAATCTATTATTTCTTAACTGTTCACTGGAGTTTGTTATCAGAACTAACAATAAAAGACTATGTTTAAGAAACTGATCTTTCCTTTGGAGCAATAATCCATTAATAAAATAATTGATCACATGAAAAAACATTTCTTCACATCTTTTTTCCTTTCTGTGTCTCTCCTCTGTTTTTTATGCAACTCTGAGTATTTAATCATTATTGGATATTAAAAGGAGAGTAAAAGGCAAGTTCTAAATTAGAAACTTGATGACTTTTATCTCAGCCAGTCTTTTGATTGACAAATAATGTTGCTTTATGTTTGGAATTAAAAAGAAGAATTTAATGAAAATTATATGGCTGTTTTATGACATAAGGGAAGCATATATTGAAGCAGAAGAAACTTTCAAGACATCAGGGAAATATCGTGTTTCATTCATCTCTCTATTCTTACTTGTCTCTGTGCAGGTCTGGTCTGACTGTGGTAACAACTATAGTGGTCACATATAATGGAGATGGAATTGAGGAGGTCTGACATCTCTTAATTTATTTATTTTACCAGTGTAATGCTCGCCACCTCCTGTTTTTATTGTACCAATTTGATGCCAGCCATTTCCTGTTTTCATTAGACCATTGCGATGCTAGCCGCCTACTGTTCTCATTAGTGCAGGGCTGGGTAATGGCAGCCACCTCATGTTTTCATTATAACAAAGCTGTATGGTGCCAGCTGCCACTTGTTTAACTTTACTGAGAAGCATTTGACCATGGATCCACATACTTCCACAAGCTAGTGGCAAGCAAGGCAAAGGCCTCCCTTGTTTTGGTGAAATAGTTGTAATGCTTAAGAGACTTCTGATTATTAATGTGTAAGGAATGCAGTGGCTTGTGATCACTGGAAAACCTGAATAGATCTTAAACCATTTTTTTGTTTTTAATTTATTTATGATTGTTATTTTGTTATGTCTACTTTCAAAATAATTAGGGCAAGAAAGACCTTTTAATAGTATTTAAAGTTGTATAATGTGAGTCATGTGATGATAGATTTATATTATTGACAAGAGTCCATTTGTAAAAATCAATGCTGTGTGTCCAAATGGTTTTAAATGGTCCTTTGCTCCATAAGAACAGCTCCTGTTTGGTTCTTACAAATGAAGAAATTGACAAGAATCTCACTTATCAGGGGCAGACAAATTTTCTCTATGAAGGGACAAAGAGTATTTTCAGTGTTTTGAAATGAGATTTTGCTAGTCTCTTGACTTTTCAGGTGGAAAACTGTCCATAGCTTCCACGACCCAACCTATTTTTGTAAGCCTGTGACAGACTTCCAATATCTCTTTATTTGTGAAAACCGGCTAGATTCCTGATTAGTCCAAAGACCATACTGTGCCTACATCATGATTCACCTTGAGGCTCTCCAGGTGCAGGGCTCCTGGAATGAAGCACCGTCCCCTACTTGTTCTCCCTAACTATACCTGGAAACACTTTCAGCTCCATTCATCTTGGAGTCTGTGGGGTGCAATAGCAAATGAGAAATTAAATTTTCTTAATTAGGATCTTTAAATGTTTATTTTTAATTCTTCATATTTTCATAATTTCATCACTATTATTTATGAAACACCAAATAATTCATTTCAGAAACAACCTAAGTATAACTATCATTGTTAAAAATTTAGCTTATGAATTAAATGACTTTAAAATTGTTCTATTATTTTTAAATAAGGTTCTTAAATTTTAAAAAAGCATGTGATATTGTCAATTTCAGTAGTCGTATTTTTAATTTCACTGAATAGGGTAATTGACAGATGTGTGTAAGTTTGTTGAAATGATTAAAAGCTGTTGAGAGTTGTAACTTGACAATATTCTCTGGGAAACAAAGTTCTAGCCATCTGTTATGGGACTCTCTAAATGACTATAACAAGTCACCTTTAAAATGGCAGCTGTCACTGATGGATTTGAACTTTGAAGCAGGAAAAAGTGCAGATAGAAAGACACAGAGATACATAGGTGAAAGATGATAGATTATAGAAAGAGGTGATAGATAAATGGCATAAATAGATGATAAATTATAATAGAGAGATACATAGATGACAGAAAGGTGATATATATAGAGACAGATGATAGCTAAACAGGTATAGATAAATGATAAATAATACATATAGAAAGACAAAGCTAGATAATAGATATAAATAAATATATAGAGGATGAATAGAAAGCTTAAAGATGTAGTTAGATGACAGATGATATGTAGACAAGTTATATAGAGGTAGATGATATTTAGAATAATAGATCATAGATAGATATGTGATAGTAGACAGGAAAGAAAGAAAGAAAAAGAGAGAGAGAAAGAGAGAAAGAGAGAAAGAAAGAGAAAGAAAGAGAGAAAGAAAGAAAGAAAGAAAGAAAGAAAGAAAGAAAGAAAGAAAGAAAGAAAGAAAGAAAGAGAGGAAGGAAGGAAGGAAGGAAGGAAGGAAGGAAGGAAGGAAGGAAGGAAGGAAGGAAGGAAGAAAGGAAAGAAGGAAGGGAGAAAGTCTACATAAAGGCATGCATAATTCACCAAACAAAACACATAGACCCAAATATAATATTGATAATAAAAGAAGTTCAGAAATGAGTATTTTGTTATATTAAGCTGTGACCTACAGTTGAAGCATTTGTCTCTCTATAATCCAATAAAACAGAGGCAGAAAAGGTGAATAAAAGTTTGGTAAGTGATTCCACATTGGCATATAATGTCTCGCTTGTCTTTAACATTTGTCAAAATGAATACACCCGCGCAATGAACTCAGTATGGCTTAAGTACCACCTGTGGAAATCTCCTTCATTGAACTGAAAGAAAAGTTGCAGGGTGGAATGGAAGAAGAGAAAGGAGGCAGAGACAGATAGACTGACAGACAGACAGACAGACAGACAGAGGGAACTGGAATGAAAGCTGGTGCTCTTGTAATCAAAGTTGAGAATCATCTGGATTTTTTCATGTGCTATCCTGGCTGTTCCAATCAGTGTTGCCCAGTGAAGACGGGTGTTGTAATATTTCTAATAGTCATTCTCAGTTCCAACTGTGTCTATTTTCTTTCTTAGTTTTGGTTTTCTATTGGAAATGGGGCAGGTGGCGTCATAACATTTGCTGTGAAATAAAATGCAAATTCCACTATGCAAATAGACCATCAGGAAGTAAATTAGCTTGAACAGTAGTAGTAGATCACAATTACATTGCTTTGTAATACGGCAAGATTTAATCTGGGAAAATGTTCACAAGTTCCTATGTGTGCTGGCGGTGACTAAGGGTCGATTGTACTGTTCATCTTCAATGCTGGCAAGGGCTTCCAGCTCCTGCTTCTTACTCAGTCTCTGCCTGTCAAAGTGATCCTGGTCTATGGGTAACACCAGGATTCTCTCAGTGTATAATAACTTCTATCTATTAAAACACTTAGTTCATATTTAGCCAAGTAAAATCAAATCTCATCTGTGGATTGGCTGTGGTAATTGCTATTTATATTAATTGGCCTGTCAATGCACAGACTTTCAACTTTGCCACCAAAGTTCTTGTCACCCTTTTAACACATTACCATTATTATTTTAAAACTAGAGTCATTTCAAGTTCAAATTCATAAAATGTGCATTGGAGCCGCCTACCCAGCATTTTTTATGGGTAAAACAGAATGTGTCAAGAGAGATAGACTTTAAGAAACTGTGTGCACTCACCTTCCCCTCACCTCATTTCAAAAGTCAAGTTGACATTTTTTGGCATTTCATGTATTACTTTGAAAGACTTAATATCAGTATTTATGGCTGGAAAATGCCAAAGAGATCAATAAATTAATCCACTCCAGCACCTAACTTCTGCTAAAACTTTGTCATTTCTTCACCTACCATTTCTTCACCATCATTGCTTTTCTTGTATGTAGTTTACGCAAATCCTTGAAACAAGGTAGGAAGAAACTCGATACAGACTCTGAGAAGTAATATTAGACTCGACACTAAATTAGTCTTTTTTTTAAAAAATGAAAGTTTCAAGTTCTTTTTTAAATTTTTATTATTATTATTATCTTATTCAATTGTGTGTAGAACCACGGACGAATTCGGGAACCACCATGGACGCCGCCACCTCCTCCTTGTTTGCTCTGCGCTGGGATTCACAGGCTCCGCCCTACCAGGACCATAAATGCAGGCTGCCCCAGCTCCCGCCTGGCGTCTATACATGGGGTCTAGGATCCGAACTCAGGACCTTCTGCCTGCAAGGCAGAGGCTTAACCCCTGAGCCACCTCTTCAGCCCACTAAATTAGTTTTACCAACTGACCTATAAGACGAAACTTAGACATGATTTCAAGATAGACTCTTTTCCTTCACTGTGGAAGCTTATAGGATGGGCTCTGTTCTACATTAGGGTATGGGCTCTAGACCACTTTGACAGAGGTAAAACAGTCTAAACAACTTGTATAATTTCTTGGAACACTGGCACTGAATGCATTTGAAGATAATATTATTAGCTGTAGGAAGACACCTGTCTCTGCAGATTGCTGGAGAGAAGCCCCTAATGACAATGAAATAGATCTTCAAAGATCCTTTTCTAAATGCCAGCATCTCAGGTCACTAAATATGGATGAATATATATCTGAACCTCAGAGTTGCCCATTCTTCTAAATCTATCTTTTCATATCATGGCCAGAGCATCTCAACCTGGTCATTAATATTGCATTATGAAATTTTGTATAGCATTATGCTTTTTGTACTATGACAGCTACCTGGTGTATTGCACAATGTATAAGAGTACCTTCAGATTCTACCTAGCAGATGTTGAAAGCTAAAACTTACATACTACATAATATAATAATAATGATAAAGCAAATGTCTATAGACACTATCAAAGATCCTTAAGGGACAAAATTAACCCATCTGAGATCTACTAATGGAAGTTTATTATTCCCTTCCTCAGTGTCTAAATTATATACATAAAATATAAATGTATTATATCTGCATATTATGCATGCATTATATATCATTTAATATTTTATTATGTCTGCAACATGTTGGCATAAACAGTTGTGGCAGCACCATGATTGAACACTTCTCTCATCCTGAAGAGAATGCTATAATACTGTCATAACTACATACTTAACAGCTGAAAGGTCAAGCTCTGGTCACAAATTTGTAAAGAATTAATAGTTGAGCTAGGCCTGAAGCAAGCCTACAGGATACTGTCCAGCCAATGAGGAAGTTTCATCCCATGATGGGTGGTACTAATCCCTCGGCAGGGAATAAAATAAAAAAAAATAGTTTAAGGAAGTTACTGTTCTTCTGTATACTTGGATAGACATGCTGCCTGGCAAGGTAAGTTTGCTGCTCAGCAGAAATGTAGATTTGGTGTTGTCAGTTCACTCAGCCTGCAGTGTTGGCATGAGCTCTTCTGCCAAGATAGATTAAGAAACGTAGCCAAACAATTGTAAGTCAAATTAAAACCTCTCCCCAAACGCTTGAGTTGTGGATTTATCAGCAACAAGCAGAGTAACTGTGATATACAGTAAACGTATACAATTTTTAAAATGATTGACCCTAACAGCATTCACACAGTACCTTCCAGTCGAAGCTTAGAGAATCCAGAAATACTAAAAAAACGCCATTCCAGTGATGGAAGCTATCCATACCCTTGATTTTTACCTTTTTCTCTTGTCTTCTTTGTGTTCCAAAATATCAAACATATTACAGATTTGCAAGGAAGAATTATTTCTGGGAAATTGGGAACATACACATAAATACTTTGCTGATGACTCCAAGTGGAGATTCTCAAGATTCAGCAGCCCTGGCACTGCCTCTTCACAGCTGGATCAGTCCCAAGAACATGGTGCTATTAGGCAGTGTCTTATAAAGAATGGATCACCAAGCAGCAGCAAGCCTGCTTAGAGTTATTTTCCTGAATTCACATTCAACTTGGCAGGCTTGCTGCAGAACTCTGAGAGCCAGTGAGGCTAATTCAGGTGCCCTTACACTCCTTTTCCTTCAGGAGAAACATCCTTGTGACATCTGGATTCCATCGGAAGGACTGCAACACCATGATCTAATCTACTTTTCTAAGCCTAACTTTCAGAAGATACTCTTTCATTTTAATAACTAGACACATACAGTCTCTTTCTACAAGATGCATTTTACTGTCACCAGAATCCTGTCCTACCTTAAATGCTCTATTGAATGCTGCTGCTTCCTGGAAGCTGTTATTGCTTCCCTCCCTCCCCTACTTCAGATTTCATCAGCTGATGAAATGTTTCAATCTGTCTCTTTTCTAACACACTGTACCTTGCATTTATTTCTCTCATGGTACCAACTACATTCCGCATTTTTCTAAATGTCTTCATTGCTCAAACTATTCAACTTATTCAGAGAGATAAATTATATTTTGTTGATATGTGACTACCCCATTGTGTCAAGGTATACAGAATCTCTTAGACTATAGCAGGCTTGAGCTGAGGAAGCACACGGCAGACTCAAGTTTTCCCTTTCTCCTTAGGTTTGTGAACACAGAGTAAGTTTTGTAGGTGTGTAAAAATGAAACGATAAAGTACTTATAACGTTTGAATTATGAAGATGTTTAAGCAAGAAGTGTAGGTTGAGCAATCAAAATAGTCTCAGATGATCTTTTCTTATCTTCAATCAATGCCAAACATTTAACATGATCCTTAAAATGAGAGCTTTTTTTTTAACTATATAGGAATTGGGGATAAGATAGCGAGAGCGTTATTTTCTGCGTGCTTACTCAGACTCTTAGGGAAGTATTAAGCAGTCTTACATACTTTTTCTAAAATTCCTTGTATTTTTAACTTTGTGTACGTCTTGAATAATGATTTATCTTTGAATAATGATACATCTTTCAGTGTTATCACAGTGATGGAATCTAAAAATTATTTAGTTTTCCTCTGGAACTTGAGGAGTGATTTGTAAATTTTTCAGTTAATTTTATCTTTATGAGGTAAGACCTTATGAGGTAATCCAAAATGTAGACATAGCAATGCTGTATTAATAATTAGATGTGAAAGATAATACAATATTTAGCTACTAGTGAGAGACAGCTTTGGAATAAAGATTAAAATAGTAATTGTTCAGAAAATTATAAATATTACTTGGTTTTTATTTAATTTATCTTAAAAATGATAAGTAGAAATCAGCATTTTAAAGGAAAATAAAAGTCCACAAACCATCTCAAATTAAATCATTAGATTCAAAAAGTATTTCAAATGCAGTGGTAATGAAGAATAGCATTAAATTATGACTTGCTATCAAAAGGATAATATTGAGATAATTAACTGATTAATAAACATAATGATTAACACATCTGCACTAACTTAGTTTTCAAACATAGAATGCTAAATATTAAACTGATGTTAACTGATGAGGACTGGGAAGGCATATTAAAGTTTTAATAAATTAGTCAGGCAGACTCAAACCAACTTTATCTTTAATTATGCAGCCTGAAAAGGTACTAACAGCAATGGTGATCTTTTGCTCTGATCACTGAAGAAATCCTTAGTATTTACCCAATGTTAGAGCAAAGTTAAATGTTTTTAAATATTATTTACTTTTATCACTATTATTTGATGAAATCTCTACTTTTTCATTTATATGTGAATATTATTTCATAGGTATGAATAGAAAATGTAATATTTTATATTATTGGAGCCTGTGAAATAACTTCTAATTAATCAATTAATGATCCTATTAGATAAACACTTGCAAGTTCTTGGCATTCAATAAAATTTTGTGTAATTTCTTACAGGTGGGAATACAAGTTTATCATAAATCAGATTTTCTATAAGGTATATTAAAGAAAACACAACAAAATTGTAGAACACTGTGATATGCGACACTAAAAAAAATAGGACTATCTTAAGAGAGACATACCTCAATTGAGACTGAGTCTTACTTAATAGTCTGGGATGACTAATAATTTAGGATGATACTCTTGTTTCCCATCAATAGTGTGTTTAGAGGTATACACAATCACAGTCAGCATAAAACAGGGCAATTCTTATAATATTTTTTAAATTTTCTTAGAGACTGCAAGTATTTTTCTTTTAAATTATTTATAACTAATTTAGGAACCAGGAATGATTTATAGGATATTAAATGACTGGTGAGCTGAAAGGAAGCTCATATTAGCTGTAGAATTTTAAATTTTTGTTTTCAGATGACAAATGGAACATGCTATAGTACATATTGAATTGAAAAGATTGCAGGAGTCAATGAGTCCAGAATGGGTGGTAAAATTTTATATTTATTTAAAATATGAATATGAGGCAGCTAGATTCCTGTACTTAAATAAACCTTATTACCTTTGAGTTTTAGCACTTCTAATTCTATAAGGGTTCGTAAAAAGTAGTGCCTTTTTATCCACTGTGAATTATTCATCTATAATTGTTATGCAACTGGTTAGAGTGACACTGTTAATTGTAAAGGAAAAACAAAACATATTTTTCCAATAAACTCCAGTGAATATCAATTCCTTCATTGAAACATGACAATCTAATAGAAAAAATTCAACCTATTTTACAGTATTTAAAGCAAATAATCAAAAATGTTACCAAATTGTGTAACTTTAGTAAGATAGATTTTTTAATGTTATGACCAATATTCAGTTTATTAGACCCATAAATAATGTAATACATACATGAAAAGAGCAGTGCAATAAGCAATTGTTCCTCTCAAAATGAAATGTGCCATTTGTAAGACAAAAAATAAATATGGTACCTCTTTTTCATCAGTGGATACTAATGTAACCTATATGATCTACCTTTTTATGGCATCATCTTTGTAAGGTGACAATGGCAAATTCAAAGAAAATAAATCTTTGGTTCCCATATTTTTGTGTGCTGTGAGATGAAGTTTACCTTCATGTTGTTGTTATGATTGATGTGACAGCATGACCAAACAATTTAAGGAAACAAAAGATTTCATTTTAACTTACAATTATCAAGTTTCAATTCATTGTCTAGGTTGGTTAGGAAAGTATATGCAAACACCTGGAGCCTAGGAAACTGGTCATAGCATATTCACAGGAGTTACCATGGAAACTTGCCACATTTTAGTACATAATCCATTCACAATTTCTATCTAATAGTACCATGATCAGAAAGGTTGCTTCATCTGAATGATTGTCTATTCCCTCATTTCTGGTCCAATGATCCCGGTGATGGATTGTCAACATTGCAGTCTAATCTCACATCATAAAATGTGACTAAAACATAAGGATAATGTTTCTTGCTATTCTTGAGTAAAAACACTTCATTCCTTTGTTAGAACATATTACCAATGCATAAGCTGTTATTATTCTGAGTACAAATTGTAATATTCTTATTTCTTATATATACCTTGGAATATTTTGTTACCTTTTACCACCTAGATGATGCTCAATAAAAACAAACCATTCAACATATAAATGAACACAAGAGTGAATAGATAAAATTACTTGTCTATACAAATAAATGTAATCAATAAAATCTAATGCATACTTATTAAAAATGTGTTAAAACTAAATTAAAAATATCTAAACTAGAAGAATACTATGTTTATATGATATAAAAATGGGTTACCTAAACAAAACTGAAGTAATCTTAAATAATTTCTGAAGAACAACATGTATTAGAATTTACCCAATTGGTTTTTTACTCCTCATTGTTATCCAGCCACAATCCTGATTGACTGTTTCCTTTGGAAATTGAATGAAAGTCTTATCATGTCCAAATATCTTGATAAATACACTTATTTTAAATACCATTTTAAAATATGCAATTTCATCAGTTATATAATATGACAAGGTTTACAAGCCAACCCCTTTGAAATACTTTGAGAACATTAACCAAATCATATTGTAGCAGATGTAAATAATAATATATTATATATGTATGTATATTATATGTGCATATTATTTATATTAGGTCTGTATTATATGAATAATAACACATAGGGAGTGATTCCATGTTAGTTGTTTGACTAAGCAATTTATGAAATATATCTGAAAGTGGCTAATCCATTCTTGTTGAGAAACTAATGACTGATATCAAAGTTAAGTAATGTAAAAAAAAAAAAAAAAACTAATTGAGTGATTTGACCTAACCAAACTTGCATAATGGCTGACATGTCAACATGCCCACACAGACTAACAAGTATCTCAGGAAAGATTGCGTCAGGCAGTAGGATCCTTAGGGACAAGGGTTAACAGGTATAGGGGAGTATCCATATTAGTGGACAACCCAAGGAGGAACTCCCTGGTCTGCCATAGAAGACTGAACTCCCATCAGAGTAAATGATTCATAGGGAACCCTGGGGCCCATATAAGCTAATAGGAGGATGGGAGGGAGCAGACTGGACACACGAAGAGAGGGGAGGGAGGGAAGAGGGAGAGAGAGGGATGTGGGAAGGGAGGGAGGAAAGTAGGAGAGAAGGAGGTTAACAAGCTTATTTATTCTTTGAGGTTGTGTAATTAGATTAAATTAAAATAATAAAAATTAATTTAAAAATTCATTGCATCAGAAAGAAGTAACTAGCAAAAATAATTGTGGTGTCATGTTTGCCTTTCCAAAATAATTTTAATTAATGTCTTCAAGGATTGCAGGGTATACTACATCAGTCCTTCATTAATGAATTCAAGGATGGCAACACCACTATTAGTAATATTTTTTTTATTCAGAGTCCTCATTTTCCAGACAGGTCACATTAAACACAGCCATAAACAAAGGCATTGAGATAAATCCATACAATGTATGCTGCTTTTGTTGTTGCTGTCCTTGGTCACCAATCTCTTGGTGCAGCAAAGAACCTTATGGAGTGATGGGAATGAGAAATGGGATTAACTAACCTGTAAAACACCAGGACCAGGAGAGTCAAACTTTGATTAGGTCTCATTCAGCTAGATTTTGAATCAAGGCAACTTGATAACCCAAACTATCATGGAATTAATGCTCAGGTAAATGCAGTCCTTTGTCAAAGGAATATAATTAGACAGTAAGGGTAACCATAAATATTACGTCAGACCTCAGTCTATCCATTGATCTCTGCAATTTCTATTCTTTTTGAAATCAGACAGATTTGAATCTGGTTCAAAGGAAATACACTCCTCTATTACTTTGCAAATACTTTCTTGGTGATTTTGTTTACTTTATGTATTTGAGAGCTGTTTATACCCTTTAAAGGAAAGTCATGTTTCATAAGAGCTCTGCTAATTTCAGAGGAAAACAGTCTATTTCTAATCTGGTAGCTCAATTAACACATAGTTTCCAAATTGTATATGTTGTCTATTATAAGGACAATTATGTCAAGTTAAGAAACAAAGTGAAAACATGTGTGTCTTTAATATCTACTTGGGTGAAGATGCGACATTGAATCTTGCCACTTTTAACATTGATGGCAACATTTTTTATCATTACCCTCTAATGAATACCTTTCAAAACTGAGGTTTTACTTTAGTTTACCATTGAACATTCTCAGAACTGAGTTTCTTACTAAAATGTCCATCCATAAATGGAGTCTTTTCCTGTGCTTAACTAGGTCTAAGGACCAAAAGACAAAGTAGTATGCTTGTTTTTTTTTTTACTATAAATGTGTGTGTGTGTGTGTGTGTGTGTGTGTGTGTGTGTGTGTGTGTGTGTGTGTGAGGGGTTAGTATTTGAAAGGTATAAAGTAAAACTTAAGTATCTAAGTTAAGTTGAAGCCCCTTCACCTCTCTTTGACTTTGTGCGACCCATGAGAGCTACTGCTTTCAAAGGTGTGATTTTGGCATCTCAGATGCTTCCTTGGAAGCCAAGCACCAGAGGTCTCAGGGAGATGAATAAAAATGATATTCTCTCAACTACAATAGCTACGAGTCCTGACTGCTGAATTACCACCAACTTGTAAATAAATAATCACCACTGAATACAGATAATGTGTTAAACAGCTAACACTAGTAAATCACTGGTGAGAGAGCCTAAAAGTCAATCTCTCACACATTGACACAACCTATTTTGAGACTCGCATGGTGCTTCAATGTCTTCAGACACATACAATAAATCGAACAACTGGTTATTTAGCATTAAGAATGTTTTAAAAATAAACTCTACTCTCTTTGTTGAATGCATTTACACACTGTTTTAGATTTACTAAGTGGTTTTGTCAGTAAGCGAGAGAGAGGCAGCAGTTGGTAAGACTAAATGGAAGCATTTTTCCATCACTGTCAACTATCAAGCTATATCAACCTATAGTCTCCTGGTGAAAAGGACATTATATAACAGAGACAACACATTTCAGATACATACATTGTCCAAAATATAGAGAGCTGATTAGGTTTAACATGTACAAGATCCTTTCTTTTCTAAATTAAACATTTACCAATAACAAAAACCAAGAATAGAGTTTTGGAAAAGCTGTTACTAAGAACCAAATACAGTTCTCAAGAGAATAAGGCTGATGGGAGTTGTCCACTCTTCTTTCCCCAAGCAATTTTGCAAATGAGGTACAATCTAAAACCTTAACATCATTTGATGGAAGTATTTTCAGTAGTTTTTTTTTCAGTCACAAAGCTTAATTTAGTTCAATGTTTGTTTCTTCTTTCACTTTTGTTTTTAATATAAGGATGTTATGACATTTATGCTGTTTCTACACTGGTTTTGTGGCCAGAAAAGAAGGCACGGAATTCTCTACCAGTTTGCAAATACTTCATTTTTTTCTGCTCCAGTGCACAAACAGCCTTTATTTAAGTCAGCACCACATTTTCCAAGGTATGGGCTCAAAACTGTTTGCCATGAAGCTGTAAAATGCCAAAAAATTTAAATGCTGAAGGAAAATGTCAATCAAGGCATTCTCCCATCTGCTACTACTTCTGTGAGTGCTAATTTTATTTTTCCCAATTCCTGAAGTTAGAGGTTTCTTAGCCTCATATGGAAGTAAGTTTGAAACTTGCTAAATGTCACAAGAGAAGGTGTGACAAATTATGAAATAAAGGGTATTATTCTCAATAGATGCTAATAAATCGAGGCAGAGGAGCACTGAGAAAAAGGAAAACAAATTCAGATCCAGACCTCCTGCAAAACACTATGCAATGAAGTAACCAGTACTGGTACCACACATGCATTAAAGTATCTATTGTGTTCCTGAAACGTGACGGAACACACGTCTGAACCACTTAAGGTATTTCTGAGAACCAACCCGTGGTATGATATCTACATAAGTGGAAGCTATGGAATCAAAAACAGCATAAAGAAGTTTCCATTATTGGTACAAATGTAACTCTTATGATTTAGCATGACTTTAATAAAAGCTTCTACAAGGACTTGCACAAAACCATGATGGACCATGTTGTTTTTGACCTTTCAGTTAGCTCCATCAGCTCACTCAAACACATTTTGAACAGATTATGTACTGTAGTACTTGGTAGACTATACATTAAACAAGAGACTTTGCTCTGAGGCACTGCTTCCCACACTCCATGGGGAAAAGGAAGCAGAAAAAAACAAAACTCATAGAGTTCGACAGCTACTGAGGCAACACTTGCCATTTACAATATAAGCCCAAATATTTTTGCAACACAACTATATATTAATTTAATAAAATACACAATATAGCTCTTATACACTCAACAATTTGGCTCATATGCACGGAATCTGCAATAAATCAAGAAAAATATGTCATTTGATGTAAACACATTGAATCTTCTTACATTTGCACATTTAAATGATCATGTGGTTTGTGTATGCCTAAGACTTTTCACTTTCCTGAGCTATTTTAGTGTCCATAAATATAACAAACAAATAAATGTCAATTTTCTCTGAGTATTACTCTTCGATGGTAACTTTTTCCGAATTATTCACTAAATTCAAAATGAACTCATCATTACACATGTTTGTTGGACACTAAAATGCTAAGTAGGCATTTTGGACTTTTTGATTTTCTTCTTCTTTATAGTGAAGTGAATCGACCTATGAGTGTGCAGGACAAAATGGAGTATATCTTTTTACATTTAGCTTTCATACAACAGGAGGTGTTTTACAAATGACCAAGGTTTTTTTTTTTTGTTTTTTCTGTTTTGTGTTTTGTTTGTTTTTGTTTTTGATTAATGATATGGAATGTTCTTTGTGTTTCTATGTGTAGCAGGTAACTTTATACAGAAATGTTTAGCACAAATATGTGTTAATGTTTGGTGTAGCTTGGACTACTGCAAGGTCTTTGGGGGACTTTCAGTAGAAGCCTGTGATGTGTGCTAGAAATCCACCACAGATCACAAATATGACCCTGCTTTGTACGGGGTTTACAGGTAAACAGTTAAGTCAGCATAAATCGCAGAGGACAGTCTTATAGAGTGATCAGAAATACTTGAATTCACAAACGGCAGTACCTTCCTAACAGATTGTCAAAAGGTAACTCATCTCCTCATCTGTTTTCTTCTCTCCATTTTCTTCTATTTTCTTCTCCCACGCCCCCTCTCTTTCTCTGTCTGTCTGTCTTTTCTCTTTAAGTATCATTAATTCTGTCCTAATATAAGTTTGGTCAAAACCATTGTTATTTCTGTAAAAGAAACAGCAGTGAAAAGAACATACTTGTGGGCACTTCAGATGTTCACTAAAAGCCTTAAGCAGTATTGGTCCTTTTCCATCCCTGTAAACTGGGTGGTCACCAAGAGTGATCATTTTCAAATTAACAGAAGAGACAAGAAAACGCCAATGCATTTTGTTTCCCCCTCACTTTCTCACAGCCACAGGGTCATTTCCTCGGCAGTCCTGCAAAAGCTTGTCAATCTCTCTCACAACTTCCTCAGCATCCACAGACTCTCTGCCCAGATCCCTGGTGGGGTGGTCGAGCTGCTCCAGCACTGCACCCATCTCGCTGGAATCCCGGCTGCTTCGGGAGTGAACATCCGCGAAGACCCTTGCCATCTGATCGGAGGCCAGGAAAGGAGGGTCTCTCGGTTGCTTGTTGGGTGACAGATACTGACTGTCAGTAGGCAAGTAGGAACTGCTTGCTTCTCCCAGGGCCCCTGGTTTTGCTTCACATCCATCCAGAGAGCCTTTGGTGGAGGCGCAGGGCTCAACACATGCCTTAGTCGGGCTGCTGGATGCTGAGGGCACCTCTTGCAGGAGAGGGCTCAGGGCACGTTTGGCTTTTAAATAAGGTTTCACATTGGCAATGAGAATAGTGTGCTCTCGCTTGTCTTTTCCAAATGTACAAAAAGTCTTTTTCCCAGTGGGATTCACAGTTTCGTAAGTCTCAGTCTCAACGTTAGCTTCAACTGTGGGTACAAAGAGATTTGTGCGGTAATCTGCGTTTTCAGCCTGATTGGCTGCAGGGAACTGTGGCATCCAACACCTATCAGAATGACCAAGCACTCGGCATTCATCTGTGCAATTAACACACTCTTCCGGTTCTGCAAAACAAGAGAGAAAACAGCAAATCCAATCATTAGGGTTTCCTTGTGATCGGTTCTCAGTGGGCTTGCTTGACCTCTGGTCTCTTAATTAAAAAGGAAAAGAAAACAATAATTAAAATGTTTCAGGATGGTTGCATAAACCTGCTGGTTGAGACAATGGTTTTATTTAAGTCTATTCTCTAGATGTTAACGAATTCCCCTAGCCTAGGAAGCAGCAGAAAGTGGTCATTGGAGAATGATACTCAACGGGCTACAGAATCACTGTCAGCTACTCTCCTGGGGATATCAGTTAGCTTTTGTTCTTTGTAACCCCATCCTGGAGACAATGAACTCCAAAAAGGATTATCTGGATTCGTTTTGCTATTAATCAAGTAAAAGGGAAACATTAGTGGATCTTGAACTACATTGTAAGTACTAAACACTACTGTTTGGAAAAGATTTGATCCTTATTTTATTGGTAATTTTTTTGGTGAAAGTCATGAAATAAAAGGACGACTTTTAGAGCCTCCTTTGTCCTATTGAGGGTGACAACTGGAATTTTCTCTCAGATTGTATTATGAATAAACTTTTCAGGAAGGGACATGTCCCTGTTTCATTGGATAGGTGTATGGATAGTGTAATCAGTTTTTTGCACTTTAACACTCATGGTTTTGGTGTATGTCTGTGAAAATGGATTTATTGAACAGGTACAGTTCAAGATAAATGACACTTCATAAATCCCTATTTTCAATAATGCTTTCAGTAAGAATTCTGATTTTTCTCCTTTGCCAATAGACATATGGAGAATCTATATAAAGCAATCTTGAGTGGTTCCTATTTTAAAGATGCTGAACAAGAAGATATGTAACAAAATTCCCTCTTTTGATGGCAACTACATACTTCTATTGACCCCAGTATTTTCAACCATAACATTAAATTGTGTTTTCCCAGTTGTTCCTATCCTCTCTGCAAATGGTTATTTCCTTTGTGTCAATGTGTTTTAAATCAAGGATTTTTACTTTCACAAAAGGATATTTACAATTTAACTCCATGTGATGGGAATACAATTCCCTACTCATTTAGGAGCCCTAGGGATTGGCTTTTAATTGATCCCTACAAACTTATGGTGTCCTCTGAAAGAAAAAGAAGTGTAATCAAAATACAAGTTGACATTGAAAAGTTTCAAATTTAAAAGTATCTGTAAAGTTACTTCCACAAGTCACATAAAACACATGATTTTATATTTAAACCCTACAGTAATTTCTCAATAATAAGTCATGAAAATTACTGCAGAAAGTTTTAGAATGAAATAAATTCCTATCAAAGTAAAATGAGTTCCAAACATCAATGATATTTTGACAAGATAATGTTGTATTGCATAATATTCATCACTTACACTTATGAAATAGTTTTTTAAAAAAATATATTTTGGTAACTTGAATCTATTCTAGATTCCCATTTTTTAAAAAAAATTTCCTAGTAATGAATGAAATTATTCATTCTTGGATTAATCATGCAATGCCAGCAAGAATCCTGAAGTAATCCCACATTAAATTACTCATTTGAGGACTCTTACATTTTCTGTGACCAGGTAGTCTTTTTGAAGGAATGGATAGTTTTAGAGTAAGCTACTTGCATAATAACTTCAGGGAATACTTCTTATACATTTAGATTAAGGTTGAGATATTTTTAAGAGGGGGGGAAATAAATGTCCTGAAGGTTCAACATTATCTGTTTCCTTTACCTAAATTGAGTGAGCATCATATTACATCCATCTGTATCTGTCAGTAAGTGTTAGTAACAAAATCACTTCATCCGACCCATTTTTATCTTGAAAACTGACATTTTTGTACAAACAGCTGAAAATCAGAGCACAAAGTAAACTGCAGCACCCATCTTGAAAATAGAAAACTGTAGAAACTATGTCACTGGTTGATTATTTTATATCTTTTAGAGCACTATAGTTTGTCTTAAATTTGTCTCTATATAATACGCTTTTTCTGAAATGTGCCAACAATTTTATTTTCCAATATTGACTGGACTTCCATTTTAGCTATTTGGATATCCAGCAATGAATGAACTCAATATGCATTTAAGGTCAGAGATAGAGATAGACTAATGTAGATGTAAGAAAATGTGAATCGACCTTGAATTTAAAATCACAAACATAAAATGTTTGCACTTCATTGTTGCAGATTTGAAGCTTTTTACTTGACTCCTTTATGTTACATCCAGAGGAGAAAGTTTTGAGTATTGATTATGATACATTACAAGCTATTTACCTTGTGATTAGACTATAATTTTGACTTCAGCAGTTCACATTCAGCAAAAAGTATCGAACTGACATTTTTGTACAAACAGCTGAAAAATCAGAGCACAAAGTAAACTGCAGCAGCCAAGGGTCGAGCTGGAGTTCATGAGAGTAAAACCTTTTCTGAAAGAATGTAAATAAATAAATTTGTAGGTGGGTACCAAAGAGACATAGACAGCTACAATGTATGATTCTCTAGACACAAACATTTGGAACAAGTGAAAAACAGGAAAAAAGAAAAGAGAAGAGGGAAAGCAAAGGGAGAACCAGAAAGAAGGAAGAAAAGAGGCATACAAATGAGCAAAGGAGCAAGGAAGGGAAAAACGTAAGTGCAGAAGAGAGATGTAAAGGGCATTGAGGGGAAAGGAAGGTCTGTCTGGAAAGTAGTTATTTATACACATTTTATGCTAGGAGGATTTATATTTTGTGTATATTCACTTATGCTTTTTTTAATCTTCTCAATACGCTAAAAGTGTGCAATGAGCTGAATAGTTCAGTGTATGTTGTCACACTTTATAGCTATCAAAGATGATCACATTGCTCTCTGAATCATAAAAGGAATGTCTCTGAAAATAGAAATATGGAATTATAAATAACAGAAATTGGGGTAGCACATTATTTAGATAGTCACTGCTCATATAGGTTTGGTATATGCATCAGAAAATAAGGTGAAAGACACTGGGCAGAAGAAACCTCAGCAACTATAATTACATTTTATCTAGTCTGATCTGGGATTATAGGACAATTATCTACCTTTTTCATGCTTGTTTCAATATAGTTCGATCCACCTTTAAAAATATTCTCTGCTTGCCTGGAAAGAGCATTATCTGTATAAAGTACATATGGTGAACGTTGAGATGTATAAAGGAAAAGTACTTCTGAAGTCTGACTGATGGGGGTCTGAGCAGGGCAACATCTGTGAGTTTTAAGTATATGAGTCCCTAAAATACCCTGTGATAATCAAGAAATTTCAACCTCTTGCTCTGGAGTAAAACTCATTTTCAGCCAGTGTGGTGACACTTGCCTACAATCTTATTACTTGGGAGACTAAAACAGGGTGATCTTAATTGCATTCCAATCTAGAACTTATACAGAGACCTGGCTTAGAAAAACGATTTTAATTTTGTATCATTGTGGCTATCTATTAAAAGTATTATGAAGTTTTACACGATATGACATTTTTTTTACAGGTATAAAGGGACTCAAATAGCTGGAGAGTAAAAGCAGTTTTGGCATGTTGGGCAAGACCATGATCCCACATCCACATATCTAAATGGATTTTTGTTTTGTGTCATACACTGAGCCTTCTCCAGTGTGTACTCCAATTATCTTTAAAAAGTCATAATCAACAAATTTCTGAAGATTGATATCAATAACTGCAGTGACAGAAATTAAATTAAGTCAGAGCAAATTTTTATACAATATTTTGTAATTTTGGAAAATAATATTTCATAGATTGGTTTATTAACAAAACAATTACCTATGAGTATTGATGCATAGATTGTATTTAAAGTTATCATTAAGCTATATGGTAGCTCACAGCTGTGATATCAGCATTCATAAGAAAGCAGAAGGTAAAAGGCAAGCTAACACAGTGAGACTCAGTCTCTGAAAAATACATTAGTAACAGTTTAATTTTTATTTTTTCCTTATAGTTGTAAGTATGAAATAAATGATTAAAACAAAATTTAACTATATATAACTTTAGAATTTCATATAATTAAAACATGAAATTTTCTACTCAAGTAATTGCATTTTCAGCAGCATATGGAAAAGGTTACAGTAGTCTTTGTAATGTGATTTTAATATGGAAATATCACTACATCGTTAGGAAAGCACACCTCTTTTAAGGCTGAATGAACAGCACCTACCATCACCATGCAATACACTATAACAGGGAATCAAAATTTCACTGAAATCAGCAAGCTATAGCAAAGATTGCAAGTGTCTGAAAAATACAGGTATTTTACAAAATTCAGGTGATACCCTTGTGTGTTATGATATTTTTCAGTGTCCTCCACAAAGAATACATATTAAGGAGTCAGTCAAAAGAGTCACTACAGAGTGAAATTTACCTCTTCATTCTTTTCTGTCTAGCTCTTGCGCATAGATTTACCACAAATCAGAAGTTTAAATTCATGCCCCCTATCTTCAAAGCACTATACAGCACCCTAAGGAAAAAATGGCATCTAATTTGTTACCACTTAAAGAAATGTTAGAGGACATGAAAGTATTTCCTTTCCTTTCCTCTCAAATTTACCTGTTGCCTCTAAGCTTACATATTCCCACATCTGAAAACACATGGTCTATCGCATCAGACTGCCACATATGCTTCCAGAATCTATTTCTGGTTATTTTATTTTATTATTTTTTAGTATTAAAGGAATAATTATCTATACCACACAACATTGAAAATTCAAATTAATCAGGGCATCTGTGAGGAAGTTCTAAAGTATCCTGTTCCTAGGGAATGGATATTTAGGACTTTTCTGTGCTTTGACTATCAACAAAATGGTTTTATTTCTGTTTTGTAAACAGCTTTAAATAGGAGTGGAGCTCTTCTGTCACAGTGGTGACTGGTAGTGTTCTTAACAGCATCTTAAAATTAGAGCTGTTTCTAAGTAGATAGCTCTATAAATGTAAGTCCATTTTTATTTGTTCTTCTTTTACCTTTTTATTTCTAATTTACCTACTTTCACCAACATAAGCTTTCATAACACCTAATTAGCTGTCTGGAACACTCCAACAGGCACTGTTCTCTATTTGTCTGACACAGGGCTCTGGAGATGAATGTGTTGGAATCTAAGCCTAGTGCCCATCGAAGAAGCTCATCAACCTGCTAACAGCGACAAGCCAAGACTTATGACTTACAGGTCACAGCTAGCTATTTTGCATGAAAATATTTTAGTAGTGTAATGGCAGCCTACTCTTGTTCCTTTTCTTTTTTCAGTGTATATACACAATGTGAACATATTTCTCCATGGGTCAAATAAATTAAAATTTATCTAAATATATTCTAGTATGTCAGAGAAAACTATCAAGGCTGAAATGGAAAGCCTGTCAGAATATAGTATAACAAACTTCTAATAAAGCAGATTTTTTCTTTCATTAAGTTGGCATTATTTGTAACATCCTGTAAATTGACACTTTTCTAACATAAACAGTTTTTTTTTTCCTTCTTTGGCTACATTGATTGTTATTCACTTACTTTCCTTCCCTTTCCCATGCTATAAAACTCATGAGTCATTCTAGTGAGCTGACCTTGGCCATTTATATTCATACAAATTAATGTGAGTTATGACTTCTCTGTCCCATTTACAGATATGTTGTGTAAAAATAAACTTGCTTTCACTGTCTGCCTATGAGAGGAGTACAGACTTCACTTTTAATCTAATTGCTGAAGGCCATGCAGCAAAGTTACATCACCTTAGAACTGTTCCTTTTCCTGTGTCAGAATGCAAAAAGAATGAGCACTCTAACACTAAGATTTTAATAGTTGTAGAATTTCTTTTGGACCAAGGCTCTGGCAAATGCCCTGCTTCATCTTAGGATAAGTGTTATGCAGGAAAGAACAAGGGTGTGGAAGGAAAGCTGTGACATAGGAGGATCAGTAATTTCTTCATTCAGCTGGTCTTTCATCATTTTGTATTTCCTATGTTCCTCATTTGCACATAAGGAATGATATTGTCTTCCTAATCCTAACCCTAACCAATACATAGATGTGGATGGGATATTGTAATGCCTTTTAGCTTCTAATCCAAGAAAGAAGATATTTTGTTACAATATTTTGTTACTTAAGTGTACTTGTTCTCACCACAGTGATTTAATGAAAAAAAAAAAAGAACTTGCACATAGGAGCCTAAGAATTTAAATTATTTTGTAATAATCAGCTACCAGAAATAAAAATTTAGAAACACAATTCATATAATAAAAATACTACAGTGGAAACACATATATTGTCAGCAGAAGCACTGCCAATCTGGCTCCCAGCCTTCGTGTTACTTCTGAGATGTCAGTCTATTGCTTTTGATAGGCAGAGAACACATTTTGAAGAGGAAGTTATTATAATACCACGGAATAGTCAAACCGTGGCAGCACTGAAATACCAATCCTCGTGCGTGCACCTGCATCACACAATGCTTCTAAATGTATTGCTACGGCTGCATTCAGACACCTGAAACCATGGGCATACATTGCATTCAAGTGAATCCAGTCGCACGCAGCTGGGTATTTGGAGCTGCTCAGAGCAACTTCACTTATATTCAATGCACCTGCAGACCTTCAGGGATGGTTTTAAGTGTCTGTGACCTTTTGGACGTGGCAAAATGCCTATGAGGGTGGCATTTCTGTGCATATACATTGATAATGAGAAGCTAGTGCATTGAAATGAAGAGAAACTTCAGACAAATTGAAATGAAATTTATATTTTGGAACAAATGCAAAACAGTGAAAGGAAATATGACATGAAAGCATTAGGTATATAAAACAAAGAGATTCTAAACCACACATTGGAAATTTATGACACAAATAGAAGTGTGTCTTCTGGCACACAGATCTGAGATTATAATTTAAAATAAAGTTGTCCCCTTCCTCGAATTGTATTCCGTAGGTACAGCTATCACCCGGGGCCACAGCAGATGCTTGGAAGCAAAGGCACAGCTACATGGGACCATCTCTTCCCTAACAGGCACCCCAGGAGAACTGGCTCCCGAGCTTAATAATGTACTAGCTGAACAGGTTTCTCTTCTTTGAGAAAAGGAAAGCAAAACAGAGCATACAAGTGTTCTTTTTTAAAGGATAAAATTCTGTGGGTGCATAGGATAAGGGTAGTTTTGCAGTTCCTTTTACTTAATATTTCATAAGGTATTAATGCACTAGACATCTACTTTGCACCTAGGCATTGGGAATTCTCAACTTAAACTGCATGCTGTAGAACAGGTAGTGATTTATGTAAACAAACTGAGGAATAGATACCTTTACATTCCAAGGTTTGTGATACCTTAAGCCTTTCTCCAATGAATTTAATCATTGCGGAAAAACTAGATTTGAAGCCAGCATCACAGAAAAAAATTTCTTAAGGTCTGTCATAGAAATGTCAAGGCAGAGAAATCCAAGAAAAGTGTAGAGTGTAATATGAGGACTTGTATATGAGATTGATAGGTGAGCTGCAGTTGACAGGGTGAAGAGCATTGCAATGCAGATGCCAGGACATTAGCTCCATCTTAAGGAAATGGAAAGAGAAATAATCACTTCTCAGAAATGTGCACTTCACATAACTGGGAGAGCTCAGTTGTTCAGGTCCAAGAATATGTGCTAATTTGCCAAATGACACTAAGAATAAAATGAAAAGTACTGGAAAGAGGGACAGAACCAGTTGTGGAAGACCAGAGTGAACACAGTAGGCAATGGAACACCACCATGTCTGGGCAGTTGGCCACTTTTATGGGAGATTCTGGAATTGTTTGAATCCCTAATCAAGAAGATAATGGGCAGCAGTTCTGGGATGAGAAAAGGGAATACAGCAACCAATCAGTCCAAAAAGCCCTCTTGATATCTCCAACAGTGATAGTGAAACCTTACATGACATAGAGGTCTCAAAGCAGCTTTGAGTAAGATTCCTTTCAACCTCAAATCTTGGCTTTTTTAGCTTCTATCCTATTCCAAAGAAATTTTGAATGGCTATGGGTGCAATCAACACTTCACAATAACAATATAAATGCTGACTACCTGCATCAGATAATTATTTTTTTCTTACCTCAACCTTCCCTCCTCTCATTCCCTAATTCTCTATTATTATTAATCAACCATAATAATCACATGTGATCATATGTCTAAAGGAATAAAGGTTCTTTAGAAGAGACTGGAGAAGAGAAACTCTGGAAATCAGCATAACTTCTTGAACCTAGACAGCTGATCTATCACAGCTATGCTAACTGTACATTTCTAAAATCATCAAGAAATCCATAATGCACTTAAAGAGATAGATAATAAATGTGTCAACAAAGACATATAAATGACAACTAATAAGAAGATTTTGAATCCAAGCAATCTTTTAAACCTGATAACTAACAGGTAGAATAGATAAAAGAGAATAATGAAACTTATCTGAAGTACTTCAATTTCAGGTGAGGAAAATGTTACAATTTCTTATTAATATGTATAGTCTATTATTGTTCTCAAATCATTATTTATATTTAATTTATTCACTTTATGAGTTATTAGAGGTTCCTGAAGAAGTTGCAATGACATACTCTTTGGTGCCCTATTTCTTGAAACCACACACACCCGCACTACACATCACTCAATAGAAACCTGCAAATTTGGACAAATGCTATAATTGGTGTATAGGAATGCTAAATTAAAGAGGTAACTGGGAACTACTTCATATGAATTTCTTGCTTTCCATCCATTCATTAAAGAATTTGTAATATCAGTTTTCAGAATGTTTCCTCTATTGTTGTTAGCCTTTACGCTAAGACCAAGTGCAGAATGATTCCAGGACCTGTAAATGGTGCATAAGAAATCTTCATGTCTATAATACCTATACTGCTTAGAGTTACATCACGATCATTTGTTCAAGCAATGTGTATATAAAAATTCAAAAAATTATGTATTATAGAGTACATCAATTTCATGAAAAGAAAAATTAAAATCTTTCTAGCCATATATTGCCACTCTAATTTGAAGGTAACACTTTTACAGGAATTTTCAAAATCTACATATGAAAAATCAACTCCTTATAATTTTAAATTATGGACACAGTGTGTGGGGGGTAAGTTTACACCTCAGCATGCATGTTTCTTACTCTCTCCTTGGTTCCTCCTTCTGCCCTTCCATTCTTCTTCCTTAGTGATACAAAATGTGCCAGTTTCTCCCTTTAACTTGGCTGTCTTTCTATCTTACAATTTATCTGAAAGTTGTCATCTACATATAAATCAATAAGCATAAATGTGCAGACTTGAAAGAGTTAAGACACTTTTAAAAAATCTATTTTACATGCAGCGTGAAACCTATGCTCTGTTATGCAGTAGTTAGCAAAAGCTGTTTGGTATACAAGGACAAATTTAAATCCTAGCAATAATTGTGTGAATTCCAGAGCAAAGACTGTGTGAATATGCCTTAGAGATATTGTTTTCCTTATGCCTTTATCATCACTTCTGTAAACTAACCCTAATGACACCATTTTGATGTCACAGATGAATACAACTAATATTCAAGTTATCTTCCCAATACAGTAGTAATCCTGTAAGGAAGCTCAATAGAAACATGCCTATTAAGCCAAACACTGTGTAAGAAGCAAGCAAGAGTCTTTAAGTTAATGTTTTTCTCTCATATATGCTATCTGATTTCTTTAGGGATGTGCATCTGTTTACCAATTTAAATCCAGTTTGTTCATTTTATTTCTAGCACATGTTTATTTTCAATTGCTAGAAACAAATACACAGAATCAATAATGTTTTCGATAATTCTTACAAACAGTTCAGTCAGCAATAGTTAATCCTGTGCTGCTTAGTATTTAGTAATCAACGTCTACAAATGCAGTATGGATGCTTTAGAGATGGATGCTTAAGAACAATTTTAAGAGCTTAATACTTTTAGTTAAATCCTCTTAACTGCAGAATTTTTTTTTTACTAGTAACAGCTCAATTTTAGGTACAGGGTTAAATGAACACACAACATTGCTCTGCTCAAATCAGTAATTCCAAAATGAAATGATTTTAGTAAAAGATATTTTTAAAATTAAAAAATATTTTTAACATTAGAATCATTGGGAAATGCTTATAAACCTATATTTCTGCATAAATGAGAGCAGTTTTAACCATTCATATTACAAAAGTTTTTAAAATATCTGATTGTTTTTCATGAGTGTGTTTATGGGCTTAAATTATAAATATGTGCTTTCACACATGAAAATGTCTACTCTAGAACAATTTTTTTTCTAAGAAGATATTAACATTGATAATGTCCATGGGTTATTTTTAGCAATAAGATATAGTAAGCTAAAATCTTAATACTTTGGTGTTAAGCTGGCACCAACATATCATATATTATTACTATATTTTAAAGATACAATGCTCAAAGAGGATTGGAAAAATGGCTCAGGGGTTAAGACTCTGCCTCACAAGCAGAAAGTCCTGAGTTCAGATCCTAGGTCCAATGTAAAAAAGGGCCAAAATGGCAGCCTGAACTTCCAGCCCTGTTGGGCAGAGTCTGGGAAACCCAGAGGATACAAAAATGAGGAAGCAATCCAGGATGAGTCCCGAAGTCACCTTTGGTCCTTCATAGGACTACACAGAGCTCTCTCTCTCTCTCTCTCTCTCTCTCTCTCTCACACACACACACACACACACACATACACACACACACACACATACACACACACGCATCATGCATTCATGCAAGTATTGGCATATGCAAAATAATAATAAAAATGTTTTTAAACAACTGTTCAGAGTAAGGGGAATCACTGAAACTTTAAATAACATGTATTCTTAAGATTATATCCCTAAAATAATTTTTTCTTAATACCTGTATCTATATTGCAATTTTATTAGATGTTGATACATTTTTTCTTTTAATCTTATCTAATTGGATCATCCTAAGAATAAAAATTAAAGCAAAATCAATACAGTAAATTTCCACATTTTATATTAAATGTATAAAAATGCTTCTTGTAATGGATATTCCTAGCAATGCAAGCTATTTTTCTAGTAACAGCTTTAATATTTTCTCATCATTATAAGACATTGAAGAAATAAGAACATTTGAAAAGATGTTGGTACATATGGAAAGACAGATGATTTGGCCTTGTGGATTACCCTAATGTCAAATCTATTGCAGGAGATAAAGCTCCCAGAGAAGGCTGTGTGTAAGTCAAAGCAGATCTAAAAATATGATTTTAAAGGATATGAAACAATTCTATATGTAATACAGACAAAACATTAAGGGATCTACAATGAAGAGCATTTCCTGTGATTCAGTTGATAATTAACCATATCCTGAACAAAGAACAGATGATAAGAAGGAGCATGCTTCCCCTGAATGGTAGTAACAATAGTAATAAGAAAACAAATACAAAGATAGGAGTATGCTGTTTATTTTAAGATGGGTAATCTAAAACTAAGGGCAACACATGCTGGCCTCACATGGAAAATTCATTAAGATCATCTTTCTCCATTCAAGCATACTATATTCAGGGTTTTCCCTTTAAAAACTAGTAGGCTAAATCCTAGAAGTGACCCACTGCCATAGATCAATCTGTTTTCAAGTAGCCTCTTTTACTATATTCTTTCATTGATCCTTACTAAAAGAGTTTGTATTTTAAACTACTTAAATTGGTGTCCATAGCCCTCCATAATCTGGTTCAAAATTAAGCTTTAGGCAGAGGAAAAATGACCAGTGAAATTAAGCATTTGTGCATGAGTCTCTCTCTCTCTCTCTCTCTCTCTCTTACACACACACACACACACACACACACACACACACTCACTCATACACACACACACACACAATATAGACAGAAAAAAATTTATTTAATACCTCATTAGGGACAGTTGACTGAAGAATGGGCAATGCATACATGTAGTCTGAGAAAAAGAATTATTTCAGAAAATCGTACAAATTTCTACTTAAACTTTAAAATTCATTTGGGATTGTAATTACATAAGTCAATCAGTATGTATAAAACTACTAGGAATATAGATGGAATCACAAAGTTCCTGCTTAAAGAAAGAAGCAATTTGAATCTGAATGTCATTCTATTTTAAATATAAATTTATGGCTTAATTCATAAGTTCCGTATAAGTTCATTCCTTAGCATGTGATTGCACACCATAAAAATCTCAAGACACTTGGGCTGGAGAAATGGTTTGGAAGTTAAACCTTTGCCTCATGAGCAAAATACCAGAGTTCAGATACTGGATCCCACATAAAATTGCCAAGTAGAAATGACCAGGGCCTGTACTTCTAGCTCTGTCCTGGGAAATCCAGATACAAAGCAATAAGGAGCTAAAGCAATCCAAAGTGGTTCCTGATGACATCTTTAGAACTTGACAGACACACACAGTGCCATTTTCTATACATACATACAAGTACATGCGTGTACACACACGTACACCTACACATACATAGTACCTACACATACACAAAAAGAAGAAAAAATCCCAAGACCTACCTGTAAATAGAAAACAGTTAAACTATTTGACAAGAATAGTTTCTAAGAGATTGTTTAATGTATATTCATTGAGCAGGTAAAATGTTCATATAAATCACAAATGTAAGGTGCTATTATGAAAAAGATATATAATGGTAGATATGATATATTATGGTAGATATAGTTGATGGACATTCTGTGTACTGTTCTTTCTTTATTAAAGTTGCTTTATTTCTATCTATTTGTCTATCTATTTATTGATCTATCTATTTAGTATATATAATACATACCTTCAAATATTTTATTAAGCTATCACAAAAGAACTTGTATAAAATTTGCTTTTTAAAATATATGAATTTTAACATACAGAACTCTTTTATTTTCTTATTGCCTACGAAACCCAAACATTGAGAGCTGTCCCTAAGTATTCATAGGATACAGTGTCTAGAATGTTCTGCAGACAACAGTCTTTGGGAATACTCAATCTTGTATGTAAGATGGTGTAAGATTTGCCAATAAAAGCCACACAGATGCTCCTGCAAATTTAATCATCTCTAGATTACTTACAACATCTAAGATAAATTAAATAGGTTAATATTTACAATGAAAGCCGCACATATATAGTATAGAAACACTTATTTTCAGAAGTTATTTGATTGGATGTTGGTTGAATAACTAGTGATAAAGTCATGCACACACGTGGCTGGCTGTATACACAAAAGGTGAGTTGTATATGCATAAATACTTTACTTATGAGATAATATTGATTTGAATAAAAAATTTTAAAAATATTTCTTTAACTAAAATCATTTTATATCATTGCACAACTGATTATATTATGTATGTAGTCATCTCATGACAGATGTAATCAAATAAATACACACAAATGGGGAAAAGATTATGTTAACTTTTATGCTATAGTCCAAATTGAAGTTTCATTTAGATTCATATATTAACTGAAGTTTTAATCAAGTACATATATCAACAGATAGTATTTATAAGATGCACTATGTTGATTATCTTGATAGTTCAAGTGTGAATATATAAGTTGTGGAAATGAGCTGATAACTTTAATATGTCAAAAAGTTGTCACCTAAGAAATACTACTGAATGTAAAGTGCTTTGTGAAGATGATGGCAAAAGAAAACTCCCACATCAAAGGAAATGAATGGAAATAATTTTGCATAAAGACAAAAATTTAGAACTATTCTGTGGACACAAAAGCAACACCTAACCTGCCTAACCACAGCTTTAGGTTTCTGGTGTTCGGTCATGACTCATAGGCAGCTCAAACTGGTGAATGGTATGGTGAATGGCATGTGTGCCTGAGAACTTGACTATATATATGCACCAATTAGCATCTATATGGATTTGCACAGGAAGTAGATGTCAGATGAAGACAGAAATACCACTTAAGACAATAGAGAATTGGGTTGGAGAGATGGCTCAGGAGTTAAGATTCTGCCTCACAAACTGCAAGTCCTGAATTCAGATCCCAGGTCCCATGTAAAAACTTCAGGCAGGAATGGTTGTTGCCTGCACTTCTGGTCCTGGTGGGCAGAGTCTGGGAAATTCCAGATCGAAACAGCAAGGAAATAGATGCAATCCAAGATGATTCCCAAAGTTACTCTTGTTACTCCACAGGGACATACAGTGCCCTCTGAAATACACACACACACACACACACACACACACACACACACACACACACACACAGAATATAGAGAATATTGCACAGAAAGTTAAATTCTAGAAGTTACAATTATTTTTGGTATCTATTTAATCATTGAATATAATTTTTGCAAGACTGAAAAAACTCTCCTTTCTTACAAGTTAACAGTATTCTATATAAAATCACACCTATTTAAAAAAAGGAAGATTTTCTACAAATTGTGCCTGTGTATGGGTATGCTAACACACTAATCTTTTAAACTTCTACTTCAAAAACAGAAAATCAGAGAAAACTATAAACTTTTCTCACTGCAATATTATCTGCTTAAGTTTTTGTCATATATTTTGATTTCAACTTACATTCATTTGCATGTAGGCAGCCTTTTCTATATTTCTGACAGAAGTAAACCAATACTAACAAACCTAAATGAAGATTGCATGACTATGTAAATATATTTTTCAATACAACAATATCCTTATATATTTGCGTGCTCCAAAGATTTGACTTCATCCTACATACAGATTAACAGTTGGACTTCTGAAATGCATTCAGATGCTTAAGGAAATCAGGCTCCATTATTGTAGACATAGAAAAATGCATTACAGAAAACACAAATTTCACCTGAACTGGAGATTCCCCTCTTTCTTTTTTGCTTATTCACCTAGATGTTAATGTGCTTTCCAAAACTATCAAAATCACATCCTAAGCATGCTTAAAGATTAGAATATATCGACAAAATTCATCCACTTCAGAGCATTTTAATATTGTGCTCCAGCAGCTATGATAATTCATATGAATTTGATTCTGCCCTGCCTCTAGGAATTTATATTAGGATGATAGGTAAAGACTTTTTAAGTAATGTATAAAGCAGGCTTCAATATACTTGTATGAAAGAAACCTTATAAAATGTGATCTGCAATTGGCTGTCTAAGAATATAAAAGAATTTGGAAACCTGTTTTCTCCAATGAAATGGGGTTCTGCTTCTGGCTACTGACAATGTAATAGCTTGCTCCATACCTACAATATACCAGACAAATACACCCCACCCCTCTTCTCTGCACAGCATACTCCAGTCCATTCTTTTTTCTCTTCTGTCATCCTTTAATGTCTCCAAAGTGAAATTATCTGACAGAATTTCAATAATTAGCAATGGCTCACTTAAAACTCACTTAATATAACAAACATGAAGCACCCTGATTTAAAGTATTATCTATATGCTTCCTTAAACCCTTAACATACATAACTTTTCCATAAATACCGATAGCAGGAATGCAAAAGCAGCAGAGCTAATCACCTGCTATTTTTTTTTCCTTTTTAAAAAAATAAGCTCCACATTTCTGCACGGCCAATGTATAGTCATATGAGTGCCATTATCTAACAAGTAAAATCCAGATCACAGAGAAGAAAGCTAGCAGATGAAGAAATTGCTCACCTGTAGGAAGCGGATCAACAGACTGAAGTCTAGTTGTGATGGTGTGTAGGGTGAGGATAGCAAAGGAAAGCAAAGTCGGGAATGCTTGAAAAATAAAATATTTTTAGTTAACAAGTAGAAAAACCAAGTGGGACAAAAAGGGCCAACTGAATCACGAATCCTGTTCTATTAACTTGTACTTTTAAAATCAATTTCCTAACAATGATCAATTCCTAAAAGTAAGATCATTAACAAATCTCCAGATACACAAGACAGTATTACTAGAAGAAAAATACATTCAGGGAACATCCTCACTCAAGTGAGATGGAAACAGAACAAAGTAACCACAGGTAGCTCAGGGGATGGAAACACAATGATGATGCACTCATTCCTCTAAATTTGGGTAAATCATTTTCTACCCTAGTCAGTAGATTGTAAATCAGGTGATAATCAAACTTTAAGACTGAAACTATTCTGTTAAACTCCAACAGAGTAAAGTTTGATTAAAAAAATTTACTACATTTTAATTTTAGTTACATGATGTATATTGTCTGGAATTCAGAACAACAAATTAAGTAATGTCACTCTTCATAAGTAATTGATACTTTAGAGTGTATTGATCATAATAATGTATATGTAGATATAATTATGCATAGTGCCAACTATATATTACATATTGCACTACTCATTATATAATATATAACATATTTTATATGTAATAATGAGCATCAATCTGAATTTCTAAATATGTATTCTCAAACTGTATGCACTATATATAATTATATTAATACATGTGTAATTTTTGAATGCAAGGTTTATTTTTATGTGTCATGAAGCAGTTATTTCTATAAGCTTAGAGAAATGGAACATATTATATTTTCTGTTGTGCTGTTTATGAGGCACTGACTCAGGTATATTATGGCATGTATAATTTATATACTTCTTAGAATTAAGGGGGAAGGAAAGAAAGAACATTTTGTTTTGCATTAGTGTTATTGAAACATGGGATGAATCAATTGCTGCCTCAAATTCCTGTCAGAAAATGCCTGTCGGTGAACAAATGTAGCCTCATTTTAAAACTCATCTCATCTCTTTTTAGTTTCAAGTTTTTCTTCACATCTGTTGTCCCCTTCCACAGAAATGCAATTTTGCAGGATTCCAAAGGAATGCAGGTTGAGGAGTTAATAACCAGTGACTCAAGACTTCTCACTGCTACTCTACAGATGTTTCTTTCATTTTTTTCTTCTGCTTCTTTTCCTTTGGCTTCATGTTTAATTTGTGTATATTTATCTCTTATTCTTAAAATACATCCCCACAACAGATGGGAATACCTCAATATGTCTGTGTCATGCACATCTTAAGTGTGATATCTAGCGCAGCAATGGGATCCAAGGGACTTACAGGGTATCTGTGGATGAATCCCTTAACTCATTACTGTGGGGGCTGTAAATTCTAAAAGACATTAGTTCTTGCTATAGGAATATATGGAAAAATTTATAGTCCACAATTTTCATTTAATTATACCTTTGTTACCAGACACATTGTCTTTTCTGCAGAGGACAATTTTCTCAACTTTTTAATCCTACCAAAAATGGACTTATTGTTCCTAGCTGATGACCATTTTACTGAAAATAACACTTTTCATTCTCTTGGTGATAAACCAAACTCACTAATCAATATCCACTGAGTTTTAGATACATACAAAGTATCATATGTTTTTTAAAATTGCATAGAATCACAGGAAATATGTAACTATTTTAATTAGGAAAATCAAACCAGTTAAAGGATATATACACTGCGCTGAATACTAAGTCCCCAAATGTTCTAACCATCCAGAACCAGAGAATATGAATTTATTTGGAATAGTGTCTATGTAGGTATAATTACCTAAGGTGTGGTCATGTAGGATTAGAGTTGATCCTAATACAAAGATTGATATAATAAGGAAAGACAGAGGCATAGGTGACAGAACAACACTGAGCCACAGAAGCAGAGATCTGAGGAACTTGCGAGGCTACCAATAAACACTGAAAGCTAGGAATAAGCTGGCAAAGAGAGCATGGCCTTGCTAGTACCATGATTTTCAATTTCTAGTCTCCACATCTGTGGTTTAAAATACCCAAGTAGCAGTACTTTGTTGTAGTGGTCCTAACAAATTAATACAATATGTAAGAAGAGGAACTTCCAAATAAAACAATAAAAAAAGGATGTCCCATGAATGGTCATGGGTCAAATGAAAAAAAAAATCATATAAATTTGTAATAAGATCGTAATGACATATTTCAAACAAAGCCAGATAATGCTTCCTAACCCATTTGGCAAGAGACAAAACACATATGTTTTGATGTTACTAACCATATCAGGCAAAGCACTTTGAAACATATTAACTTATGATAAAGAAACGTAATATTCTTACTCTTCATAAGAGTACAAAAATAATATATGAATTTAGCAGAAGCATACTCTTTTTGAATTTTGAACTACCTTGAACTAATGATATAGAAAATCTGATATTCCCTTTATGAGTTACAGTTCCACGTCATGAGAGTAACATATCATGATATAAAACAGCAGACCACGCAAACTGAAGTCGGAAACAATTCTATACTTTCATAGATCGAGGATTAATAAAAACTATTTCTGCACATTAATGTTAGTCTCACAATGTCTGCGACACGGTTTCCTGTCAGTTTCTTGATCACAAGAATAACCCATGATAACAAGATGTACAACCCTGCCTTACAAAGACATTTAGTAGATAAGGTGATTTAAGTTCAATGTGGCTTAACTCATTTCCAACTTTTAATAGAAATTATCTGGATGCCACTACAATATAAGTTAAGGAGGTTCTGTAGAATACTTTTTTAAAAACATTTGCTTTGCAAATTGATGGCTCTTTTGTTTGTTCTCTAAGATTACTGGGACTTTTATTTCATTTTCTATTCTGTTTAAGTTTTATGAAAAACTTAATGCCACAAGAATCACTAAATTTGCTTAAGATGTTTTGCAATTAAAAATTTATTAACTAATGGTATGTGTTTATATATATATATATATTTAACCAAAAATGCTTTTAAGATATACTCAATATTATCATGACTTTATGAGTACATACTTTCTTAGAAACAGTATGGACCATGTCAAGAGATGATTTAAAGAGAGGAAAACTAACATTTCAGAGCATATATTGATTTTTTCTACATTCTTGGGAAATGAGTGCTTAAAAAAGAAAAAAAAAATACTGATTCTGAGTGTAGTGGCACATTCCTGTAATCTCAGCATTTTCATTGTAGCAGGACTTCTTTTTGAGACCTTATATCAAAAAAGACATAAAAGAAATCAAAATAAAAGTTCCAAATTTCTGCATAACAGACATGTAGAAATATATTTTCTTTAATAAATATGTCCCTAAATTTCAAAAAAATCACATTCACAATCATTTTATACATTATTAGCATGTGCATTCCTTTTTAAGTTAGTTTATTATATACAATGTCACTCATGGAGTTTATATCTAAATACATTGCCATTGACATTTTATTCCTTAACTACACCTTATTTCATGAAAGAAAATTAATGTTGTATTCATAAGGAAAACAAATTGACGTAGTTTTTAGAAATCCATTCAAAACTTTATAGTGTATTGCGAATTTGACAAAAATCTTACATTATTTTGCAACTAATATAGGCACGCTATTCACATTCAAGCGTGATTAAACTTCATAGTGTTTTAAAAGTAACTGCAACATTTAATGCACAGACATAAGAAAGTACATCTTACTATTTTGTGATACTGTTCATAGTAGAATGCTTCTATCATGTTATACCAATCCTTTGAAAAATCAGTTTGAAAAACTGATGCACGCCTTATTATAGATAGCAAATTACCCTGTCATTGTTTCAAGTAAGATCGTGTAAGTACTATATCTGGCTCTTTGGTTTCTCTGGCTTGGGAAACAAGGATTTGAGTCACAGAGTCAGGCTAGAGAAAAGCTATCAAATTAAAATCGTTCCTAATATTTGCCAATCAATCACTGTGATGACCCAGAAATATAATGGAAAGTTAGATTTTAAAAAAGACATTCTTTATTACCACAACTATAATCAAAAGGAAAATTGCTCGATAAATTTTTGTTTTTCTGCAAAATTTCTCCTGCCTACAAGATTACTTTAGTGAGCAGATTTTGTTATCTGTAATGCCTACCAGAAAGTCATGAAGACATAATAAGCCCTGTAATCATCATTACCTCTGACAATGGCTATGAAGAAAAGAGAAATCACAAAAACCCTTTCACTTTTATGTCAAAACAAAATGGCACACTGACAAGTTCAGACTGGGTAGTGATTAAATTTCAGAGACTACAAATGTATATAACTGAATTCTCATTCATTTAGTCTTGAAGTCAGAGGACATGTATCTAAGGGTATAAAATATCAAGTAAAGTTAGAAAGAAATTGCAGCTGAAGTTTTCTCTGTGAATTTTTCTGGCTCTACAACAATAGCAATATCTGTAAAACAGTGCATCAACATCCTCACTGAGACAGAAAGCAAACATCTCTGCTTGGTTGTGCAGATAAAATGAGTTTCTATGTGTACCACAATTATCCATGAGGTGTTTTCTGGATGATTATTCATTTTTCTACTTTTTCAATTTAAATCGTATTTTACTTTCTAATAAGACTATTTTACTGCACACAAAGGTGAGCATTAGATAGTTAAATTAGAATATTAAAGACAGTGGTATTTTGTCCTCATGCTAATTAATTTGAAGTCCAACTAAGAGATAACAACAGAGAACATAAAGAAATACAGTCAGAAGGAGTTAGATTCCAACTTCCCAGACATAATGTGTGCATTAAATGTTGCAGTTATTTTTAAAACACTATGAAGTTTAATCACGATTTTTGTCAAATTCGCAATACACTATAAAGTTTTTTCTCTTCTTTCCATCCATCTTCCACTTAGAGTTTTTTCTATATCTCTAATAGTTTTCTTGTTTGTTCCAGTTGTGAAATAGCATCTTTGTTTATTTCCTACTCTTAGAAGATATCTGAGTACAGAAAAACATGTAGAATTTTTCCTCCACAGAGACAACTTCCTTTTAAGGCAAGAGACTCATGTTTCATAAAATTTGAAAGCAAGCTGATTAAATGATGCCCAAAGTCATGTTATTTAAAAACATTGGTAGCCCTATCAGAAGAAAGCACATTTTATGAACTTTTAAATTAACTTCTTGTCCTATGAAGATGTTCCTTCAAAATATAGGCATTTAAAAATTTGAATTGCTGACACTGCCATTTAAGAAGTTTTATGAAAAGTAACCTAGTGGTGTAAAAATAGAAACATGGCAGCACAGGCATGTGTACAGCACAGAGATCTGTGGGAGGGGCAGATGGCGTAATCATGGTAGCCTGCACTAGGAACTACACCATTTCTAGCAGCTATTTTCTTCTTTCTTCATTTGAAAATCACTGTCAGCACCAAGGTTCAGGACATATTAATGTCAATGACATTGGAAAAGCCTTCTGCTACTGGTTACTATGGGTCATTCCTTTTGGTGCATGTGAGTCATTTATATTTGGCCCATGCAGATGATTTATATTCTGTGCCTGTGTTTTATTTATACTTGATGCACGTGGGTCATTTGTACTTGGCCCATGTGGCTCATCCATATTTGGTGCAAGTGGGTCATTTGTAGGTCAGAAACTGCTAATCTCCATACATGCAGCTCACTTACTAGTGCTGACTTCACGCAGTAAGCAGGACTCCTGTGACTACCACCTGCTCCAAGTGAAACATTCAACCTTGGGACCTAGATTTTGACAATGATAAATATATAATGTTTGACAAAGGACGGGTTTGAATTTGGCAGGTGTTACTATTTTACTATAAGTGCTCCAGATAAATTTTATAAAGAGCCATCATAACAGTTCATGTTCCCATCTGTAAAAGTATGACTACTCTTAGTGGCTTGTCTTGGAGACTAAGACATGGAGACTAAGACAATCTGTTCATTCAAGGCCTCACATTTGCATTTAGTCAGTGCTACTATTAATTTACAAATCTCTACAAGATTGAGACTAGCAAGGAAAACAGAGTATAATTAAGAAACAAGTTCTTTATTGTGGAACATTTGCAAGTGATGTCATTTAATTGTGACATGTTATCATGATAGAAAAAAGCATATGTTACTATTGTTGCTTATTAATGCTTAATAGTATACATTTTATTTAATATATAAGCATATAATGGGTAATATATATAATCTTTTGGGGTGCTTTAATTTATAACTGAGGAGAGAATGTCATGTGCATGAACTTTGTTTTTACTCTAGAGCTTTATTTGAAAGAATTCATAATGGAGAGTCACTGATGATATGTCATTAAGCTGTTCGGATAGGAGTAGTGAAGCAATACACCATTTGTCCATTTTCCTGAAGAACAAAATTATTCAGTGAAAAAAAATTGAAACATTGTTTCTCCTAAATGCCAAAATTATCATAAGGAAAGCTATTTGTTCTTCAGACTTTGCTGAAGATAAAAACCAGAAAAAATAACAGAGATACAAAGGGCTTTAATGAAACCATCCACAAATTAAAAGCAGATTGTAGATTAGAACGATGTGTACTGTGTGATCTTTTCCAATGCCTTTTCTATGACATATCTAAAAGAGTAGAGGAAAGAGGAAAAAAATAACCTTATGAATGTAATTTGATAAATCATTAAAAATAATCCTAGTTGTTACCTATCTTTGAATTATTTTAGTAAGCCACTTTTATTTATTTTTTAATTTTTTTACTTATTTATTTATTCAAGTATGCGTGTGTGTGTGTGTGTGTGTGTGTGTGTGTGTGTAGAACCACGGGCGAATTCGGGAACCACTATGGGCTGCCTCCACTTCCTCCTTGTTTACTCTGCCCCGAGATTCACAGACTCCGCCCTACCTGGACCAGAAACGCAGGCCGCCCCCGCTTCTGCCCGGCATCTATACGTGGGGTCTTGGATCTGAACTCAGGATCTGCAAGGCAGAGGCTTAACCCCTGAGCCACCTCTCCAGCCCACCACTTTTATTTTTTTAAGAATTCTTTTCTTATAAATCTTGATACTGAAAAAGAATCCCTATGGATATTTATAATTTTATTTGCATCTTTTTTATCTTTTGAACTGTTAAATTCTATCCAGTTCCACTTGCTGTGAACATGGTGGATTTTTCATACACACAGGATAGTTTGTATATTTCCTGCAGGTACTTTGATATCAGCATTACACCAAACCAAAAAAAAAAACTAATCTTAACAATCCAGCTTTTAGTCTCTTATTCATATCTATCTAAGCTTCTTACTCTGAAGCAGCTGTGTACTTGATTGTCAAAGGATATGTGATTCTGTATGGTAGCTCATGTTGAGGAGGGAAGAGAAGAATATTTGATAAGGAGAGATAAAACACATATTTTTCATATATTTTCAGACAGGATAACTGAAATTCAGGTTATTTGATAGCAAAGCAAAATATTTCTTCTTCTGATGTTGACCCCCTAACCCACATTCCGTGTGTGTGTGTGTGTGTGTGTGTGTGTAGTAGAGTAAAAGGAGGGCACTTGAGTATGTACGCCTGTGGAGGCCCAAGAGTGACATCAGAAATCATCCTGGATCACTCTATATCTTTAATGCTTTGATCTGATGTTTCCCATACTGTCTTCCAGGGCCAGGACTGAAAGCCACAGTCATATCTAGTGGCATTTTTTACATGGAATCTGAGGATCCAAGCTCCAGTCGTTTTGCTTGTAAGGTAAAGGCTTTAACCTCTGAGCCAGTTCCTCGGCCTTGTCCCACATTTCTTTAAATTCACTTTCGTGCAGTCACCAATTAACTGCAAATGTTTGTTCTATCAGGGCAGTTTTGAAAGATAGGCACTTTATAAAAAAATGTATGGACATGAGCACAAACTGATTTTTTCAGAGGAGACTACATTATATGACGAATGACTGCATCCATACAGAAAAAAGTCAGAATTTATCAGCGTCTTCCCGTAGTTGGAAAAAGATCATTAAAATTTTTGAGAGAAAATGAGTGGCTGGCAAAAGTGGGAGAAAAATAGACTACTAGGGAGAGTGAAATCAGAGTCTTTTATGTGGATACATAAAATTGCCAAAAAAAGTGCTCACTCATAAATAAATAAACTTTCATTTGTACCCAGTAATTTCAACATTTCCTTTCTAAAAAACATTAAATTCTCCATCCTTTAAAACAGGAAATAATTGCAAATAACTGAATAAATGACATACATATCTATGCACATAGAAATATATAGAAGAAAGTCTTCATTGACCTTGACAGCAACAAAAGGAAGCAGTATAAACAAACTTAGCAGAATGTTAGAGAGCGCTGAGCTAATCACATTTTAAATAAACTAAAATTCAGCAATAAAAATATGACTTGCAAAAATCTAAAAAAAAACAATGAGCAAAGAACAACACATTTTTAAAAGGATAAAACTCATTAGATCAAGAATGAAAACATTAAATATGCAAAGAATTAAAAATTAATCATACAAAATGAAAAGGAGACTTGTATTCCTAAATGATGAAAAGGTTCTCTTGGCACTCACTGAATAATCAAAGAATGGCAGAGCAATAATTAAAATTATAAAATGTTGAGAAAATAGTTCCTGAAAAACTCAGGACATTGTTAGGTACCTCCATGCTTTTGGTTTTTCTAATTTGAGGAAGAAAACACACAGGTTTGAGTCATTTGATGCATACAAACTTTAAAAACAAAAATCATTAAACACAATGTTGGGTTTCTAATGTCTCTTTTAACACAGCGGCATGCCAGAAAGGGAAGCTAGCACATGGCCACACAAACTAAAGCCATTCAGATCCACAACAGCTACTAATTATCTCAGACAGTAAATGATTCAGGCAGCAGTTAATCTAATAATTCTGATGATATCTCTAATACTTCAGATTTGTGCCTGGAGCTAAATAGTGGTAAGAATGGAGCTATGCTTGCATGCAACAGAATCAGAACTGAAGGAAGAGATGTCAAGTTAGTAGAAGTACTATATTTTTTGTTTTTCTTTCAATTTTCAAATTAGTTGGCCAGATTTTTTTCCTATTAGGGCACTAATATTCATCTTTTTTTCTCTTTTTCCTCATGAAAATATGTGACTGCTCGTTGGAGTCCTGCAGTCTTGAAAGCCAGACTTAGTAGTGTGTAGAGCTACTTTGCACAACACTCATGAACCAGCCTTAGTATAAGAGACAATATGGTGAATATTTTTGAGTGAAAATAATGTTAAGTTCTTTTTTAGGGAGGAATTCATTTTATTACATGTTATTTAAAATCTGTAAATGAAATTATGATAACCATAATTTTGTTTTCAGTATATAAATAAGAACAATTATTAAAACTGATATATTTTTTCAAAAAAGTCATGAAAAAATTATGATTTAAAAATAATTTCTGAATATTGATGTTTGAAAACTGATTTTGCTTCAAAGTTATTTAAAACATTAGTCTCAAGTTTTATGATCAAAAAGACAGCAGAAATATCTTCCAGAAATGGTATTTACATAAGAACAAAAAAGATCAATCTCGAGTTTTCATAAAAAATAAATATTTAAAGCAAAAGCATCTTTGTGTGGTTTAGACATTTCCTAATACTTGTAGAAACACAAGTGATACAAATTGTTATTTGTAGAATTATTTGTAGAAACACAGTGATACAAATTTAGGAAATAATACTTCATAAAGTGTTGGTGCAAATATTTTATACAGCTCGACATTCTGTTACTTTATATAGGCTAGATATCTACTGTAATTGTAGTCAGTATTCACAGTGTGTGATGTCCTTACTTCTTGAAGCAAGGGAAGAAAATGAAGAATTTCTAAGATGATAAAATATGTTTGAATAGGTCAGAAGGGAAATAGAGACAGAAAGTAGAATTTGACCTACTTAATTTTCTAAAATACAGATAATTTAACTTCATGCAACACTCCTGGCTAGGAGTTCAGTTTCTTTGTATTTGTCTTGATTTCATTCCAAATTTAATTGCAGCCTTCATTTCTGTTTAAAACCCAAACAATATTTCTTGTTTTTCTAAACTTTAGACTTTTTCGCTTTTTATATAGAAATGTTTATACTCTATTTATACATTCTACATGCAGCATATAAATGGCCATTCTTATCCAGAGACTAAGCTTTGGGAACAAGAAATTTACAGTTAACTTTTAGAAGAAAAGTATTTTTACAAGCTTAACTATCTGATAGCATGGTTAGACATCTATTCTTATTGGATTTAAAATCAGTTATCTTAATATTAGACAATCAGATGTTAAACATATTAACAGTCATAAATGACTGCTCAACATCTTTCTAATATCTGCAAAAAGAAACTCAATTTAGGTTTTTGTACATGGAACAATTCTGTAAATATTTGCTAAATTAATGATTTGTTGGATTGCTTAGTGCAAAAAGTAATTATTTTATCAGTAAATAATAACTATAGTAATAGACTTGAAAGAGTTAAAAAATCAACATTGATACATGTAATTGCCAAAGTAATTCAATGACAATAAGGAACATCAGAAAACTTATGCAAGTAATGCAGTGAATAGAAGAACTTATAAAAAACAACAGATTTCCTATCTTGTTAAAAGTTAATGATTATTGAAGCAAGAGTTCCCTAATAATTTCTTTAAATCATTGAAAATCCAAAATTATGTAAACATTCCTTGTGGAAAGTGTCATTCAGCCAGGTTTTGTGGGGGGAGCTTAAGAATGTGGAAGCCTGGCTAACTTTCCTTTTGACTCTTTTCTTCTAGTAACCTGCTGCTTGAAGGGAAATAAAGCTCTTTATATTTCACTGCAGTTTTCAATTTATAATTTTGTTTTAATTTCTATTATGAAGAGCCAAGGTAGTAAAATCATATCTTGCATGGTTTTAGGAAAGGATTATCACTAGCATCTTTCACGAAGTGTAATTGATGAAAGCATGTTTAATTTACCACTACATTATAAAATATATGGTATTTTTTCTAGGCATAGTTTCAGAGAGCCGTTCAAAACAACCTGGTCACTTTTGTCCAGATTCTGTTTCATAAAATTTCTCAATTAATTGTGATTTTCTTCCTTTAAATATTAAGTAAATTATGGCTAATTATATGAAACTATTATTTTATTCATTTGAGCAAATAAGAGCAAATTATTATCTAAAACTGAAGATTTAATTAATCATCTGCAGATTTTGTCCTGTTTTCTAGAATCTTCTATCTCTTCCCCTCCTTTCTTTCCACTTCTCTTGTCCTCCCTTTTGTATTTTGCTTCTTAATCCTTTTTCATTTCTCACTTTGTCCTTTCTTTCATTATATTTTTTCTTTACTGCAGTTTTACCTTGACTACCTTTATATGTTATCCTGAGATGTGATAACTTACCAAGTACATATGACAGTGTCATATGAGTGCATGAATGTGTGTGGTTACACTTGCATGTATGTGCATGTGCATGTTGTCTGCAATTGCTTTTCCACCTTACTTAGTCTCTGAGCTTAGTCTCTAAATTCAGAGCTTCCAATCAGGAGTAGATAGCTTCTTCTGGGATTCCTATGCTCTGCCTTTCTAGACCTGAATTACAAAGCAACTGTCACATTTCCTGAAACCCAAAAATCTGTACATCATTGTTTCACACCATTTCTCCACAGTGGAGCAAAGGTAACCTGGACTTCTTTTCATTCTAAAGTGTTTATAAAGCAAAAAATATAATGCATATTTTTCCAGTAGTGGGGTTCTTTTCCAGGGTTATTAAGACTTTCATTTACTGTACCAAAAGTGTGACCTACTTACTGGGCATACTGAACAATAGTCAGGTGTTAGTAAAACCCAAAACATTTCATCTTATGTAGTAAAAACAGGCCAATATCTTTCTGCTCCTCATCAGGGATTACAGGAACATCTTGACCCAGCTCTTTGGGCACGGAGGAGTTGCCACAGTATTCAGATCCTTAGTTAATAAACTGTAGATAGATACATCTGTATATCTGGAAATGACCTACATAAGATCTCGCTGAGGATTAAGAAAAAATAGACTATTTAAATGGAACAATTATATTTTTATATACTGCAACAATTTTTATATTTTCATAAAAATAAAAAAGTGCAAAGGTCATCTGGGGGATGGAAAAAATAAATATGTAAAACTTACTGTTAAGGAGCTTCTTTAAAGACTAAGAAAGCCTTTAAGCTCAACAACGGGCAAATTTACCCAGATTAGATTGTACTATGAAACTAATAGTGCCTTCAATTTTTTTTAGTTTTCTTACACTTTCCAATAGAAAGTATGTTTTCTCTTATATTACCTATAGTTTCATTATATTTCTTTAGCTTGTTTCTGGAAGTTTCCATATGCAAGTACAATACAAAGACAATGTCTTTTGTCTTTTACCTTCACTATCCATTCCCCCTCCCATCTCACTCTTCTCATTTCATCACTAGTTCTCTTGAAGAGAAATTTTCAAATATGAAAGTATACAGAAAATTTGTCCTATATTATCATCAATACTTTCACATAGTAACTGTTCATAAGATTTGAAACTATGTTATTTTGGGTATACATGTGAGATATAACTAATACAATTTTATGGATAGGAATATAGCTGTGAGTGGTAATTGTGTCGAAAATTAAACGAAGTTAACCCCTTTCTACTGGTTATTCTTGACAACAAACCTATGTGGCTGAGATAACAACTTAAGCCACATGAGAAATGTTTTTTTCTTCTTTCTTTCACAATATGACAACTTTGTGACATTTGCTGATCTTCAAATAGCCTATCATATTAATTATATATGTCAACTAAGCTATGAAATGACAGCATGCATTGTTTAAACATTTTTATATGTCATTCATCATGTGATTTGTCTAAAAATACTTCAACAAACACTGCAATATTGTCTGTGAGATTTACAGATTTACAGCCTATAAATTAGAAGTATCTTTACAAAGTATTTTGAACAATGACATTCTAAAACCTTAATAGTGAAAAATTTTTAAAAGGAAATTCAGAATTCATTTCACTTTGTGGGTCTTTCTAATAATATGCACAATTAAAAAGCACATTAATATTTCATGCAATGTGAAATATAACAAAAAATCCTATGCAAGAAAACGATTGCTTGACTAGAAAAATTCCTGTTAAAATAGTTTAATTACTATGGTAAATGTATTTCCATGTAGCTAAAAACTAAGACTTAACACAGTAATAATCACTATCTATACAGTGTGTACCTATCAGTGTATTCGAGTATTAATATGATCCTAAAAATTTGATTCACTCATTTTTACTAAATATTATATTCATTCTGACCTACCTTCAATTTCCTAGTATGTGTTGAAATGTGAAATAATGTAAGGAAAAATAAGAATAATAAAATATCTGAATTCTGAAACTGGCAAAAGGCATTGCAAAAGTTTCTGTGAGTTCATACAACTCCTTAATATACCTATAATCATAATGAGCAAATTAAGTTTCAAAAGTTTTCTCTTTCAAATACTATTTTTTATTTACAATAGACTATTGAATGGATGCAGAAAGTGTATTGATCTGCATTCGAAGTCAGGCCTTTCCTACTTTGGTGAGCACTCGTTACTCTGATATTTGAAAAGAGTTTTTTTTTTGTGGAAGTGCTAGTTATGGTGACAACCCTCAGAACACAGGAGTTGAGGCTTCTATCTAACTGTCTCACAGATGCTTTAGGGCCGTCAGCTAGTCGAAGTTTCCAGTGCTGTTTCTTCACCAAAGAGACCCTTAAGCCTCAACAGCTGTGTCTACACTTATGAGTGAAATGGACACAAAATAATTTGGTTATTCACATAAATATAAATTAATCCAATCAAGATAGGTAATCATTAAATACATACAAATGTGTACATAATATTGTTAAGGGAAATGGTGAACTTAACTTGGAAAATTAAATTATTCTTTCACTTTAAAAAGAAGAACATTGCATTTATGTATGAAATTTCAAGTGAAATTTTAAAATTCTTTTTTTAAATTTTTTTATTAGTATTTATTCAGTTGTGCATGTGTACGTATGTATGTGCGCGCGTGTGTGTGTCTGTGTGTGTGTGTGTGTGTCTGTGTATGTGTAGAACCACGGACGAATTCGGGAACCACCATGGACGCCTCCACCTCCTTCTGCCCAGGGATTCACAGGCTCTGCCCTACCAAGACGGGAACGCAGGCCGCCCCGCTTCCACCTGGCGTCTATAGGTAGGATCTGGGACCTGAACTCAGGATCTTCCGCCTGCAAGGCAGAGGCTTAACCCCTGAGCCACCTCTCCAGCCCCTCAAAGTGAAATTTTAAAAAGGAAGTTTGAAAAGAATACTGAACGTGAGATGAGCAACAAAAAAAGAATTTCTCTTAAAAAATTAATGAATGAATGAATGCTAACAAATAAGTTAATTTGTGTTTGCTTTACTGTTCTGATATTGCTCCTCTTGATATTGTCACTTTTAAAATGTGTTCTATTATAATGGCATGAAATAAATGTAAAATTTTACAATTCCAAGATGTAATTGTTATATATTGAAATATTTGTATTACTACTGAATTACCTGAACTAGTTTCTAACACAAAGGTTTTAAATATTATATTTGAATATCACTAATGTCATTTTATTTACTGTGAAAATATGTTACATAATAAAGCCAAAATCAAATAAATAATAGTTAAATGACATAGAGAACTTAAACTTTATCAGCATGCTTTCTAGACATGGTTGAGAATTTTTATTTATTTCTTCATATACAGATAATACATATACTACAGATAATTTAATAATAAGCATAGACCTGCTTTTCAAAGCATAACAATAATAAATATCAATGTGTTAGTACCAGAAACAAATTATGAAAAGGAATAGTAAAAGAAAATGGTATCAGTTTTCATCATGAAATACTATCAAGTTAAAATTATCTTCCTCAATTTTATGTCTTTTTACTTCCTGTTATCACTAGCATTTATTAAACCATAAGTTACATTATGTTGGTTTACTTATTAAAATTTAATAAGTTCAACTGTATTTTCAAAATAGAAATGCACAGTGTTACCCATACAAACATAGATTTGCCTTAAGTTAAAAAGAAATAAATGTCCTTTATTAGTTGGTATATTGTGTTTATTAATTAGGTAAAATGTATAAGGACAATATACTTCTGTCTTTGTAGCAAATCAAATTATTCACAATAGTACTTTTAATCTTTGAGTTAAAATTTAAATGTTTTCTTTCTCATATATTTCCATTTAATTTACCCACTCTATTCAACACATGAAGGTAGTAGAGAAAGTTTTTTGTAAAGCTATCAAACTTTTAATTGTTGCAAACACATATTAAATATATGAGTAACAGAATGAACTTGCATTCTTTTTATAAATTCATATTGAAAATCTATTCACTAGAGAGTCCGAGGGAAAGATATTGAGTTTTACTTTTCACATTTTATTTCTCCATTGCAATTCATTTTAACTACACAATCACTAATGTACATCATTGTTTTAAAAGATATGTTTCCAAATCAGGCTGACCCTAAGTTCAAATCAGACACGTCCTAAAAAGATCTCTCCCAATGAAAATGATTATTTATTTAACCCATAAAACATTAAATATAATTTAATAAATTTTACTCTCAAGTACTTTCCATTATGAATAATAAATTACATGCTTATCTTCCTATGACTAATTGGTAGAAAACCATGAATTTATGAATGAAAGATATTCATTTCAAGTATTCAAATAGTTTGCTTCATTTTTCATCTCTCTTATTTCATTGAATAATACATTTTAAAATAGGCAATCATTTGGCCATAATTATTTCATATTTGATTTCTGAAAACAGTTGAACTATGAATTAGTAATTGATAAACAATTAAAGGCTTATTAATTTCCCCATTAGAAAAAGCAGATGAAAACATATATTGCAGATGTGATTTTTATCTGAAATGCACAATACTTGAATGTCTGACAAACATTTCTGCCAAGACATTGAAACTTCATTTAAAAGCCACAGTTGATGTGATTGTTAAAGGTTTGGCAGTCATTGGGCTAAATGAAGGGCAAGCAGTATCAGAAGCATCATGCAATTAGCACACCTGATGTGGTTAATCACTAAAAAAGCTGTTCTTTCCATGGATGAAATATAGGTGACCACTGTCACAAGCATAGAGACAACAAGGGTCTGTTATATGAACATTGCCATGCAATGTTTTTCTGTGAGAATTTCAGATTTATTCACATGTCACATTCCTGTATTAATAGTTCCTTTTCAGTTACTTTGGTTTTTTTGTGGAAATTTTAAGGAATCTAAAGCTAGTTCATTTGTTTTAATTTCCTATGGAGTCTTAGTTTTTATCAGGAATCTTTAAAATATTCATATTCTTTGAGGCAGTAATTGTGTATCAAATCTTACAGAAATAATTACAGATGTTATTGTAAGGATATCTTTGGCAGTATATTATTTGCAATTTTAATTATGTATACTAGGTATACACTAAATACCACATTTCAACTATTAATACTTCACTATCCTTAACTTTTGTCTATACCATTTATTCCAGCTCTGTAATTTGATTAAAGAATGTATAATCATTTGTGAATATCACAGTAATAATTTTGAAGTTTTACAATCTTTGAGAACTAAAATTTTCATTTTTAATGTGGTCTCATTAAAATCTTGCTGAATAAAGAGTATCTGAACATAATCTTCTAAACTTTTGTTTGTATTAGTAATGTAGCAATTTCTGAAACTTTGTAAAAACTTTTTTTTGAGTAAGGAAAACAGTATAAAATGTCTAGCTTGAATGGGCTTGAAATAGGAGTCTAAAACTAAACTAAGTCTCATACGTGATTTCTGAAATCTAATTAAATATGAAAATATAATTATATGCCTGTATTAATAGTTCCTTTTCAGATGCTTGACTCATTTTCTTGTGGAAATTTTAAGGAATCTATAGCTAGTTAATTTGTTTTAATTTCCTGTGGAGTTTTAGTTTTTATCAGGAACCTTTAAAATATTCATATTCTTTGAAGCAATAATTGTGTTCCTAGTATCAAATCTTACAGAAATAATTACAGATATTATTGTAAGGATATCTTTGGCAGTATATTATTTGCAATTATAATTAGAATAGCTCATTATTTATAAAAGTAATTATAAAATGTGTATGTAATTTTTCACAAAATATGAACATGCTTCAATAAAGAATTGTTCAATTACAGTTTTGAAAATTAAGTTGACCAAAAGTAGTGATCTTGATGAAACTTTAGGGTCAAGTGTTCACTCAATATATAATATTAACTGTTCAAAGAAAGGCTTAAATTATATACTACAAAATATCCATTGTGCTATTGTGATTATGTATACTTAGTTATATAGGTATATATACATACATTATCATTTAACAATATTTATTGAGGAGGAAACTCCATGTAAATGATCATTGCTTCATATATGTTTGTAAGAGAAAGAGACAGAGAGAGAGAGAGTGAAGGGGTAGATATATGTCACTGTACACAGGTGGAGGTCAGAGGACAACAACTTACTAAATTATCTCACTGGGCATCAACTGAATGATTCTTTTAAAAAGAAAATTGCAATCACCAACAATAAGGTAATAGGCAGCAATTATTTTCAATTAAGCATTACTATTTATTTTTACAGGCATTGTGTCCTCAGTTTCTATAATATTCCATGCAATCTGTTTCCCAGAGGTTCTTTGCCCTGCAAACAACCATCACAAACTTACCCCTGTGTGTTCTGTGCAGCACATGCCAGAAAAGCAGAAACTAGTTTGGTCCTAATGCTCAGAACTGATTTCACTGAGATCTACAATCCTTGCTTCTCACTCCCCTCCCCTCTCGAGTCTCACAAGTTGTTGAGAATAACATTCTGTACAATACATATCTGACTTGTTATTCAGTAAGTTGTTTAATGAATCTTGTTGTTCAGAATGATTTTTTATTAAATTTTATCACCAACTTTGTATTTTAAAGTGGGAAAAGACTTTGAATCACTGAAATCCATAATAAATGAAATGGATATGCATACAATAATTTGAATGGTATACAACACATATATGTACCAAAATATCATATGGTACCTCATGAATATGTATAATCTCCATGTGTCAGTTGAAAGAAAACAGAATTATCTCAAATATCTACTAGTGGATATGAAATGAAAGATTAAATCTACTGACTACTGTACATTATTCATTTGGTACTTCTAATTAGAACACATCAAAAATCTATGAAGAGGAAAGTTAAATACACCTGAGAATAAGTTTCAGCTCTTTCCTAACAAAGTCAATTCTGATATTTAGGGTCATTTTCCAACAATAAAATTAGAGTTATTCCGTCTTCTTTGAAAGTTTCAGAAGTAATCCATTTTCCATTAGTGAAATATGGAATGTAAATTATTTTAATGATAAAAGCTAGAATATACACATGATGACAGTCAAAATTGACTACTTAATCCTCATTGTATCCAAATAATTCATAATTCAAATGTTTTCTACTTAGATTTTTGTATCTATTAATCAATATTTCATATGTGCTTTAGATTATCATTTAACTGATAGCATGATCCTAGGCAAATGAGACTCACTTTGTATCTGTGATATAAATTTATATGTGTAATTATTATATAAATTTACTGTTTTATACAATAGCCCAACTGTCCATCGTAGCATCGGGAAAAGTCTATAGTACCATCAAAATTTTCAAGGATTCTTGTTCAATACTCAGGAGATTTCAAACTAAACTATTTAATCATAGATTGTTCCTGAAGGAAAAGATTAAATTTTCATTTAGCCTTGGGAATTTACACAGATCTTCTTTTCCTACCTTGTTAAACTCTATCAGTCACTGAACATTCTCAGCTTAAAACATGTTCTGCTGCATTGAACCCCAATTGTTAGGTCCCAGTCTAAGTCATCCAGTCACTTTTCTCCTTCAGACTTATCATCTAGATAATTGGTGAATGATTTTAATTATTTACAAGCTATCTCAAGTGTATATCTTCCCTTTCACAACTGCCATCACATAAATTCTGATCTTTTTTACTTCATGTATGGTTACTGACTTTCATCATCCCTTGCATGTGACTGCTAACCTCCTACAATTTATTTGCCCATCATTGCTAAGCCTACCTTAGCAATGCACAAACAGCAAAACTGAAAACAACAACCAACCATAATTTAGAACACAAAAGGCCCTACAATGTTCACCCAGAATCAGAATCACCCAAATCCCTCCCCATACTAAAGTTCAGGGAAACTTGTGGAAGAGAGGACTGCAAGATTGTAAGAGCCTAAAAATGGGGAGACCACCGATAAGTAAGATACTCCACTCAAGCCTGAGCTCCAGCAACCAGGATATTACTACTGTCCTCAACAATGACTGACATAACAAGCCTTCAAAGTTTGGCTCTGATCTCAGGGGAGAAGACTTCAGGCAGTAGGATCCTTAGAAACAAGGGGTTAAACAGATAAAACGGAGTTCCCATATTAGTGGGTGGCCTAAGTCAAGGGCCCCTGAAGTATGCCACTGAGTCCTGAACCCTCATTAGTATAGATGACTCAGAGGGAAATTCAGCGCTTATATAATGCTCTGTAGGATGAGAGTAAGCAGTCAGGAAACATCAAGAGAAGGAGAGGAAAGAGGGGTGAGAAAGAATGGGGGGAGAATGGGATGGGGGGACACTAAGGAAAAGAGGGGGAAGGAGAAGAGGGGAGTATCTATTGAACTTGTATAACTAGGTAAAAAAATATTAATTTTTTTAAAAAATAAAAAAATTAAAAATTAAAAAGAAAAGATCTACCTTAATAATTGCTTTGTGTCAAGTTCTTCTCTGCACATTCTCACTAGCTTTTACTGATTGCTAAAATGTTTTCATTTGTATATTAAATGCAAAATTTATGCATTAAGCTTCAGTGGGGCTTTTTGTTATGGTAATATTTTCAATTTACCCTTTACTGTGAATAATTTTAAGTTGCCAAAAGAATTGACATTATATGAAAAAAACTTTACAAGCACCTCTCATCTCTTTGGCACTATTTCTAGCATCCTTCCATGTCTACAAATAAGAAAAATTGTCCCCTTATCTAGTTTTCACTGTCAACTTTTATGTATTCATCGATATTCACATGATAGGCCTGAAGCAATTTGGCTTTAGTTATTATTCACTTTGAAGTGTTGGTATGTGTCACTTGCCCACCATGAAACCAAACATTGTTTATCAATGTTTGGATAGCACAAACCTCTACTAAGGTAAGGGCAGTGCCAACAAATCAGGAATTAAGCTTGTTTCAGAGTGATATTATTACTCAGAGCCTTGTAAACTGACTGTCAATAGTAACTATTGAACCATTTAATAACTATATGTGAGAATGTAGAAAAGAATGAAAACTACATCATTTTGAAGAATGACTAAAGCTTCATTCATTATAATTACCTAATTTTTGACTCCTTTAATGTTTTAATAAATAATACGTTAAGAACACCAATAGTGTGAAAGGAACAAATCAGTTTCCCACATATAGATATCACATTAATCACTGTCTATGGTATACATTCATCTTTGTAAATTATTACAAAGATTTTTGTGGTGACACAATATTGAATCAATCTGGCTTTCATTGTGACATTGAATCAAAGCAAATGTTTCAGACTTCTTGTTAAAATTATTCATGATTCAGATAAAATCCCCTCAAGGAAGTATTAATAACAATGTTGTATCATGAAAGAGAATTTGAGTACTTAACATTATGGAACTGACATCAGAGAAAGCTTAGTTTCCTCTGAAGAAAATAACAGCTATCCACTGATGACATTAACAAATATACTGAGCTTTCAAATGACAGAATCTGTCAGGAGCAAACTTGCTGAAATGAAAGAACTTATCTATATTTGCAACTATCCATTTAGTAAACCAAGTAAAATTTTAACTTTTTATAAAAATAAAACTAAGGAATTAGCTCAATAATGCCTTTTTCTTTTTACCATTCAGCATTTATAAGATGGAAGTTAATAAAATGTTGTCTCATACATGCAAAAATAATTAGGTTGATAAATGTTATGTTTCAATAATCTTGTGCTAATAAGTTTATGTGGTATGTGGAAATCCATTATTAGATATTGTTTATACATTCTGTAGTTTCAAGAACAAATCCCTAGCAACCTGGAATAATCTCTAGGCACATAACAATATGTTTGACACATTAATAACAAATGCTTGAATGTAAGCTAGGTATAATTAAAAAAATCATTACAAGCTTTTCCATTCAAAGTTAAATATAAGTATGCAGATTAAAAACTATGCATATTGCATCTATGTGTGGGTGGAGCATAACTTGGGAATAAATTTAATAATCCAACATGTGAAAAATAAAATTACAGCTCAGATAAACAAATTTAAGAAGAAATTTATTTCCTATCCTCAGGGATTCAGAAGCCTAGTGTTTAAAAAAAAATTTGGTATGTCATAGAAGCAACAAAAGCACTACTAGAATTCTTGGTAAAATGCAAGACAGAAGCCTGAAAAAACCTGGCCTCAGGAGAGATGTTCCTTAACCTTTTTTATTTAAAATACATGTTCTTATGAGCTACAGGGGATCTTGTATCATACCCTGAAGAGGCACACTTAGCCCTTTCTTTAGAAAATGTTCAGTAAGTGAGGACTTTCCTGCTCTTTTTTTTCTTAGTGATTTTTTATTATCCCTTTTGGCAAAATGTCACTTCTAACATTATTTTTCTTCACATCTCTATTGCTCTAGATGGACTCACCTAAACTGATGGATTTCAGAATCTGTATAAATAAATGGTTTATGGAATTAATTTGGCAAAATTAAGTAAATACTACTATGTTGCAAACACTACTGTGTGGCAACTTTAAAACCTTATTTTTTTTTCCATTGTAAATATGTCTTCTTGGTTCCATAATACAAAGCCCCATTTAGTAGCCCTGTGACATGTTTGCCAGTCTCATTGAAAGTTATACATCGCATTCAATCACAGGGTATCTTTTTACATAATTAACTTGCCTTCTTTTTTAAAATATCAATTTAATTCACTGTTTATTTTCTGAATGAGGAAGTATTCTGCATGTCCTTTTTTGTATACACTATATAAAGTAGTATTAGCAGTAAATACTTGAATTCATCTTTCCTGTTATAACTCACTATATTCTGAGCACGAGAATGCAATGTCAATTACATGTTCCAAAAGAATGTATATTACTTTTTTTCATTGTGTCTGTTCTCAGTGATTTCTGTTACAATCTTTGCCTTCTCTGCATTCCTTTTATACCAAATAACACTATTTAATTGCTCAATGATAATATCAAAATTTTAAATATAACCATATCCATAATTCTGCTTTCAATATTCAAAACATTAAAATTTTCTAAACTTTTTGTGTTTTGTTCATTTTGTTTGCTTATTTGGGGGATTATTTTATAGATTGGTTTTGGTTTTATTTTTCTCCAGTCCAAATGTGTAGAATACAACCTGGCTTTGAACTCAAGTCCTCCTGCTTTATCTTCCCGACCCCCAGTTCTAGGGTTATAGAAGTAGAGCATCACCTTGGCCTAGAACTTCTCTATTTCCTACAGGAGTTACTGGTACTATGACATAATGAAAATGCAATAAATTGCAACTGGACATCCCTACCAAACTTTTATCATTGCTTCGTAATATCTTGGTGACTTTAGATTGGTTAGTTTCTCTCGCCAAACGTATTTTAATTGAGAAAAAATAGGCAAATATATATATAATTCAGTTGTTTGAAAACTTTGTTCCAAGTTACAGTTGTAAGTGGAGACTTCCATAAAATTTAGGAATGAATGAGCATTGTTTTATTTATAAGATAAAAATCTTCCATCATTTAATCAATTAATTCCTCTCAATCGATTTTTTTCTCACCCCAGCTTGTAATTCTAGATAACAGCTGTTTTGTTTCTTGGGGAAATTCTTTTGTATGTTTGGTTTGCTTTTCAACTTTACATTTTTTTTTGTTTTATTTCCTCTCGTTATTTTGTAACTGAGCATTGAGAGCTCCTTGAAGGATAAAAGAAATGATATACATATATGAGTAGAGAGAGAGAGAGAGAGAGGAGAGACATTTTCCACACTTTTTAAAGAAATTTACTGGAGATGAAGTTTAAAAGTTCGGAGACTAGATTGGAGGGATAGCTCGTGTCAAGACTCTATTTCTCAAGCAGAAGGTATTCCTGACTTAGGATCCCTGGTCCCATGTAAAATGCCAGGCAGAAAGAGCTTGGCCTGCACTCCTGACCCTGGTGGCAGAAGTCTGAGAAACCCTAGAGTGAAACACAAAGGAGGCAGAAAGGAGTCAAGATGATTCCAGAAGTCACCTTTGGTCCTCCACAAGAACACACAGTGCTCTCTGACAGACAGACAGAGAGACAGACAGACAGACAGATACACACACACATATACACACAAATAATTTTTTTTAATTTTTCCTTCCTTCCTTCCTTCCTTCCTTCCTTCCTTCCTTCCTTCCTTCCTTCCTTCCTTCCTTCCTTCCTTCCTTCCTTCCTTCCTTCCTTCCTTCCTCTCTCTCTCTCTCTCTCTCTCTCTCTCTCTCTTTCTTTCTTTCTTTCTTTCTTTCTTTCTTTCTTTCTATTAACTTTAACTGGATGAGGAAAACAGTGTAATTCACATCTTAAGAAAGTGTTTGGGGGACTGGAGAGGTGGCTCAGGGGTAAGCCTCCGCCTTGTAGGCGGAAGGTCCTGAGTTTGGATTCCAGATCCCACGTATAGACGCCAGGTGGAAGCGGGGGGGGGGGGGGGGGGGAAGATAGGGGGATGGGGGGATGGGGGGGTGGGAACCAGCCTGCGCTTCTGGTCCTGGTAGGGCGGAGCCTGTGAATCCTGGGGCAGAAGGAGGTGGAGCCATCCATGGTGGTTCAGCGAATTCGTCCGTGGTTCTACAGGTACACACACACACAGACACACGCGCACGCATATGCACACAGTTTAATAAATAATAATAAAAATTTTTTTTAAAAATTTAAAGAAAGTGTTTGGGGGCTGGAGATGTGGCTCAGGGGTTAAGCCTCTGCCTTGCAGGCAGAAGGTCCCAAGTTCGGATCCTAGACCCCACGTATAGACACCAGGCAGAAGCGGGGGTGGCCTGCATTTCTGGTCCTGGTAGGGCAGAGCCTGTGAATCCCGGGACAGAGTAAACAAGGAGGAGGTGGAGCGTCCATGGTGGTTCCCGAATTCACCCGTGGTTCTACACACACACACACACACACACACACACACACACACACACACATTCATAATTGAATAAATAATAAAAAAAAGAATTTAAAAAAAAAAAGAAAGTTTTTGTCCAACAACAAACCATAATTCAGAACACCAAAGACCATACGTTATTCACCTGGAACCAGATCAGCCAAATCTCTCCCCATCCTAAATCTCAGGTCACCTTGCGGAAGAGGGGGCGGCAGCAAGATTGTAGGAGCCTAACAGTCTGGATGAAGGATATGCAAGATACTCCACACAAGTTAAGGATGTAGTAGACATAATCGGACTTTGCATGGCCTGCACAATGGCTGACATGTCAACGAACTCTCAAAGTCTAGCATGGATTACAGGAGAGAAGGCTCCAGGCAGTAAGATCCTTAGAGGCAAGGGATTAAATAGTCATAATAGAGTTCCCATACTAAAGGGGAGCCCAAGAAAGGGTTCAGGGTTATGCAACTGAGTTCTTAGCCCTCACTAAGGTGAAGGACACAGAGGGAGGTTTGGCATTCACACAAAAGGATGCTCCAGGGGATGGGAGGGAGGAAGGGGGAGGCACTGGGAGAGAGCAAGGGAAGGAGGGAGGTGAAAAGAAGAGGAGAAGGAGAGAGAGTACAAAGGGGTACTAGGGAGGGGAGGAGGGAGGGAAAGGACAGGGGTACTTACTGAGCTTGTATGATTAGGAAAAAAATAAAATAAAATGTGGAAGAAAAAAAGTTTGTCTTGTTGATGGTTGTTGATTAGATAGGAGGAAAACAAAGACCACCTGAAGAGAATTGAGACACTGAATGGAATAAATTTCAAGTATAATTTAGAAGTAAAAGATGTATGTTGAGATCAGGAACAGCAAAAGGAAAGATACACACACTGTAAAATTTCAAAAACATCTTATTGTTCATACTCTTACACATTAATTCAACTGAGCATCTGTCACTTGCCAAAGAGACCATTCCTCAGAAAATTGTCATTCACCAAGATGTGCTATAGAGTAGGAGAAATGCTTGTCATATTAATGGGATAATTTACTGATACATCCAAAAGTCTCTCCAAAATGCAGTGCCTGACAGATTTTCAGAACTAAAACAGACCAATATTTTCCTTTCTCCCTCTTTCTATCTCTTCTTTGGAATTCCAGTTAAAATCTTAAGCATTTTTTTTTACTATCTGGACATTTTTTGTCTTTTTCTGAAGATCCCTTCCACCATTTCTAGATGTGTATTGCTAACTCTCACTCAAAGGGCATAGTTTTTTCTCTTTCTCCTCAAAGTAACTACTGAGACAGCTATTCTGCCTTTCATTCGCACTTAAACATTGATAAAGTAGTCCTCAAGATAAAAAAAAAATATGTGCTGCAGGGCTGGATATGCAGATGAATGCTGCTGTCAGAGCTGAATTAACTGATTGCATTCACATGATCTTACACATTTGGACATTTAAAGGTTTCATTAAAATGATACTTAAAAAGAGAGCATCATCATAGCTGTAAGAGAAAAAACAAGGAAAATTCACTGTGATCATTATCAACAAACTGAAATTAGTGGTATTTGTGATTACTTATCTTCTAAGTTATACTTATTGTTCAGAATGATTTCAAATAAAAAAAAAACCTCTTTCATACAGCAATCATGGCATTGGAAAGAAAGACAGAAGTAAACATATTTCTGCCCTGTGGAACACTGAACTTTGATAAATGATCAGTTTGGCCACTGGACTCTTTTCATTTCTAAGCTTCCTTTGGTATATCATTACCTGATTGATACTGAAATGAAGGTCTGTTCAAGTAATTCTATTGAAAATGAAAATATTTAGTTATATAGGCACAAGAGAGGGAGGGATAGAGATGGATTCAAGAAGGGTGAGATGTGAGGGAGAGGAATGGGGAGGGAGAGGGAAAGGAAGGGAATAAAGGACAAACAGTTATTATGTTCATATAAAAGGAAAATTCTTAGTTAAAAAAGGAAAATGAAAATTTTTAACTATTTACGAAATCAGGTGTATACTCCTTAATATGGCATTAAAATGCTTTTACTTCACATTCCCTTTTTCCTAGTTTTCTCTAATATAATCTTTGTCATAATTAGATACGGGTGTCAACTTGACAGTTATAAAGAATGAGTAATTGAATTTACCCTTGGTAAAGCTACAGGAGATAGTCGAAAACTAAGTCCCAGTCCATGGAGAGTGGGATTAGTTCCTAGGCAGGCGGATAAAATGGATGAAGCTGGTTACAGAAGTGACATTTTTCAGTATATTTGGCCAGACATGCTGGTATGGCAAGAGGAGGTTATCCTTCTCTTATTAGTCCTAGAGATTTGATGTGTCCATTCCCCTTGTCTCCTGCTATTGGTATGAGCTATCTTGTCAAAATAAACTAACACCTATGACTGCACATTAATAATCTAAAATAATGCCCATCTTTCCATAAGTCATTTTGTCATGAATTTATCAGCAACAGTTAGATGAACTAGAAAATGTTATATCCTGTTTTAATGAAAGTATTACATTTATATTATAACCTTATGAGTTAAAAAATCCTTAGGTTGATATTTTCTTTAGATTGAATCTACTGTCTACTGTTTTCTAATAAGATGAAGTTATGACACACTATTTCATAAATTTTGAATTTTTTTGCTTAATATCCTAAAATTGTCAAAGGATTTCTTGACATTATTTCTTGTCTTAAAATAATGATCACACTTAGGAATAAACGTTCATATGTCTACATAAAGATTACTAAGTAAAAATCAAACAGTAATTAAAATGAGGAAGGTAATGCACAAGGTCACAAGAAAGTATCAATGTCTTTCTCCAACATGAATTTAAGAACCTCAAAGAAAATAAAACCAAAAGCAGACAAATCAATTTCCATAAAATATACACTTTGCTTAAAAATAAACTCTCTCCAAAGTGTGGGGGAGTGCACATGCAAATTCTAAGTGCTACTCCAAATAATCCAATGCTATGGCTAAGTATTTATCTCTGCCAAATTTGTTTTATATCACCCCAAGATAAATTTTTATCATGTTAAAACTATTGTAGGAATGATATATATTTTTTCTGTATCTGGTATGAAACATGATTTCAATTGCATTACTCTGTTGTGATATCATAGGACAACAGATAAAATGATTTTTACAAAGGAGAGATTTTCATTATATTTGAAATTCATTATCTTATAAATTTTTGTCAAAGTGTAAGTAATAAAAGCTCAAAACTTGCAAATCAAATACAAGTTTGTATAGTTCCTACAATTAAAATAATAAAATTATCTGATGCAAAAATTAACACAAAATGACTTGTGTTTTTATTATTTATTTATCTCGTTTAGTGTGAATATCCAAGCCTTTCACTACAAATTGTTATGTTTGATCTGAGATACTGCTGCAGATCTCACTACAAATTCTTGATAATATGTGTGGCCACTTGCGTATGTAACATCAATTTTCAAAATTTCAAAATGTGAGATTGAAAAGTAAAGGAAAAGTGAGTTTAAATATTATAATGTTCTTGGTTAGATTTATCAAATTAATGTTTTTCCAGTTAGACCTCTCACTTGATTGTATTGATGCTCAGTCACTTTGAATAATCAAGGGATTTTCCACTGATAATATTTTCCTTCTAGTTGTATCTCTCCTATCTGTATTGATCCTCTGTTCTTTAATGTTTGCTGGTGATTTTGTATTTTGAGGTTTGTGGCAATTTTTTTGTTTTTTTGTTTGTTTGTTTAGCGTGTTTCTTCTTAAGGCAAGGGATTTTCTTTCTCTCCTTTCTGGTCATTTTTCCATTGCATGCATTTCCAGACAATCTCTATTTTTACACTACTTACCTATGACTATAGTCATGGGAATCTAGTGTGGCATGTCAGTTTTCAGACTGCATACGCAATCCTTAAAGCTCATTTCCTTCTTGTTTTTAAGTGTTTCCTGTTGTTTATTCCTGACCAGCTTTAGCCAGCATGACAAAATAGCATTTCACATCCCCCATTTCTTTACTGACCTTTCCTATCCTGTTGTAACTGATACTTCCTCATTTTCTTTCTTCCTGTGCATTTCCTTGGGATATGTCAAACTATTCATTACACTGCAGCCTTGGGACCATTTTCCACATCCAGTGATTGGGCTGTCTGTTGAATATATCTTATCTCCCAAAGTACAGTTAAGTACTAGGTTAAACTTCCTTCTATTTGAACTCTGCATTAAAAAATTATCAGTGATTTGTCCTTCTCCTTTGAAAGCATTAAATTACTGTGTGGATACTCAAACAATATCTTATTTTTACATCCTTTTTAACTTATGTTCATTACTAGACTGTAATATAAGTTCATTAAGAGTGTATTATGATATCTAAGAAATTTCCTCTTCATTGAAATGCAGGATTTATGTAAGCAGTGATTTTTTTTCATTTATTCCTTAATCCTCACCTCTTGGCAAAAATGTCTGACACAACCTAGAAACCAAATAAATGCTGAATAAGCATTCAACATAGCAACTGCAATTTATTTCTATATACATGTATGTATGCATAAATAAACATGATAGTATATGTAAATATATGAGGAGTTAATTATATATATGAGAAATATATATATATGAAGAATTAATTAAAGCTTCAGTATGTATTATTCCAAATGATTGTTTCTTCCTTCAAAACCATGAGCTTTATATCATTAAACATTAAGCTATAGATGTTAGATCATATATTTGAAACTGGGGCGACAAGTAGTGTGTGAGACATGAAATAAAAGCATCTTAGAATAATTTTTCTTTAGATCAAAATGGTGTTACTAGAATAATATATTTTTTAGACTTAGGTGTTAGCTACACTGAGCCATTAGCTACGATATATTCTAAAAAGTCTAGGCTTCATTGTAGATATTTTATAGAGATATTGAATGCACAAAAAAATTTAACCTATACATAAAAGATTTTCTTATCAGGTTCAATTGTTAATGAATTCTATCTCTTCTTGACAAATAAGTGCTGAGACGTATAGAATTGTACTATGGCTCATGTATCTTGTCTCATAATATGTTTTTCATTAAGTTAATTAAGTTAATTAATAACCTATGCCATGTCTCACAAATTTATAGACTTTTACTTATCTTATTAACAATATAATTTTCAGACCCCTTCTTTTGCTACTCCAAAATCATAGAGTATGACATTTCTAAGATTCTGTCTATATCTAAGCTGTTCTTTTTACTGTCCAAATGTTTTCCCTGAAGTACATTCATACTTCCTTCACCTTGTTCATTAATTCAGTCATTGTTCCTTGAGTGGTGTAAGTCACACTCAAGATTGAACTATATACCAAGTTTTATAGTACCTATTAGTTAGATGAAGATTCTATAGGAAAAGAAACTGAAGATAAGCTTTATTTTTTGTTGTTTTTCTCAGAAACTCTAAATGGTACAGCTTAAAGTAATGAATCATTGGGTCGCTTTAATTATTTTTGAAAAACAAACCAAAATTAGTCATTTAGAGGAAATCAACACATTATTTGAAATGTATAACACTTTTAATTCATGTACGCTAAAAAAATACTAAGTAACCCTAATGATGTGGACCAGAAATACATCTTTTACTTTATTCATTCTTACTAGTCTTTCACATCACTGAAAGCTTCATTTTCTACTATCTGTATGCCCTTAAGTATATAGGAATTAAGAGAAAGCTATTTTCTTTGTGATATAAACCAATGATGAGGTATAAGTATTCCAGGGATACCTTCACACCCAAGTCCCTCTGAGGTGCCCTGGTCAGACCTTGTGGGTCCCAAAGCAAAAGCATATATAAAACAAAAAGACACAAAAGTGAGATAGAGACTTGGTGGGAAAAGGTTGTTGAGGGTTAATAGAATTAAAGGGAATAAGAGAGAACAGAATGATTTGACCAGACAGAACTATATGTATGTATGAAAAAGAAAAACAATTTCTTTAAAATTAAAGTTTAAAGTATTGCCTATAGCAATCCTAGCAAGATTCTTATCACTAGGCTTTTAACAATCTCACCAGGTTTACATCTGTCATTCTTCATCTCATTCTTCCCTCCTACCTGTTCTTAACCACAACAATGCCACACATTGCTAATTCCATCTGTATGTCAAGAAGTGTCCTGGCTTCACTGTTCCTACAGTTTTATTATGCCTAGAGGGGAGAGGGAGCTACTTCACAAACCTCCAATCTCTTTAACCTGGGCTGATTTTCATTTGAATGATGCTTTCTCTGGTCCTATATCTCTTGGTACTGATAGATTGATTATCTGTCAAATTCTTAATAGGATGAGTTCCTTAAGTTCCATTCTTTCTGTGCTTCTAGTCATCTTTGTTTACATCCACACAGCCATCATTTATTAAATGAATGAGTGAAAGAGAACAATGAATACATGAACATCCCCACTGCATTCATCATTCCTCAAGGCTCCTGAATATAGAGCCAAGTGAGGGAAGTGTAGTCATTGTTAACAGAGTAAAAGAAGGGCATACAGTCCCAGTGCTTGGAGACAAAGAACTCTCTAAAGCTGTTGATTGGATCTGGAACAATCATCTTATTATGCTTTTGGAGTTTTCTTTGGAGCTATACTGTGGAATGGAGCATTACGTCCTGAAACAAGACTACTCATATCTTCATATCCATGAAGAAATTTTAAAAAATACTGCAGAGATCTGATGTGCCTGATGAAGACTTTAAGGTCTCACCTGAGTGTTATTAGAGAGACATGCCAGGATGGAAGAATGTCCAGACTGGAAAATTATAAACTGTTATGAATTGTGACACTTCCTTGATCCTAACAAAGGTGTTAGAAGAACCCATTCAGTGCAGGATTTCAACTTGAACCCTTCCTCCTGCACTGATGCTTTTCAATATGACTCTAATAAAAGCAGGAGACTTCCAATATCTGAACAGGCTACCAATGAGAAGTAATACAAAATTTCTGGGAAGTTTTAGATCTGTTATAAAAAATTATTAATATGGTCCTTAATTTTAATTAAAATATGAGGCAAATTATTCTGAATTTTATAGATTATAATAGCCACACTCTTAATCTCATAAATTAATACATGTATATTTAGATGATTATAAGAGTTACAAAAAATAAATATCTGTTTTCATTTTCTTTGTGACATTTGTGTGGTACAATAACTCTAAGACAAGGAATATATAACCTTTCAGATTTTGAGAAATAATGGCCCAACATACCATAGTGGGATTTTTAGAAAAAGTTGTAGTTGTGCTTATTAGAAGACGAGATTCTCAAAATTGTACAGTCTTTCATCAATCATCTCATTCTAGTTAGGAGACTTACAATAAGCAACAAATGTGAAAATGATAAAAATCTCTGTTTTCATGCTTGCAGCTGCTGAATTGCACAAACAGATATTTACACATGAGAAAAAGATCCCACTGACACTTTTAAAGTTAAGTGAACTGTGGTTCGGACACAATGTTAACTAAGCAAAAGTGAACTGAAAGTGTTCACTGTTTGGTAAATGTTTTATCCAGTAAACACTTGACCAGGTGATTTCTAAAATTCCTAGAAGATAGACTAGGTGGGTGAGGTATTGACATTGAAAATAAATATGATGTCATAAAATCTAACAAGTCTGGAAGGAATTGCAACCTTGGAAAATAATACAATTTTTACAATGTCACTTACATGGATAATGAAGTAATAATGCCTTTAAGTTTTTGTACATGATTTTTGACATTAAATATTAATAGGTTTCTTCTCATTCCCATATAAGACAGTAAGCTTCAATTTCCTTCCTGAGGGGGAAAAATTGTTGTTAATGTGTTTACAGCAGAACATCTTTTAAATATTAGCCCTGAATAGTTGGCAAATGGCTGCTGAGAGGACAGGCATGGCCTCCCTATTCTTGTTTATATGGAGGTGGATTTGCTGCCCTTGCCTACCAAGGAAAGATATTCAAGGATAATAGCTTCATTAAGAGAATCAGAAATGCAGAAACTATAATGTGAAACACAACTCAGAAAAGGTACTTGAATAAGAGAAGTTCTACTCTGGCTAAAATTTTGTTTTGGGTTTAGAGAATAATTGTGAAGTATATGTGGTAGTTAATATTGTCCACTTGACAATATTAATCCCTGGCCACACCCCTGAGAGTAGACTGCATTAGACTCTATGCATGCCAGTTAGAGATCACCTAGATTAGGTTAATGGAAGTGTGAAGTATGTGGGCAGCATCATTCTATGCACTGGACATCTGGAATTAGTAAAAGGAAGAAAGTGATCAGAAAGCTAATATTCATTGCTCTCTGTTTCCTGACTGTGGATGCAATTCAAGAAGCTTCCTTAAACTCCTGCTGCCCTGCTTTATCACAATACCCTCAAACTCTGAGGCAAAACAAACCTTTTCTCCATTATGTTGCTTCTTGTCAGAAATTTTGTTACAGCAATAAGAAAAGTAGCTAATGCATTAAAGTTAAGTGTAGACACAGTCTGCAATCTTTGGACTCAATTATTTCTACAAATCTGTGCATTCAACATTCACCCAAATAAGCAACTACAATAAGCAATTACCCAAACACAGTTTTGCTCATTGAGTCATTCATGGTAAATGGCAGGTTACAAAACAAATCATAAACTGTAACCTTCTCACATATAGCTGAACACAGCTCTACCATTTAATTCTGATCCACAAAACAAATTCCTAGGTCACTTAAGGAAGCCTGGGCCTATTTTGTTTCTATATCCTATAAGCTACATTTAAATATTGTCTTAAATGTTGGAGAGACAACAAAAATTATTAGTTTTAGCTTTCTGCAGTTCTTTCAGAACAGGATAAGAAATACTTAGTATAAATTTGCATGAAAGACGGAATTAATTGTAGTCAACCATGATTGTTTGGCATATTTATCCTCACATTTTGACTAGCTTTTAATATCTGGATTTTAATCAAAGATTTTATTTTGAGACTTTATTGTTCTTGTTATTATAACCCAGAATGTAATTTGCAAGGCTAAAATTTCTAGCAACAAATATAATAGAAGATAGAGACTCATAGATTTAAGTAGAAAAGTAGAAACTTCTTTTGAAATGAGAAAGGAGAAATAATTTGAGTAAATAATCCCTCCTCTGGAGAAAAGAAGTATAGGAATGAATATCCAAGATAAAAGACTAAGATGGGCATAAGCCTTTGATTTACTGGCATTGATACATCCACATCCTTGGGTGCTAGTTGCCAAAGGAATTGCAATGTAAAATTTTACCTATCTTATAGCCAATTGGTTTCAGTCCATATGAATAGAATAGGGCTATTTATCCTTGGAAAGTTCAGAACTTCCACTGGGAATTTATAAGGACTTTAGAGAAATTGCTGGCAAACATTTATGAAGACACCATTTATTTGTGAGAAATCACAAGAAAATGCTAACTTTTTGGTTATTCTTAAAAATCACAATCATTATAGAACTTCTGGTAGATAGAAATTCATAGGCTAAGTATTAATATTTTCTTAAAGAATTTGAAGTGTGAATAATATGCAAAGCATAAGTTAGCTTCATACCTGTTGAAAGATATTTATTTAAAAAAGTGTATCTCTTTTACAAAAAGAGAGTATTTTATATATATTATTTTCTAGTTCTTGTTGCAAGTCAGTTTTCCCTGACAAAAATTATCAAAACAATGAAATTAAAGTGAATGTATTTTAATGAATTTCTGACAATTTTAATAAACATGTGTAATGAATTTTTGACAATTTTAATAAAAATGGCTTAGTAGGCAAATATATTTACCATTATAACTACTGCATTATTTAAATTGCAAGACCTTTAGTTTGACTATCATCTGTTTGTCATGTGCCAATTAATCTTTGATCTACCTGCTTACCAAACATTTATTCATACAGTCATCCACCTATGTACCTAAAACATTTGATAAATCATGAAGTAGATATGTAGAAAATTCACTTATCTGATGCAGAAGCAAAGCATGAAATGCACTAAAATATGAAGGAATAAGCACATTTTTAAAGCATGATTTCAACACAGTAAAAAAAACTAAAATAAGTTCTTACTAGAGAATTTCTTAACACAAATTATTAAAGTTATCTTCAACTCTATAGTACAAAACATCATACCTTCAATTAACTGCTGAATCCTATCTTGTATTTTCGCTAAAAAAATGGGTCATACACACTAGAATGTATGTATGTAGAATTGTTAAGCTGATAGTAACAGAAATACTGAATTATCAGAAACAGAATGAATGGAAATAAAAACACTTGAAATAATAAAATGAAATCACAAAAGGTGTGAAATATCTTCAAAGAAAAACCATTACAAAGGAAAAATGTGACGATTATTTTTGGAATTGATTTCCATTTCCAAATTTAAAAATTATAATGAAGAAATGCAACATGCTTATAAATTGTGATCCTTTAAATAGGAATCAATCACAAATTAGGCAACAGAAAAAAGAGAATACAAAACCCTACTAATTTTTTAATTGAAATCTCTATAAACATTGAAACAAATTTAGTAAAAGAAAAAAAGATCAGTTTCCTTTCTTCAAAGCTCCTAATATCTCTTAAGAAACTTACCTTTATTTGTTTATCCACAAACTTTTTAGTGCAGAAAAAAAAAAAGGATTTTTTTTTCTAATTCTAAATGAGATACTAATTTGGACATGGTTGCTATCACTTGTCATGAAGAAAATTGTTTTCATATGTGTGCACTGAGTTATTTGTGGTGCTGTGTCATGACGCTTTTCAGAGAAATTAGCAGAAAATATTGACCATGACAACAGCTGCATGTTTCTTCAACTTCTGAGTAAACTGCTCATTATGAGAGGAGTCTGGAAGACGGGAGAAAAGGGCAAACTCTGACAGCGATCTTTTGTTTCAGAAGCTTTGTTTTGTGCTGCTTTTATTTCAAATTTCATTATCACTACTTTTATGTCTGCACTGCATTAAAACATATATTTACATCTATTAAATGGGAAAGGAAGGGCACTCACCTCTCTGTAAATACTATGACAATTAGGTAGATAATGAGTTTCAAGTACTAGGCAAAGTAGAGTGAGTACTCAGTTGTTCTGTTAATGCAGATAAGCTGTTTTGATTTCTTCTCTGATATAATATGCATTAACTCAGGTATTAATCTTTCTGTTGTCTTCATAGTTTATTTCAGACATGTATTAAAATATCCATGAGAACAAATCTCATCATTTTAAATGAATAAATAAAATGATTTTTTTATGTATTTCAGGTTAAATAAAGTAGGTGCTGGAGTGAAATTTGCACTGTATACACTCACTACTAAAAACAGTAAATTTTAGTGCTTCGGCATGATCTAGATGTATAGACAAAAAAGCATAATACTTATATGGAAGAAAAGATAAGCAGATTAGTAAATTGTAGATAGTTCAAGAAGATTATCAGATGAAGAAGAGATATATAAGGATATTAATGATAGTATTTGATAATAAAATGAATTAGAGAGAGAGAATCTGAGAGTAAGACAGAGCATTCTTCATTTGTAATAGTTAGATACAAATACTTCAAGACAAAATTCAAGTGAAATTTATTTTATATTCCTAAAATTTCTGTCTTACCTTGCATAACAATACTTAATAGGTGTTTATTAAAATGAATTAAAAAAGATATACATGAATCAATCATTAACTAAGGAAAATATAGTTAAATTTAAAAATTATGTTTTAAAATGGAAATGGGTTTTTCTCTCTTACATTATTTACAGATTATATGTCTAATTTAAGATTCATAAGAACCCTCCTGTATATGCAATAGTTAGATGAGAATATTCTTTGGTGACAAGAGACATTTCTCTTGATGATCTTTTTTACATTAGCAATTTATTTCCTATACAATATTAATCAAAATACAGGACATCTTTGACCTTCTAAATGTGACATTCATTTTCCTAAATGTTTGTTTTTGATATTAAAATGGAAAAATAATATTTTTATTATTCACATGTAATCACTGAATATTTCCTCTTACTAAGTTAAAAAATATGAATGCCCACTACCAAACACATGGCTTCATGGATGGAAAATGATCAGTTAATTGTGAGAGGTAAGTTAGTAAGGTTTCTGGGTTGGCTGTTTTCTTATTAACAGAGTGTCTTTTAATGATGTGAAATTACATGAAATCATTTCACTTACTTTGTGCAGTTTTATTAAGAGCAGACAATGAACTATTTTTCAATCTCTGTATTAATCATACGCAAAATGGGTAATTTGGTACTGTGTACACTTACATCAATATCCCTTGATTTAAAAGTATTTCAAAAAGATTAATATAGAATTATAATATCACCGAGTAGTAACCTATAATAATCATTTTAAACACTTCAATCAAGCATTCAACTTTATATGTACTGTGCATAGAGGGTAAGAGTTCTTATTGTTTCTATTAAAAGGAACTTTTAAAACCATTCTGGATTGCCACAATATTATGGTAAACTATCACAGAAATATCCATCTAAAACCTGTTACATAAAAGACATTTTGTGAGGTCAACCTAGGAATAGGTCAAGCTAAATTATATGCAGTAGGGAAATGATGATATCCTGTTCTATCCTGAATATATATTCTTTTCTGTTTTGAGGATATACAATAAGCAGATATTGACACATTATATATGTATATATGAACATATGTGTACACTAAAATTTAAACATGATTTTGAAATTCATAATATGCTACTATATGTATGAGAAGATATACTTCATTTTAGACAATACTTCTCTTTGTGGAGCCATTAGTCAAAATTTACCTATAGGCTACATTTGTCTCTTTTTAATGTAGTTTATCACATGAAAATGTCTACAGTAAAAGTATTAAACATATAGATATCTAAAGTATTGATATATAGATATAGATATTTTGAAGAAAAATACATTAGCTTATCTAACTAGTGAATTTGCAGTTATAAAATCCATCTTATACAGAAAACCCTTTTCATTTTCTTATAAGACAATATTAAAAACCTATTCATAGTCTATCCTAACAAATGCGTCCTAATTTTCTTTAAAGAAATCATACACAAATATGTCCTTGTTTTTATAAATAATAAAAACTCAAAATCAATGAAAATATATTGAATATAAAGTTTAGAAATATAACATATATCTATTAAACCATATTCCTCACTGTATCTGAACATTCATGAACTGTATGGGAACATTCATGAATATTTATTTGTCAAGACTTAAAGATGTCAATTGACAGAAGAAGCAAAAATGGCTTAACACTTCTTGGATCATTCAAAAACCATCTTTCAACTTATATCAAGGCTAAAACCAAACTAACATGGATAAGAAATTCCAATCAAATTTCCATCTAAACCCTTTTTACTAATTTAATGTTGTAAAATTGTACAATTACTGTATAATATACATAACTATCTAGATGACATGTATTTTTTTTTCCTGTTAGTTAATCCAATGTGTCAAGGGAAAGAAATGGCCAGGAAATAAAAACCACCTCCTTACTCTTGTCAGGTTCACATTTTTTCAGAAGATTAAAGTCTAAAATGCAGGAATTTCCCTTTCAGAGTTGTGTTGTGCTAAGTAATAGTCACTTTTTGTCTAAGTCAACTGTGGGCTTTTCAATGACTCTGATAGTTATCAATGGTCTATTCCACCGTGATTAAACTTCAGCTCTAGTACTAATAGGCTTAAAATGATGGCTTAAGCTTTCCGCTTAGTAAGCATTGGAAGACTTCACTCACCTTGTTCAAGTGGTTGGCTTTTAGTTGAAGTCGTTTTCATCTTGAGTGCCTCCCTAACAGACATGTCACAGCAGGAGCCTTTGTTAGTGTCTTGGTCACTGTCAGCCTGATCACTGTCCCCGTGCCCACTGTCTCTCAGGCTGGCTCTTTCAGGGTCCTTAAACGTGGAGCTACTGAAATACATATAAAGAGAAAGGAGAAAGTGTTGTCTCTACCAGTTTAAATCGGAAGTGTCGTCTCTTGTAAAGCAATTTTGACACGAATGCAAATGGGAAAGCCGAGAAAGTTATTTAATAGGCCTTACCTTTGAACAAACTGCTGCCTGCTGCCCATGTAATTGGGCTCTGCGGGAAAATTGTCTGTCTGTGAAAGAGAAGGAAAAAATACGTATAGTTGTACACTGGACAAATCTCCTGCAGAGCAACAAGATTTCCTAGTGGAAAAATGATTAATAATTCAAAAATTCCCTTAATCTTCAGATTTGTACATTTTAATTAAATTGGAAATTGCTGACATGTAATTATGTACTCAGAACAATTAAATGATTCCGGTCCACAAATTACCTGCTAAAGTAAACAATGAACCTGTCATAGCTGGCATTATCCATTAGTAAGAGGATGGATAACACTATCTGTATGGTTCATACATAGATATGAAGATTGAACACTTGTGGGAGGAGTGGAAAAATGATCTAATTTTTCCATATTAAAAATGCACATTATGTAATAATACTCATTTTTATACATAATTCCATTATCTGTTGGAATTCTGTGCCCTTATTGATGAAATCTCAAAGTTATCCACTCAATTAGAAGAGAGGGCCTTTCCTTCAAATTTTGGCCAGGAAAGAGACAAGCATGTTACATATGGGTGAACTCATTTCCAATTCATGCACAGCTATATCCCACTGTGCAAACTATATGTGAACAACCCACTAGATATAGGCATTACATCCAGGCTTTTTAAACAAGTAAAATAAAAACAAGAAAAAAACCCAGTTACTTAAAGTATTAGGAGTAAAGACACTGAAAAACACAGTCTTGCGGCTGTTTTTACTGCTTCCAAACTGACATGGAGGTCTGCCAGAAAGAACTGAATTCTCCTTGTATCATGGAACAGAGTCTTTTGGGGGAAAAAAGACTGGATCTTTCACAGATCTCCCTATACTGTACATTCATACACATGACTCCTTGGTGCAGCTGAATGGTAACAATACTTCTCCTGTTTTCCACATCACTTCATATCACGCCACTATGCTCTGAAACTGCCATGGGTTCCTACAAACTTATCCAGCGTGCAAGTGTCCATGACACGGGGAACATTCAGTACGTAAAGCATGTGGGCCCAAGGTAAGATTTAACATGACTCAGTGTGTGCTTTTTCTTCATGAATGAGGTTGCTTTAAAAAGTGCATTTTTGATTTCAAACAACTGGGTTTTGCCAAACTGTTATTAGGAAAAAAGAAATGTAAGGAAATTTTGTTAAACTATTATGACTACTATAGGTTGTGGAGCCATGAAAAGCATTATCAAAGTTCTTATTCTGTATTCTTATCCTGAAGATAAAATGACCTTTTTCAAGGTACATGTGAGATGAAGGTGAATAATGTGTTTTCTTTTCATCATCCTAACTAACTTTAACAGTAATGGTAGACTCTAGGTTTCATTAACATCTACATTTTTCTGGATTCCTTGAAATATTTTGTTACTATTCCCATAACAAGCTAACATTTTGAATAAAATTAATGTGGTTAACTGTCACAGGTAGTTAACATTTTAATAAAAATTTGGGGCGATATTGAAAGTAAAAACTAAACTACAGTATTTAAGAAAACTTCAAGAAAATAGAATCCTGTGCCCTAAAATAAAAGTAAAATAAAATGAAATTGGAAACTATTTAGAAACTTTGTTTGGACATATCATCTTAAGAATTCAGTGTTTTTTAATGAGGTGAATCTTTTTTAGGATATGGACACAGAGTAAAGGAGGTAAAATTTTACTATTCCCATCCTTAGGAGAGTATCTTGAAATGCTTGCATATTAGTAATAATTCAAAAAATTCTGCCAAAAATCATGAAGAAATAAAATATATTTTCCCTTTGAGTGAAGATCTATTAAGATTCCCAGTCGTATGTGTGAAGATGTTCAAAAAGAACAGGTTGGTGTTAGCACAAAATGTTTTGAAGGGATAGAAAAAAGATGCTATTTTGTAAAGCAAGGATGAAAATTATGATGTAGACAAAGGGGAAAGCAAGAAAAAAATAGAGGAAAAGAAAGAGAGAACCAAAATATCTGTGAAGGAGAAAGAATAGAAGAGAGAGAGAAAAAAGCCAAAGAATAACATTGACTTAAAATAAAACATTATTTTAAAGGTGTGATTATAAAAATTTGCAATTTAATTAGTATCAGAGTATCAGTAGTTTAGCGATAATGGCTGCACTTACCCACTAAAGTAGTTAGGAAACCAAGAGACTGAATGATAGATAGTATACTCAGATAGTCATTTGGCTTTTAAAAATCATGCAAATACGTCACTCTAAGAAACTACACTGCTTCGTTATAGAGAGTAAAACTCTATCTATATTTCAGAGATTTCTGAAAGTTTATCTAACATTAATTGAAGATAAAATAAAAATATTTTATAGAAAAAATGTTGAAAATTTTGTATATTGCCATTTAATTTAGATAACGAGTAGGTTTTGGGTATTCTGTGTCACTCTGCATTAAAAAATGATTTTTTTAGCCTATACAAATATGATTTCTCATTTAGAATCTTAGAAGAAAGTAAAATAAGAGGCCATACAGCTCTAACGTTTTTAGGTTTCAGCAGAGTAACTCTTTAAACTCTTAAAATGCCTTCCAAATTAGTCATTGAAAGGTTTTCTGAAACTTAACTGAAGCACAGTAAATGAAACTATTCCAGGAATAGGTCATTTACTTATCTGTAAAAAATATGTGTCTTACATTGGTAGGTAAATATATAATCATTTCCGAAAAGGTATATTTAAAAATCTAGGTTGTGATGATGTGTTCCATGTATTCAAAATCATCAGGCATAAAAAAAATACATAAAACTAGCATAAAACTATGACCTTATTTTATTTTGTTATTTATATTTTTATTTTTATTTTGACTGTTAGAGACACTAAAATTTTTAAATTATTTCCTTTTGGCAACAAAAACAAAACATACAAACAAAATATCTGAAAAGAAAACACCTTACACTAAATAAGATCTGCAAGATGTGATGATTTCCTTCGTCATTTACTTTTTTTTAAATTCTACTCTTGATAGTAGTGAGCAAGCTAAAGAGTATTAATAAACAGTGTTTAAGTAAGCACTTTAATTAGAAGTAATTGATAGCAAGCTATCAATAAGATAACCACCTTCTGAACTTACTAATTCTAGTAACATTCTAACCACAAATCATAAATTAAAAGCATGTGACTTAAAAAGCTTAAAAGTATGCTGTAAGTCTAAGTCTTCTTGATTGAAATTGCAATCATTAACTGTTAGTGAAAGATTAGCATGTTATGCTACTACTTACATAGAACATAAGAAGTTGAACTACAAGTAAATATTAAAAGTAGTGAAGATAGATTTTTGCTTTAAAATATTAAAAATAGAAAAATTGAAATATACCAAATATGTGATAATATTTAACACGTATTTATTATAACAATTCTGAACAGATGAGTAATATAGAAAAGATTTTCAACTGCCAAAAAATTCTTTACGCGTGTGTGTGTGTGTGTGTGTGTGTGTGTGTGTGTGTGTGTGTGTAGCTATCAACACAGGCAACAGAGACAGATCAGAAGGTTTTTCTGTAGTCAAGAAGGTTACTCTCAGCACTTTTTTCATCACTATGGTGTTGTAAAAGTAAAACCTATCAACTTCTTTAAGAAAAGGATAAAGAATGAATGACACCTATAAAAATTGGAAAGGGGAAAAAAGTTGCTAGCCAAAGTTATTGTATTTACAAACATAATTTTATAACAATAATAAGTAAATTAAGCATACTGCTACATTCATGGCATTCAGAAAAAGGAAATCATATTTCTAAATTCTAGAATCAACTATTAGCGATGCTCAGCTACCACCCCTAAAATATTTGGTATAGAAATATACTGAAAGCACTTGAGTATTATCTATATTGTAAATATTACAAAAATGAGAGCATGAATCAAAAATATCTAAATAAATGGAGAGTCATTTTTGTGTATGAATTGGAAACCATAACAAGTTAAGATGCTGATGGCTCCTTATTAATCAATAAATGTAAACCTAAGCCCATTCAAATTTTAGTAGGATTTTCTTCTATGAACAGGAAGATTCTTAAATTTAAACAGAAAGACACATAAACTAGGTCGGTCAAAAGAATTTCTAAAAATTTTAAAAGAAGGCTTCTTACTAGTTTAATACTTTCATTTCAATTTGTTTTGATTAGGACACTGAGGGATTAATGATGGAGATAAATCACTGCAACTCAAGAGACTGCTCAGAAGTCAATCCACACAAACATGGACAATTTGACAAGCCAAAAAAAAAGTGAATTCATTAGAAAATTCAGTGAAAATGAGTCAAGACTGACACTTCATAATTTACAAATGCACATGTGTATACACACATGTGTGTATATACACACACTGAAACACGAATCAAGGATCTAAACATACAGCACTAAAAAAAATTCACAAGTAAATCTAGCTAAAAAAAGTCTCTGCCAATTAGTATTAAGGAGGGTTTTGAAAATTGTCATCAAGGTATGATCCAGAAAAGATAAATATGAATTGAGCATCATTAAATTATAAATTTAGTCCAGAGTCTCTGTGGTGGCCTGTAAAAAAATAAAACAGCATGAGATTTTGTCCATCAACATACCATCAGAGATGGGTGAGGAGCTCATGAGGTCCCCCTTCAATTTAAGGAATTTGGAAGTTAAAGGGTTACAAAAGAAAGCCATGTTCCAATAACAGCCCCTTACTCATGAAAGTAAGTGAACCACAATAACCTGGGTTCAGCTTAAAAGCAATCAAAGCCAATTCTCCAAAACACATACTGTGTGATTCCACTTGTAAGCTATCTTCAAAAATAAAGGGTTAAATGTTAGCAGAAGTGGCCTCAGAAAACAAGAAAACTCTTCATGGTGACAAATTACTTACTAACCTGTTTCAAAAAAATTGTGATGTGAAAAATTCATGGACTGGTGTGGTGATGTAGTTCATTGGAAGAGTGCTTGTCTATCATGCTTGTCTATCATGGGCAAAGTCCTTTGATCCCAGAACTACCAACTGACAAACAGAAAACAAATGTTTTGGGACAGTGAGATGGCTTTGCAGATACAGGCACTTACCACACAACCTGACTGCTTGATTTTGATACCCTACAGCCCAGGTAAAAAAATATGCCTTCCAGAAAGTTTTCTGCTAACCTTCATACATGTGTGTAGCCTACTTTCTGCACTCACCCAAACAACACATACACATCCAATAGCAAAATATTTCTTTAAGTCATAGAATTACATATCCCCTTTAATGTTCACCTTGATATATGTTAATTAAGAAACAAAATACATCTAACATGAACATCTGCATCTCACATATGTTAATGGATTTTTCTGTTTCATAGAAAATAAATACAAAAATTATATGTTCTTTTATTGAATATTATCAATAAAGAGTTTGTTCATTTGTCATCACAAAAGATACCAAACCAAACTAACTTTTAAAACATGTGAATGAAGTCCATAATCATTTGGGCAGAATTCAAAAATGAATTTCAGGTATGATGATTTATTTAATATGTTCAGCAAATTCAACAGTCTCTGTAAGATGACATTAATTATATATTATTTAACCAAAATTTTGATTTCTTTAAATTTTTGTATGTGTGTGTGTGTGTTTGTGTGTGTGTGTGTGTATTGTTGTGTAGTGCAGTGTAATGTAATGTAGTTTCTGTTCTGTAATACTTTATACAGAGTTGTTAGCATTAATCGGTAAGAAGCAGTTCCCCTCATGATGGGACACATAGGGCTGAAACATGAAGAAGTGGGCTCCTTCTTAGGAAACAGAAAGTTTGTCAATATAGAAAATGTCTGGTAAAGTTTTCTAAATCTTGAAAGTAACTTAAAGAATGTTTCATAAAGACTCAAAGGCATTTAGGCCTAATAAATCATCTTCACCTGATGTGTACAGGCATAAAGAATATTGCAGAATAATTTTAGTGATCTAATGATGAAATCAGACAAATACTATCTGAAATGTGTTTGTAAGTGTATGTTTTATGTAATAAAAATTAATAAAATTGTAAAGTAAAAAAAAAATTTCCGGGCTGGAGAGGTGGCTCAGGGGTTAAGCCTCTGCCTTGCAGGCAGAAGGTCCTGAGTTCGTATCCTTGACCCCACGTATAGATGCCGGGCAGAAGCGGGAACTGCCTGCGCTTCTGGTCCTGGTAGGGCGGAATCTGTGAATCCCGGGGCAGAGTAAACGAGGAGGAGGTGGAGGCGTCCATGGTGGTTCCCGAATTCATCCGTGGTTCTACACACACACACACACACACACACACACACACACACACACACACACACATATACACACGCACACATGCATAACTGAATAAAATAAAAAAAATGAAATTCTGATTGAAAAAAACAATTTCCATTTTATCTTTTTAAATACTATGTGTAACCAGAAATTGATCTTGGAATAGTAATAATAAGAAAGACAATTATGATCATTTTTAAAATAATTCCTGGGTTTCTGTAAATGATAAATGGAATGATAAATATAAATATCCTCATTATTTCTATTATTTCTATTAATGACAAAAATAAGACTACTAGGATTGGAATACATCCTTAAGAAAGGAAGAGAGAAGAATCACACAAGCATTCGGAAGCTGGATTCCTCAGCTTGCTGCAGGCAAGTGCTCCATTTAAAAACAAATGTTGCTAGAATTCAATCTATGATTAGTGCTATCACAAGCTGGTAATTAAATATAAAACAATATTGTCCATGCTTCGTTAGCCAAGATAATCTTATCCTACCCATCAAAGCATCATAGGACAAGCAGGACGTTTCCTATGAAAAGAAAGATTGACACAACCAGCAACTCTGGCATGTTCCCAGCAGGATTGTTAAGGGGACCAGTAATGCAATGGGGTAAATTGCAGGCATTATGGATGTTCTCATGTTATACCTTTCTCCATCTCTTTCCAAATGGAAGAGTCTATTCCTCTAGATGGTGGGAAAGTTCACTTTATAAAAATATATTTAGTTCAAAGCATAAGTTACACAAATCATCTAAACTTTAACACCTTAGAATTATCAGATTCAGCAAAGAATTACATGACTTTAATGTATATGGAAAATATGACCCAATGTTTATAAAATTCACAATAAAATTGTGATAGAGATAACAGACAATGAAATTTAATTGTATCTTTAAAAGTAGCATGTGAAAGGAACGAAAAAGCAAAAGGAGACAAAGTCCTCCTTACACTCTGTTCTCCTGAATATTTTCTGTTTCCACCTTTGTCTCACCTCTGAAGGAGAGAAACTGATATTACAAAGATCTCAAATGGAGATTATAGAGCCAAATGTCTTTTTTTATTAAAAATACGTTGGATGGCAATGATTGTATGAGATACTGAAGAGAGCAAAATGATTTAAAATACCAGGTCCTAAAACACATACGTCAATAGTTATGCAAAATTGGATGCAGATTGTGTTTTATCATATAAATGTTTGTAATGATATTATTCTGACAAATTTGTAATATGTTGCAGAGCAGAAGGTACACGTATTTCAGATACAAAAAAAAAAGGATATCTTACTGTGAGGACTTCAAAGGGATGAAAATTTTAACTGTAGATTCATGGACATAAGAGATGTATTGAGTAAAAAAAATGAAAGTGTTCCTTGACTATATGAAAGCATCGCAAAGAAAAACAATTTATCCCACGAACAAATTTGGGGATGACCTTACACAGTTCTGTCTAAAAGTCAGAGACTTTATAGAATATTTAAATATTTAAACACACTGAGTTAAATTTAAATGTTCAGTATTCAGGTACAGTGGAGTGGAGTTTTGAAAAATCCCTTTGAATTGGGGGCATAGTGTTTACTGTACACATTGATGCCATGGGTTTGGAAACAAAACAATTTGAATGTTGCCCTTAATTCAAAAGCACTGCCTTCCACATGGCTAACAAGCCTTCTTTTTTGCAGCATGCTAAACACAAGGGAGTGTTAAGAGGCAAATAATTCATTTTAAGCTTTTTCATACCGACTATGCTTCTGATAGTTTTTCCTTCAACAGAATATATGGTGTGGTGCTTGCTACATTGCTGAAGTAGGCAAGAGCACTTTCAGCCACTACTTATAAAGTTATCTGACAGCACCTATGGCTTTGGAATTTTTAAAGTGCATGAAGTATGGCAATAACTATATTTATTGGTGGTTTTCAAAATAATACATTTTATACAAGTATAGTGTAGTAGACATCTGTGTTTTGTTACTAAAGGCATAATAACAACATTTGAAATTCTTACCACATTCAGCAAAAGTCAGTGTTCCTTTAAATTAAAGATAAGAGTGCAGGAACAGCTGCATACAGAGAATAAGAATTTTGATCCTATTGCTCATTGACTAAGGCTTAGATTATAAGGTAGTGTTGCTCTATATTGAAATTTCTTGCAAATGCTAAGTATTTCAAGAATGACATTAATAACTTTAATAACTCATTTGCAGGATTTAATTATGAAGGCTATACATCATAAAGAAAATCATCTTTCATGGGAAGAAAATCGAGATAAAGAAAAGTAAGAAGTGCTGTATTTTTTTATTATCATTTTTATTCAATTGTGCGTGTGTATATGTATGTGTGTGTGGGTGTGTGTGTGTGTGTGTAGAACCACGGGCGAATTCGGGAACCACCATGGACGCCTCCACCTCCTCCTTGTTTACTCTGCCCCGGGATTCACAGGCTCTGCCCTACCAGGACCAGAAGCGCAGGCCGCTCCGCTTCCGCCCGGCGTCTATACGTGGGGTCTAGGATCCGAACTCAGGACCTTCTGCCTGCAAGGCAGAGGCTTAACCCCTAAGCCACCTCTCCAGCCCCAGAAGTGCTGTATATTGTTATTAAAAGAATAGGAGGTAGAACCTGCAACTCACTCCCTTCATATATTTGTTGAATGGTGAAACCTAGAGGCACCAACATGTCACATGATGCTAGATGATTTGTCTCCTTCATAAAGGCATATTGTTGCCATTCCTAGGTATATTAAAAAAGAAATGAGGGAGTCACCAAGAAAACTGAGTATATAAGATATTTGAATTCAAACATGGTAGCCTGATTTTTCTGAAAGCCCACATGGGGAAGGAGAGAAGCGACACCTGAAAATTGTCCTCTAGCATCAGCCTATGTACTATTGGATGGATTTGTGTGCTCTCTCTCATAAATAAAATACGTGTAAAAAAATAGAAAATGATGCATGGTGCATGGATAAAGATGGTTCTTTAGAACCCTCTCATACCTTCCCTTCAGAGCACTCAGCCTAATATTCTTCCTTATTTATTATTCCAATATAGGTGGAACCAGAGTTCTTTCGGTCTACATTGTACTATTAGCCAGACTTTTTGACTCTGATGACTCTGTTTTTTTTTTTTTCCTTTCTTTTTCTCTTTCCAATCTATTAAGATCTGGGGAGGGGTGGAGGGAAGGATGGGACTGAGGTACCTATTAAGTTTGTATGAGTGGGAAAAAAAAGAATATGTAAGATAAAATAACCATATGATATACATAGTTAATATATATGATTACTTTGTGCATTCTGCGAGTATCCGTGAAGTGGATTATTGTCTAGTTATTATTCATTCTCATAATTGCCCAAGTAGACCCACTGGAGTTCCTGTTAATATCACTTTTAAAAAGAAACTGCAACAAGGTGACTTTTGCAGACACAACAATGACACTCACAGAGAACTGCCATCTCTACCCATTGCTTTGCTGCCTTTCTGAGATACACACAAAAAATAATGAGACATCTCAATATTTTTAGAAATAAGTTAATGTGAAACTAGTCTAATTTGCTTTGAAGTGACTTTTAGAAATCATTGCTACATATTAAGCAAAGCAGCACTATTATCACCTTTAAGAAAGTTTTCAAAAGGCCAACACTTTCCTCTTTCTGCACTTTTATAATAAATTATTTTTAACATTATGAAAATGTATATGTCCAAAGACATTCCCTTTGACTAGAAACATAAAAGGTTATAATGGTCATTTATTACCAAATATTCTAATGCATGCAGTAGGCTTTAACCATATGGTTATGTGTCACTGTTATACTCAAATTGTCAAAATAGGCACTTTTAAACACTTGCCTTAAACATAAAGAAATTAAGATACTGCTTGCTGCCAGTCATTATGTAAATTCGTAAGTAAAAAAATATAATTTAAAAAAGAATTTATTACATCAGTTTCGTTTTTCACAGTACTATAGTCAAAAACTTTAAGAATTCCATAACATTCTGCTCTATACAACCTGCCAGTTTTATGTCTCAAAATGCTGTCACCCATGTCAAAAGACAAATACAATTAATATTCAGATGTGGATTGTATTTCAAAACAGAAGACAATAAGAATGAAAACTTTGGTGTCCTACATGGCTTTTTTACAGGTGGACTCAAATGCCAAATGAAGGAAAATAATCAAAAGGGAATTCAAAGCGAGTTTTCAGTTTGTTTTCCTTCCTCAGGGGTCTCCTCGTTGGAATTTGTGCTTCCCAATCTCTACCTACTAGGCACTGGATCACAGGTACGAACCACTCTACAGAGTTTACTGATTTACAAAATGTTGACATTGGAGATTGAACCCAGGGCCTCCTGGGTGCTTGACAAACACTCTACCAACTGAACTATGCCTTGGCTTGTCTTCTAACCGTTGACCACAACAGAGAATTATTTTTAGAAGTATACACACCTCAGACTATCCATAACCAGCCAATATTTTTACATTAATAAATATTTAGGGGATAATCTGAATCCTCAAATGCTTTGAAGGGCTTCAAAAATAATTTGTCTTCTTCAAAAATCAAACGAATATATTAAATTTATATTTCAAAGAATTAGTCCATAAGTGTTATTCCTACTTTTCAAACTAAACAATGACAAAAAACAATTTGGAAAATTACTAAGTAATATACAAATAATGGGGGGCTTCACCTCAGAAATAGATAAGACAATGAAATAAATATTCCCAAATTTCAAGACATTTATCAACTTAGGATCATTTTCTCTCTGAAATATAGCAAACATAGCCTTTAGTCAGATATTCATACTTTAATATCAAGCAAAGTTCTTTGCTCATGTAAGCAGCTTTACTTAAACTTTAGCAAAAGAGTGAAATATGCCCTCACTTTACCACAATGTGCCATATAAAGGTCCAGTCCCTGGAGATCCAGATCTTACTTTGTGTAAGTACTTTAATTCCAAGAATTGTCCTTCTCAAGTCAAAAGCACAAAATTTCCTAAAAACAATCACTTCATGAGACAGTCAAAACCATATCATGACAAGTCTAGTTTGAAATTATAGGCCACCTGTTTCGGCTTTCTATATACACACTTAAATAAAACAATATATTGTTAGCAGCTAGTCATGCCCTACAACAGACTGTCTCATCTTTTTAAAATAAAAATCCTCTCAGAATCCAGTCCTGCCATATATTTCCATGCTATCAATGTCTTCCTGCTTCAGTGACAAAGAATACCTGCAACAGAGACTTTTTCTCACATACCCTTAGAATTTATCATCTACCCTTTATCAAAAATAATTTGTTTTCTTATGTTTTAGAAAGTAAATCTTAGGTCTAACCATGTAATTAAAAAAATAGCTATGTTTCCTCCTTTAGAAAAAATATAATAAATACTTATGCATGTAGGACATGTACTAGTTTCATGGGATTTATATCTGAAAAACAACTGACTAAACCACTGTTCATATTTTCAAAGGGATTTTAAGTTTAGGTTATTTGTAACATGTTTATATCAAATTTCTAAACAGAAACACCTGAAAATGAATTGTATTCAGACACAGGCTTTCCTGAAGTGTATTGCAAATTTTTTTAGAGTACACTTAGGATAAGAGTTAAGTATCTAGTTTCTTTTTTGGGGGGGTGTTCCTTGTGCTCCCTGCCCCCAGTAACACTGCCCTTCAACTCTTAGCTCCTTGAGAGAACGCACTGTCTCATCTCAGTGCTGTGTGCTTCTGGTCCTCTAATTCCTTATCTATTGTACATGAGGATCGTGCCACTTACTGGAACCCTTGGAGTCCATGACTCCCTTTCAATATCATAATTTGAGCCACTGCAGCTATTTTTTATGGAAAAAGGAAGTAAAACATGCAGAATTCACAAAAGACTAGCTAGAGGTTCCAATATAAGCAATGTAAATCAAATTCTTTTTGATTAAAAATTTCTACTAATGGAGTATATGGTTCCTCTGATTTCAAAGTGTGAAACATTTTCTGCTCTTTTCTCAGTATCATTGTCATCTGTGTCTATGGACTCACTCTTTTACAGTTGCTAATCAATTATGCATTCTGAGAGCCAAACGACAAATCAAATTTGAGCATCTTATGTAAGTATTTTCCATCTTATTTTTTTAGACAGTCTCTCATTGAGCTTCCAGTTCCTAGATTCACTTAGACTATATCTTCAGCAAATCCAGCATCTTCCTGCCTCTGCCTCCCCAGCCCTGAACTTTTCACACCAGGTTTTTATTTGTTTGTTGAGGTTTTACACTAAATGATTCATATTTGCACTTCAAGGACTTCACCAACTGAGCTATTTCTCCACTATATTGCTAATAATTATTTTTGCAATTCTTTTATACAATGTGTCTTCATTTTCTACTTGTGGCAGCTTTTCTTTGCTTTAAAAAACTTCATAAAAAAGACACAATTCCATCTTTTACTACACAGTATAATTTATTGATTTAAGAAATTTAAGATCCCTAGAAACTGATTTTTCAAAATATCCATTTAAAGGTTAAAACAAAAGGTATAAAATCTGGCTTAAAGAATTAAAAATGGCAACATTCAATAAAAATACACGTTTCAGTAAAATTACTTATTATATTTCATTTATTTTTTCTCTTTCCATTTCATGTCCATATGGTGTGTGTATGCATCTGTAAGTGTGTGTGTGTGTGTGTGCGTGTGTGCACGTGTGTTTATTAACCCAAGATTAATATCAGGAATCAATTTCCATCACTTTTCTATCCTATGGACTAAAGATCTGGATGGAATTATACATGGACTAAGACATACTTCTGTTACTTTACATGGCATCTGGAGATCCAGATTCCAGTCATTTGTTTAAATAAAAGGTTCTGAAACCACTGAGCCAGCTTCCTAGCTGTAATCAATTTACTTTAATAGTCATGAGTGTTCTGGTATTAAATTTGACTCTTCCATGACTGCTAATATTTAGTCAATTGAAATAACAGTTTCTTAGGTATATGGTAGGATATCAGCATTCTTAACTTTAGCTTTTCCAAAATGTTTCACATCATATATAAACCAACAATAGTAGTGATATGTTTTAATATTTATTTGGCATTTAATATGGAATATATGTTTTGTAATCTGAATGATAATTTAATTTTTAATATCTATATCCATCATAAGAATAGAAAATTCTACAACATTTTACAGAAAAATAGAAAAATAAAACAACATGATCAAAGACTGAAGAGCTGCAACTTTAAAACCAGGAATCTTGGGAAGAGAATCTTCCTGCTGAAAGAAACTAATGAAATGAATTACGCCCATTGACTGACTTAGAATTCTGTGATTCAGAAATTGTATTATACTATAGCACCAACCTTAGATCAGTTATGTACCAGACTTTTATAATTGTAAGGGAAGAACTTTAATGTGTTATGTTTAGCAGCTTTAATTTTGTAAATATATATTATATATATAGTTGCATGTGCACATGTGCAACACATATGATACATAAATTTATACAGGCTCATATCTTTCCAAAATCCTTGCACTATCACATGCCCTGTAAACTCTGTGTCTTTCACATTGGATAAATTATATATATTTATATATATATGCACATATATATGTACATATATAAACTTTATTTCATTTATTATTTTATTCATTGGGAGGCAAGCATTTGTCATGGGTGCTTGTAGAATTCAGAAGGCAACTGCTCATAATCAAGTCTCTCCTGCCACATCTATGAGGATAGCTGTCATAGTTAAGCACAGGTGTCAACTTGACTGTTGAGGGTTTGAGCTCTGGGCACATTTGTAGAGAATTAGTGGTTAAGCCCAGATTAAATCTGCAGGAGATTGTCTAGCTGATGGGGAAGACCCAGCCCATGGTGGGTGGGATTACGCCCTGGATAAATCAAAGAGAGCTGGTTGAGAGAGTTGGCATCCTTCTGTTCACTTGGCCAGACATGCTGGTCTGGAAAGTAAGGATTGTCCATCTCTCAGCCATTACATGATGATGGTGTGGCCAGTTCCCTCAGCCCTGGTGTTGGTGCGTGCTCTCTCATCAAGCTGGACTGGGAACTGTAACCAGACTGCCATAAGGAAATAAACCCCTTGTTCCCTTAAGCCATTTGATGGTCATTTATCAGCAACCATGCAGGCTGACTGCAACAGAATTTGGTACCCAGGAAGTGGGGTGTTGCTGATAAATCTGACTATGTGGACTTTGTGGCTTTTGAACAGTTTCCCTGCACAAAGTTGGAAATGCTTGAGAATTTTCAATTTGTGATAAGGGGAACAAGGACTTTGGTAAAGTTGAATTTAAAGACGATGGACTGGTTTGCTTGACAGAGGAGAGCTGTGTTGGCAGCCTTGAAGGTTTGGATGTGCAAAGGGCAGGCAGCAGAATATCTGCTGCTGTTGGAGAAATGAGTATGAGTGAAGGAAAACCTAGTGACTTGCACTGGAAAGGTGGAAAACATGAAAACCACCATATGGCGAGTTTGTGTTTTGAAAACCCAGATTCCTTCAGGGGATGAAAGCCCAAGTTAAAGCTGCTTTTTGCCCTTTGAATGTTTGGGTGCCTAGAAAAGAGGCTTTTCCAGTGTCAGTGTGTTAAAGTTAGTACAGCTGTAGCTCCAATTGACTAACCTATGTTTCAACCTCACTTTAGAATCAGGCAGCATCCCTCAGGTGATACTGCTGAAGGGTTTATGGAGAGCAGCAAAAACTTGGCACCAAATGGCAGGTGTAGAGTTCCTGCGAAAGAAGGTGAAGCTTATAGCTGCAGAGGAACCCAGAGTGTTGGAGATGCCGGAACCGTGGGATGTATGCTGAAGTCTGTTGTGAGTGGAGATTCAGCCTGGTTCAAGGAACTCTGCTTTTACAACTTTGAACTGCCAACAGGGACTGGTAATTCCTGAAATCTTTGAGCCACAATGATTACATGATGAGTGGCAGAAGATGGACATTAAAGTACAAGATTCAGTGATTTGTTGGACTTTGATCTTTTTAATCTTTTCTTATTGTTTTAAAATCATTCTGTTTTAATGTTTTATCTTTTTTAAAGTATTTAACTTATTCTAATTTTAAAAAGTTAAGAAATTTGAACATTTAAAATGTTGGAACTGAACTTTTAATGAGAGAGCATTTTAAATTTGTCCATGAAGTGTATTTATATTTTTAAGATAACTTTTAACATTATGGGGACAAGGAAAGGTTACAGTTTAAAAGTGCTATTGTTTTTGTGTCAAGTTGACAAGGGGTGGAGTGTCATAGTTAAGCATAGGTGTCAACTTAACTGTTGAGGGTTTGAGCTCTGGGCACATTTGTAGAGAATTAGTGGTTAAGCCCAGATTAAATTTGCAGGAGATTGTCTAGCTGATGGGGAAGACCCAGCCCATGGTGGGTGGGATTACGCCCTGGATAATCAAAGAGAGCTGGTTGAGAGAGTTGGCATCCTTCTGTTCACTTGGCCAGACATGCTGGTCTGGAAAGTAAGGATTGTCCATCTCTCAGCCATTACATGATGATGGTGTGGCCAGTTCCCTCAGCCCTGGTGTTGGTGCGTGCTCTCTCATCAAGCTGGACTGGGAACTGTAACCAGACTGCCATAAGGAAATAAACCCCTTGTTCCCTTAAGCCATTTGATGGTCATTTATCAGCAACCATGCAGGCTGACTGCAACAATACCAGAGATCAAACTCAAGTCCCCAGGCCTCATCCTCAGTGTGGTATATGTCTTTACTCACTGAGCCATCATCTCAATCTGAGAAACATATTTTGTGGTAGACTGTAGGGTTTTTTGATCCCAGCAAGTACTGTGTAATGTCTCAATATTGAACACATTAGTGTTTCTGTAGGGGAGAAATGGCAATTCACAATAAGTAGAAAAATAACTAATACAAATAGTCTTAAATCTACCAACCAAAGTGCAGAGTCCTGGCAACCATAAAACACTCAGCCAGAATCAGGGCAACCAAATCTCCTCCTATCCTAAGACTCAGGGAATCTTGTGGGAGAGGGGGTTGTTGCATCCTGGATCTTACTGCAATGAGACATCCTCACCAGACCTGTACTATGACTAACATATCAACATTCCCCAATAGACTAGCAAGGAACTTAGGCAAAATAATTACATGCAAGTAGAACTTAGGGTTCAGAGCTAGACAGGTGGAAGACAGTAATTTATCAATGGGTCTACACAAGGAAAGGTCACAAATCTGCTAGCAGAAGCCTGAGCCCCTTACTAAGGCATACAATTCTAAGAGAACCTGGGGCCCACATAAGAAGAAAGACAGGAGGTTGGGTAGGAGAGGGATGGGTTGGAAAAGGAGAAGGGGAAATGTAAGAGGAAGGTAGGAAAGATGGAGGGGGAAAGGAGAGGGAGCAAGGACAACCACTCATGTTTATAAACCTAGAAAAATGTAAAAAAAAAATCTTAAATCTGTTCAGGCCTGATGCTTCTGGATTTATGTAACAGAATAAGAACTTGTAGATCAACACAATGAAAGTTTAGCTATTTAGATAGTAAATTATAGGCAATTAAACATAAGAAATGATTCTTACTGTACATTCAGTCCTCAATTAGGTAATGAATTCCCACTGTGTACTAGGCAAATGCTGTTTTAGCACTTAAGCAAAATTTTCAGTGTCACCTTCTCTTAAAATTAGGAGTGTGGTGAAAGCTTGAAAAGGAAAGTAAGTAACCTAGTGAAACTAAAGGATAGAAAAATGTCGAGATTATTTCAATAAAAAATCATAGATTTGTACATATTAGGACTTTGTGAAAGCTGTCTTTTCCCTCTCCAAGAGCAAATTCAATTTGGGTAAGTAAATTTACAAAAAGAAAGACTAGTGAAAGATTAAGCAGGAGAGTAATCCCTGTTTCTTGCATTTGACTAGAAAGTCCTAGTTCAAGTATAGCAACTGAGATCCAAGCACACAAGACTAGTTAGTGTCGAGTGTCAGCTATACAGGTCAAAGACACAATTTCTCAGTGGAGAGACTTCATCTTAGCCTCTGTAATTATAGTCCGCAAGTCCTCACATTTACTTTTTACATACACACCAATACATTTTTCTCTATGTGTTCTTAAATAATGTTCCCCTTTTTTCTTTCTTTCTTTCTTTCTTTCTTTCTTTCTTTCTTTCTTTCTTTCTTTCTTTCTTTCTTTCTTTCTTTCTTTCTTTCTCTCTCTCTCTCTCTCTCTCTTTCTTTCTTTCTTTTTCTTTCTTTCTTTCTTTCTTTTTCTTTCTTTCTCTTTTCTTTCTTTCTTTCTCTTGTTCTTTCTTTGTAATCCCATTTTCTTGGAAGTGAACTGTATAGATGCTTGTAAAATATAAAATGCAATTGCATAATCCTTAAAAAATAAGAAAGTAAAAGTTTTTCCCTTCTCTGATTGATTTTTCCCTATCTTCTTTCTTTCCTTTTCTTCAAAATAGGAAATTTAGAGCTGTCACATTCAGCTTGAAGAATGGTGTATTCTCTGAAGATTCATAAGTTCATTCATGTAGAATGAGTTTTTAAATACTGCACACTTGTTACTGAGAAGGTAAAATATGTAACCTCTCATCTAATTAGGTTTTAAAAGTCTGATACATTTTTTGCTTGAGAGGACAGAACCTCGACCACAGGCAGCATGCACCAAACACTGGAGAGTATAAATTGCTTCCAATCAATTCTGTTTCCCTCACTACAGAACCAACAAATAAGCATGATGAAAATCACAACACATTATTACATTATTGTGAATTGTCACTATTCATTTAAAAACCCAGATGAGTGCATTTAAAAATAATTCCAAATGTCAAATGACAATAAGTATTGCAATGGAGACAATGCTCAAGGAATATATTTAAGGAGCAGATGTCCGGTCTTATGTGTCTCGTATTGTATCTTATATCAATATTATGTCAGTGGTACAAAGGATCTGGGCAGCTACTACTTCACATTAACAGGGTAGTAGCATGCATCCAAATCATTTACATCTTTCACTCGTGCTATGAGTTTTCTTGATATTACAAAGTCAATAAAAAACAAATTAAAAAGCTTTAGAAAGAGCTTCCCTGTCAATTAGCCCTTGGACGAATTCTCCTGTTTCAGCTTCCCTATGATTTAATATACTGGATTATATTAACAGTGCTGGCTTGTAAATAAGGAATAGCCGAATCCTATTAATGGAGATAATGCTGCCAAAATAATCAGCTTCATACTTAACAAGTTTCTAAGTGTTTGGAAGAGCTGTGAAATGGGATTACAAGGTTAAACTGTGTACATCTGGCTGCCACTATATAAATATTTCAGAAAGTTGATCTCATGGGCTCAAGAACACCTGTCTAATCATGACTCTCTTCCAAGTTACATGAACTTCACTGAGCATTGCAGAGCATGAATGCTGAAGAGAAACCTTCCTCCATTTGCATAATTCACTTCTTATGCCAGACACATAATTTTATCATGCTTAACTCTTCTAGGTGAATGCATAGAAATATTTTAGAAAGGTTCTGTAGTACCCTACTTATACTGACAAAACAAGTGGAGGACTGATAATATTTCAAAACTAAGGATAATACTTGAAATACTGAATAGGTGCACTGATTTTTTTTCACATATTAGGGTTTGTAATTTTAGCATTAATAGATGTTGTAACCATAATTTTTGTATACCAGGGACCCAGAAAATCATTAATGAGGGGTAGAAGTCTGTGCATACAATAACAGTAACAACTTGAGCAGTCACTCCACTTAATAGAAATCTTAATGAAGTTGAACATTAGCGCTTTCAGCCAGACTCAAGATTAAATAACTATGTTGACTCTTTGTCAAATACACACCAGCCCATTAAGCTTGATTTTGGTTTTTTGATATTTTTAAAGTAATTAGGTTAGAAATGCACTGAGTACAGCACTTATCAAATTAACTTAAAACATTCATCATGAAAATACAGATTTTGAATCTATGGTCAAAATGGAAGCTAAAAATCATTGGATCAAATTTCTAATTATATTTCCCAGGAGCAGATGAGTGCAATGAAACCCAATGATTGCATTTTCAATGCTTTCATGCACCTTTTATCTGTTTCCCAACATGTTGACTCTACCTTAATGTTCTAAACAAGATAACAGGTTTAATACAATTAACCAAGTGAGGTGATACTCCACTCTCCAATTATTTATATCACATTACCCAGGAATGTAGAATAAGAAGTCTTTTCTCTCTCACACTCACAGAGCATGTTTATTACTCATTCAATAACTGCGACTCACATACCCTGCCAATAACATCCCTATGTAGCTGGTATTTACTTGGAAATGTGAATCTGATGAAATCAAGAGTTTTCAATACAAATGTCAAATTCAAGTGCACTGAGACTCAATGGACAATTTCAAATAAATATTATGTAAAGAATGGTTGACCGAATTTATATATGAAGTTCCTGTCACTACTTAATGAATGAATATTATTATCTGACTTACATTTTTACAGATTTAGAAAAGTTTTCTAAAAAGTTTATTGATGTGTACAAAAATAGCATTCTATTTTTATACAGGTGTGAGAGAGGAATAATTTTTTTCTTTGCTATATCTTTTTAAAGTGTGCTTCTGCTATAGGACAAGAGGATTGTCCCATGTCAGAAAGTTTCTTTCTTTACTTTATTGAAAGAAAATCAAGCTGTATACTCATTCCTAGGGTAAAGGAAGTTAAGTATACCAATTCTTGACTATCATGTACATTCAAAATGCAAAAGAGAACACTATCTAATTCAATTCATATTTATTATAGGAAGTATCTATAGAAAGTAGCTATATCGATACAATGCAAATAATGTAGTTAATCTGCTGATATATATTCCCATATTTTGTAAGTCTATCATCAATCTGCCATCTGTCTATCATCTCTCTATATATCATGTATCTTCCTACTGATCCATCATGTGTTATTCATCTATCTACATCCATATTTTAAAAAGCATCATTTTAGGCACAAATATACAAATATTAATAGGCACATTAGGTCATAGAAACAAAGACCAGGTTCTCAATATTATACAGTTGTTTTGTGGTTCTGCGGACATATCTAGGACTTTGGTCATGATAGAAATGTTTAGAGGCATTGAGTCACAGGTACAGATCTATATTTTATGATTGTGCCTAACTATGCAATCTGGACTGACCTAAAATCTATGTTGCCTGTGTCTTTTACTTACAAGTACGGTGCCACAGGCATTCACCACCAGGATGGTCATAGCAAATGTTTTAAATGACCCTTATTAAAAGTGTTTAGACAGCCTTTCAAAGTCTGCATGAAGATGTCATATTACATACTTTGATGTGAAAACTAGCAAATGTCTCAAAATGTGAACATTTACAAAATGTTCTGGGGTTTCCCAATACTTTAGATTTGCATATATAGATATCTAAGCTGAATTCTTTAAAAGAGAGCACACACATATATGTATAGTGGCTTAAGAAAAATTCATACACAGTAAAATTCAGACAGATTATTACAGGCGCACGGTCTGGTAGGCCGTCTGATAGAACATCGGCTACTACAGAGAGATCTCTTGTGGTAACAAAGGTCATAGCTATTTTGGCAGCCTCTCCATCTGCATCATCTTCATTGAGTAGCACTGATTGTTAATGTGCCATTCTGCCCAAATGCCAAATATTTCAGGGTGAACTTATAATATTTAAGCAGAATTGTACATTTAGGTAAATGTCAACAGTGAGAGTTCATTATTGCATACTAATCTTAGATAATGTTAAACAATGTTATTTTAATCTTTCAAAAAGTATGTCCTCTACATAAAATTTAAAACAAATCATGGATAATTAAAAGAGTGTGTCTATGTTTCTTTTTATTATTTTTAAGAAGTTTTTAGAGTAAGGACACATGCTACTTTTATTTTTTTCTTTTTCATTGCTTGGGGTTAATCCTTGGACCAGTAATTGCTAGACAAGTCTTTTACTACTGACATATATTCTTAGCCCTAAATAAATGTTTATTCAGATTGAAAATTGTTTTTCTCAAAGAGTTTGTGATGTATTAACATATTCATATAGGATTTCTTATTGCTTGTTACTTTAAAAAGTTATAGTTATAAATTTAAATATATAAAAACATGTTTCTTTCAAATAAATAATTTACCAAGAGACCATTATGATAAATATATAAATATGGATATTATATATGCATATATAATCTATAGTTAATACATAAATATAGATATTACACATATGCATATATAATTTGGGTGAACTCTTGTTCAAACTTTGACATGTATATGATTGATAATCACTGGGAATTTCTTAAGAAAAGAAGACTTGATTTTCATGCAAATAATTTATATTTTAAAGTGTCTACATCAGACACTGTGATGGGTCTATAATCATGAACAAATTAAATACAATTATGAGTAAAAATTATGTGGCTTGAGTCTTCAAATATGCTGATATACAGACTTCCCTGAAATAAAACAATTCTTCATTTAGCTAAATACAGCCTAGAGATTTAACACTATTCATGCTTGATGTCATTCACTATATTGTGTGGAGATCAATTAGATCTTTATTAAGAACTGTGATTATACAGCATCACCATTACCACAGAAAGAAGTGAATTGAAAGTAATAAGGTCATAAACCTGGAGTGTTAACATTTTTAATCATTTCTCTTCTAAATCCTCAGGCTTCAAGTAGATTTGGGATCAAACATAGAATAAAATTACTTTCAGGACTTCTAATGATTTAGGTATTATTTTACCACACTTTCCTTTAGCCTGCTATCTCATCATGGCTGAATATTCTTACTATGTTTTTCTTCAAACCTATGCTACAGAGGATAGTGATGGAAAATATTATCTACACTCCTTTACTGATAAGCTACATGTCAACTATTTTGCCTCAAGCAAAATTTAATGGCTGATTTTGTGGATCTTTATTTCAAGAGATTTGCTGTAGAAACACTGGCATGACCTTTACACAGAGCAAACAGTCACTCTAATAAGCAGGAGACACCAAACCTAAAATAAGGGAAGAACAGAGAGATCCTGGCAGGAATTAATCTACCATTTTCACACATCTGCCCAAGGGAGGTATTGTAATTGCAAAAATTTACTCTAAGACTGCTGAGACTCATAGTAATTATGTTTCTTTTTTTTTTGTAATAGAAATAGCCACAGGTGGTAACAAATTGGGTTTTGAGATGGGGAACTGGGCATGCATTCTAACCCAAATTACTATGTAATTGTCTTGATTATAAAAAAAATTTTAGAAAGTGGATTGCTCAAAATCAAAAGAAAAAGTCTCCTAAAATTTATTCCTCATTTTTTTTTAGCTTCTCACTACTCAGGGTTTTCTTTCTTCGTCTTCATGAAATTGATAACCACTTTGCAGAACATGCATTTGGCAATAAATAAAAAATTCTAGGAAGTGGAATGATTGTCTTATTTTCATTCTGACTATCATCCAGGAATAAACAGTGGCTTTATTCAGAAGGTCAGACATTGGAAAGTTAACAATAATTAGTGTGTGTGCTGTGTCATCACAAGTGCAAAGTTAGAGATGCTTCCTTCAGTGTTTATGAATTTTTATCAAACTATATGCTGTATTCACATGTATACAAATATCTGTTCTTTATACTTCTAGATATTATTCTAAGCATAGATTTCTTCATTAGAAAATTGATACTAATTGCAATAATTTCAGAGATTATAAAGTCACTCTATTTATCCAATGTCTAGTAAAACACAAATATGCATTTAAATTTGCTTTTCAATCTGAAACTTCTGATATAATAAGCTTAACAAAAAAAAGAGAAAAGAATCAGTGATTTATCATAAGGCAGTGCAAATATGGAAATAATGAAATGAAGCAGATTGCCCTATATTTTGCATTGAAATCATGTGAAGATAATTTTGTGTTCATTTATGCCACATATGACACTACCCCAATGACAATTGTTAATGAGGATGGATAATTGGTTTCTTTTATATAGATGAAGTGTAATTCATCCTGTGTACATTTTTAGTGCCATAAATAGATTTGAGATGTACTCTTTAAGATACACAAAAAGTGGAAAAGCAAATAGAAAGCAAGAATCTGTGTCCCATAAAGGTACTATAGAAGGTCACTATTTAGGCGAGTCTTCTAATTTTCTACTTAGACTAAGAAATAAATGAGCATTTTTAAAGTTGTTCAGAGAGATTATATAATTAATGTTTATAAAAGTTTGTATCATTTAGAAATTATCAGGTTTGAGAAAGGAAATTCTCTCTCTTTAATAAAAGTTAATTCACTTCTGTCCCCAAATGGAAATGAAAGGGTTTCTTAGGAAATTTCTGCTGAAATTGTAATTTTCTTCTCAAATATTCTAATTTCTTACTTGCATTTCACCTACTGTAAAAGATGACACTGACACTTTATGCACACAACTAAATTATTCTCATGACTAATAAAAAATATAACTTTTTAAAATTAAATACAGTTTAGTAATACATGCCCACCTATTCTGATACTGAAAAAATAACAAAAAAAATCAAACATTTAGTCCTTCAAGAGTCTTAATATGCTCTGGTGAAATATTATATGGAAATCAAACAATTTTTGTTATAGCAAAACTACATATGTTAAGGACATAATTTGAAAAGGAATGTTGAATCTTATGGTTGAAATTTATATAGAGTTAAGATTTCAAAATAGGTAAGAATATTTACATTTTAAATAGAAATTTAGGACTTTATCTAAAACTGAAAACTTAAAACTGGATTGCTGAACCAAGGTTATGCTAATTCTATAGTCTACTTTTTCAGCAAAACACTTGTTGCATTTCAACCTTGGATAAGGAAAACGATGAGCTTAGGGTACAATCAAAATTTTATACAGGCATGTTTTGTTTTAAATGTTATTAAAGGACAAAAAAATGTTTCCTTGTAACTAGTAAGGATTCAATTGAAATGTTGTAAGTACATAGGTTCAAGATTTATGTTTAAATTGCATTTAAATATCATCAAAAATTAGGCATGTATTAAGCATCATAACTGTGAAAGAGATAAGTTAGTAGGGTTGCCAGTGAAATCTGATTTCTTACAGTGGGAATGCTATTGAAATAACACTGGAATATTTCATAATCTAAAGTCATATTTTTACATTTTGCATTTATATAACTGAAGGATATTTATAAATACCTACAGAATATTTCTAAATGTGTACCTCTTTAATTTGAAATCTTTAAATGCTTTGTCTTTGAAATGCTGCAAAGACTGTCTTTACCTTATAAAGAGAGTAAACAAGAATTTCTCCTTTAAATGATCCCTTTAATGTGCTCCAGTATTAAAGATCAATAAAGACATTACAAGTTTAAGAAGCATTAAATATTGTTAAACAGGATAGTTCACAGAATCTTAGGAATTATGTTTATGACATTCATATAGTTTAGATACTATATTATGGAACTGAAAGTAAAAGACAAAAATATAGCACAGGTCTTTAAATGTTTCAAAATGACAAAGTAAAATGCATTTCTAATAACATTAAACTATTTTAATATATTCCATTCTTCTAATCAGACCAAAGTCTATTTATGCAGATTAGTTACATGTAAAGTTTCATGTGTCCAACCTATATTTATCCTTTGATAACACAGCTTGTTAACTTAAATAGCCTTTTATTGTTATGATTCATTTCCCCATAATTATGCTGTTTAACTGCCTTATTTTTTGAATAAATATATGCAAAAATGCCAGTCATATTCAGGAAAGTTATGCTAGATGCTCAATGAACCATAAGAACCAATTCAGTGCAATAAAACTGTCTGGATTAGATCCAGAGGAGGACTTACAAATGTCAGCAATCAGAATGTCACGATGGTCCGAACACACAACCAGAAGTGTGACACACAAGCATGAACAGATTTTTTTTAAAGAATATCTGAAAGCAATTGCATTGTCTACCAGGACATAGTGCACAAAGGTAAAATGTACCTCTCATGAAGTCTCAGTTTGACTCTGTAGCTAGTTAGGGGTTTTTCTTTTATGTCATATCTTAGCAATGATGAACTGATTTCTCTGCAGTAACAGAGAAACAAGGGAATGTTTCTGCTTAGTCACAGTGAGAACGTTGATGCCATTAAGGACTTTTTTATTAGAGATGATTTATTTCTCGAGACCAAAGGATAGCAATACATCACCGTCAAAGCTGTGGTGAAAGTTCTGACTTGCTGTAAAATATTGTATGTCATGGAAGGGAATTTGTATCAAAGTCTCCCTTACTATATCAGGTTGATAACAGATTAGTATAGGTCTGACAAACTTTGAAAATGTTTTATATGTGGGTGGCAAAGACTATAGGATTTTCAAAACAAAGTTTTCTTTAAAAAAGAGAGACCCTTATGTTATTTTCAGACAATTATACATCTTGGGTTGAAGGAATTTAATCCAAAGAAATCACTTCCCTAATGCCTTACTAAAATATGACTTTGAGGTAATTCCCTCTGGGATTTATTAAACAGAAGTATCACCTGGAGGAATACATTCTAGAGCAATGACTAATACGGTAATTACTGGGTGCATTTGTAAGAATTTACCCACTATTGAGTTATTGCAAGACCGCTCACATCAGGGAGTTAAGTTTCACTTCCTTGTTGGCCTTCAGGCATCAGTGACTTCTTCCTCCTGGTCTTTCATCAGCAACCTTAACTCCATATGTCTTTGGTGTTTTCTCAGTCATTCCTCCAAAGTGTCAGTAAACTACTTGACATTTTGCCTTTTCTGAACTTTTGTATGAGATATGAATCATCATTCCTTAAGCTATATATTATATGAAAATATATTTTCTCAGGAATGTGAAATAAGTATGATATTTAATGATAGAATTTCTTTGAATTTAAAATATATAGAAATGGAACATTATTTCTACTTGGGTGTTTGTATGCACATAATATACTGAAAATATAAACATATATCTAATTTTATCAAATGTTTATTTCTTTGTCTACTTATAAACACAAACCAAACCATCCTTGTTATAATAAATGCACATAAACCTTTATTCCATTTAAAAAATCTTAAAGAATTTTTCTTAATTTACAACTTTTATGTCTGTAATCATTTCTGTTCCACTGTATTACATAACCAGCACTAACTGCAAGAAATTAGAAACCTAAAATGTGACAATGGTGCTAATACATGATTAAGTGTTAGTATTATACTTATAATCAATATTAAAAGTTTACCTAAAGAATTTGAAAGATTTTCCTCTTACAATAGGTCAATTCCATGATTATCTAAGTGAGATATTTGAAGTTACAGTAACTACTTCAACCTTACTAAAGAAAACTGCTTCTGTGAACTGTAAAGAAAAGAATAATATATATTGAAGCATTGACTTTATGGAAAAATGTCCGGTACAATGATCTTTCATGTGTGCTGTTTTTCATAGCTTGAATGATATAGTCAATTTTTGTTATCAGTTTTAAACATGTAAATATTCTGTCATGAAACTCAAATTCTTGAGATGAGAATTTCTGGAATATTTTTCTATATTTTGTGATCACATTCTGCTTTAGCTAGGATATAAAGATGGTAAGAAAACCACTCCAAAACCTTGATGAAAACTTATGTATGCAAATATGTATTGAAATAATGCAATTTATACTATGGAAATAAAATTAATATGACTTTACTCCTAAAATTTTGGAAACCTGATCACTTGACATTCAGCAAGGATGATAAAGTATAAGCTGATTGATACTTTATATCTTTCATTACAAACTAAAATCTGATGAATAAGAAGATATTGCCTTTTGCATTGTTATATCTAATAATAATAAAAACAAAATTCTGTGAATTGTAGTTCATATAGTCAATTTTGTTTGCATTTAATAAGAAAGATGCAAAAACACTTATACTAGAACTGATTTGTCCACATATTCACAAATAACTAAGATCAAAGTCAAAATTATAATGAAAACACAAGTAACAGGTTTTTTAAACTAAACTTCCTCATTAGACATTTCAAGCATCTAATATCTGACTGCATTTAAATAAAGTTCATTTTCTTATTTGTATAATTTTATTGCCTAACAAAACAAAAATATTTGACATGGTGTACATGAGTTAAACTGAAGTAGAAAAATTACTCATCAGCTGTTCAAACATTTGAGCAAAAAGAAAGGTGTTCACAACACGATCCCTCGGAACTGCAGTAAGTGACATTTCTTTCCTGCTCACCATAGACTACTCCTCTAAGTAAGAAAATTGATTTATGCTCATAGCTAACTAATCAAGTGGTCCCTTTTAAGCATAAAAAACTATAATAAATATTTCCAAAATTTTAAATGGCAAAATAAATTGTTTACACACGGTGCATCAAATGACAGAATCTTTAACCTAGTGAAGTATGAATTCTGGTAGATCATGCATGGACTTGGGAACTTAAGAAGTAGTTTCTACAGTCAAGAAACTCCTGTTTTAGAGAAGTGGAAACAAAGGAAAGCATTGGATCTTGTCAGTAAAGACACATTTCTGCTTTCACCTACTCAATGGAAAAATATGGAATTAGCTCTATTTACCATGGTAGTTTATTCCTCTCACCATAGTAGTTTATTTCGATCTCAACTTTTAAATTTTTATATTGGTTCTAAGTACCTAATGTGCCTAATTTATATTTGCTTAACTCATTATTCGATATGTTACACAATTCATTATTGAATATCTATATATATTGAAAAGCCTGTACATAAACATGAAAAAAATTTATAATTCAAACATGATATCTTTAATTTGAACTGTAACTTGAATCTTTTGATATTAATCTATTAAGCAAAAAGTAAAACTCAATTCATTTTAAATAAAAATGTTTATTTAAAAAATCTTTTTGGATTAGTGCACTTTTCTATTAGAACATATGCGAATTATGTTGCTCCAGAACACAGAAACACAAATCTTCAAACAAAACTGTAAATCCTCTCATCAGCTATAACTCCCCAGTGTCTTCTCTACTCAAGGAGGACTTCATTGAACACACCTGTTGAGAAGTCACCTGAGACTTAACTTACACTTTTTTGTTTGTTCCTTTGCATTGTTTTGATTTTCAAGTACAGACTGACCTCCGATTTGCTATTCAACTGAAGATGGCCTTGAATCCTGATCCTCCTGCTTAGACTTACCAAGTATTGGTATTACAATCTTAGACTTAACTCTTCATAAACCAGATTTAATGGTTATTCTTTGGAATTAGAAAATAATGTATTTATGTTATATTTGACATTAGTACATGAAGTAATACACATGGAAATTGCTCCTATGGGAAATTCCCTTATGAATTGGTAAAATAAAGTCTGTGCTCTTGGCTTTCCACATAAGTTTTATAACCAGAATCAATAAAATATGTCATCATAAATTTGTTGCCTTATAATTCACATTATTGCTGAAACACTTTGTCCATTGGGTTTGTTTGTGAAATTTGACAGAAGTTGTTAAGAATTAAACGTCTTATTGCAAACTCTATTTTTCTACTAGGTTGTTTTACATATTCATACCCAGAAAAATATTCTTGTACTCAAGAAAAACCCACAAATAGTATCCTTCACACTTAAGATGCTTGTAGGCAAAATGGTTTGAGACTCAAAGGTATTGTAACTTCTTCTGTAATGTGAAATTTATAGTCACAAAATTTCTATATTGAATATCACCACAGTGTATAAAGGCATTGCAACATATTGATGAAACTATTTTCAACCCATTGATACATGTATTTGATATATTTTCTAATTAGAATAAAACATGGAAAATAAAGATGAACCAGACCTAGTAGCTGTCTAAGTGGATTTTGTGGATTAAAAGTAAATCTTAAGAAAGACATATGAGATTGTTAGTGTATTTTCTATGCAGGATGTATTATGCACACACTAACAAAAGTGTTTGACACAAGTTTAAGGAAAACCTGAAAGATTTACCTAAAGCATGCTACTTCAGCACAATGTATTTACAGCATAATAATTAAAGAAGAGAGAGAAGGAAAGAAGAGAGAGGAGATAGCAACTGGCTAATTTACTGTGGTTCCATAATTAAGATAAATCTGGTACATTTGAAGAAAAGATGTACGAACTACTGCAAAAGCTCAACAAAAATAATAACTTTGCAATTCAAGTAAAAATATATGAGGGGTAAAGGCAATATGGGAAATTGAACCATTTTGAAAAAATATTACTTACTTAAAACTTGTTTTGTTCATTGGTACCATAGGATTATGATTTAAAGAAAAAGAATGGAAAGGAGTTTTTTGCTGTATGTTTAGTGTATGTGCCTGTACCAGGGGAATGTGTCATTTTTGATTTAAATTTTACTGCAACCAGAAATGTCACAATCATAAGCTTTAGCCAATGGACATCTTCAAGAGGAATATACTGTTAATATAGTACAAACTCACTGACCATCATAACCTTTGAATATTTTTAATTAAAATTGTTCCCCAATAGTCTGACGAAGAAATCAGACTTGCTAAGAATTCTGCAGCAACTTTTTTCTTTATAATTTGGAAAATCAACTCAGGGCACTTAAAATACAGCAATAAATATTAACCCTCTCTACAACATTCTTGTCTTTCCAGTAGTATAAATGTGAGAAAGTCATAAAATATGCAAACTGACTGCATTAGTTCTATGATGTGCTTGCATATCTCACCCTATAGAGCTATTAATGAGCATAAGCGCCCACTTCACAACCTTAAAAAACTGTTAGAGAAACCACATTTTCTTATGATTGGGAATTCCTTTGTATTCTTTTATGAACCTCAAGTCTCAGGATGTTTCATATACAATAACCACTACACAAAATGGGTTTTGATACTTTAATATTCAGTAGCATCCCATGTACAAGTCTGTTTCCCATGAACACTATGTTAGTATGGGAAATATGTTAAGTGTATAGGATACCTATCATATTTGAAAGGAGAAGTTTTACTGCTCCATTTGAATAGTCATAAGTTTTCTGAGTTCTGTCACTGAAAGTTGTTTCCTTCTCAAATTGTAATGATAGAAACAGTTGTCTCTTCCTTCATCTCGATGTAATCTTCCTTAAAAATTTCACATTTAGTTCAACTCACTTTTGAACTTGCTGATCCAATATAATTTGTAGCAATGTATAATCTTAATGAGCAAGAATTAAGATTTTTGTGAAATGATTCACTAGGAAATAACAGAAAGTAGATGACTATTAGACTGTCATAGTCATCTGTTTCCAAGAATTAGCATCTATGCTTTTCAAGTGATTTATCCTTTACTAATAATACTGAATTATACACTAGAATATGTATTAAAATTCTTATAGGTATCAGGGAAGTATTCACTACACAAACAATGCAATATGCAGTCCATTGCAATTTTGTCCCCTCTCTTTTATACCATAAAATGACCTTGTGACAATAAGGGAACCCTGTTCATTCCTCAGTGCCTCCAAGAAACTCATCAGAAGCACCACAGGAAAAAGCAAATTCTTCTGGTCTGTATCCCTATCCTGCATTCATTCAAACTTTTGAAAACACTTCTGAGTGCAATTCATACTCCAAAAGTTTAAAGTTGAAAGCTTAGTTGAAGAAAAACTGGACATCCTGTCTCTTAAACCTCTTTAAATATAAACTTAATGAGGGGATCAAAAGCTTTGTTCTTAATGATTCAAGCTCTGGAATTTTGACTGGTTGCTTCTCTGTACTGCAAAAAGTTAAGTTTGGATTATAAATTTCTTTCATGTTTATATAAACAATTTTAAGTGGCACAAAAACTCTTAAAGAGAGTTTCTTTTTTTCTACTGTGGGAATCCTGTTAAGGAAAGAAATGTGTGCAACAAATAAACTAAACTTTTGACTTCTGAATATTGCTATGGTTTGAAAACTATAAAAATAAAATTTAGGAAGGCGACAGAAGTAAGACATGTACATCTGGTAGATCTTAATCTATTTACATGGGAGGGTCCCTGCAGAGTTTGATAGACAAGCACACAGGGTCAAAGATGTAAACCATTTGGGATTAAAAGTTTCCCCCCTGGCATGGCTGTGGGCAGCCTCGCTGGAAAACCAGCGTTCAAGTGAAGTCCCATTTATTCTGAAAGCCTCCTACCTGAATTATGGACATCCGAGTGGCTGGGGTCTCGCTCGAATTAGTCCCTTGTCCGGTGAAACTGGTGTGGCAGCCTGCGTGCCCCTGCGGGACAGTGAGGTTGTTGGAGGCAGGCTTAAGGTACATCACCTCTGACCGGGGCGAGCTGAGGGGTAGGCGGGTTTGGTAGTCGAAGTATATGGGCGAGGTGGCCAGGGAGGGACTGCTCACCACGTTCATGACGTTCATGGCGTTCCTCTCCTCCACCTCGCTCTGGACCAACATGATATCATTTTTGTTGATCTTCTTCTTCTTGCCTTTCCCGCCACCGAGCTGCGGGTGGCTGTACTCGGCGATGCGGCAGTTGTAAGTGCGGATCTCCTTGTTCTCGCGCTTGCATTTGACAGCGATGGTGATCATGGCCGCTAGGAGGATGATGGAGATAGTGCTGAGAGTCACTATGAGCGGCAGCGACATGTCCCAGTGGTGCTGTTCGCCATTCACTCGGGGCACCCCCTCGGGCAGGGAGCCGCTCACCGAGCGAATAATGAGCTTGGCCACAGCGGAGAGGGTGGGCTTGCCGTGATCAGTCACCTTCACTACCAGTTCCACCACGGGCGTCACGTCCTCCCAGAAGGGGTGCAGCGTGCGGATCTCGCCGCTGGACGGGTCGATCTCAAACAGGCGGTCGTCGTTGCCGTCCACAATCTCATAGGTGAGGCGCCCGCTTTCTCCAAAGTCGCTGTCCAGAGCGCGCACGGTGCTGACGAGGTAGCCTAGGCCAGCATTGCGCGGGACCTGCAGTTCAGCCGTGTCGTTCTGCAGCGTGGGCAACACGATCACTGGAGCGTTGTCGTTCACGTCTAACACTGTCACTCTGACCGTGGCATTGCTCTCCAAGTGCGCGGGGGCTCCCGAGTCCTTAGCCAGCACCTTGAACTCAAAGGCCTTGGTTTGTTCATAGTTAAAGGAGCGCAGGGCATAAATGGCCCCGTTTGTGGGATTCACCGACACATAGGTGTAGATGGACACATCGCCGATGTGCGAGGGCAGGATGGAATATGATACTGTCCCGTTTGGCCCAAGTCGGGATCCTGGGCGAGCACAGAACCCAGGTATTCTCCTGGAATGTTGTTTTCATGCACTTGGAGCACGTATAGCCCCTTGGTGAAGCGAGGCGGGTTGTCGTTCTCGTCCAGAATCTTGACTGCGAAAGACTTGGTGGAGTTGAGAGGAGGGGAGCCCCCGTCCCGAGCTACTATTGTCACGTTGTACTCGTCCTGGGTCTCGCGGTCGAGGGGCCGGTCAGTCACCACGGTGTAGAAGTGTGTCGTAGTTCTCTTCGAGCTTGAAGGGGACCGACCCTCCAGGCCCTCCCAGGCCACCTCCACCGCCTGTCCCTCCTCCACCCAGGACGCGACACTGCAGCTGCCCATTCTTGCCAGAGTCTCGGTCGGTGACCCGAACCAGGGCGATGACTGTGCCGGGAGGGGCGGCCTCGCTGAGCGCCCCCTGGCGCACGGAGACGAAACCGATGGACGGCGCGTTGTCGTTTGCGGTCGATGAGCTTGACCGTGACCTTGCAGTGGGCTGGGATCGGGTTAGGGCCTAGGTCTCGGGCCTGGACGTCGATCTCCAGCATCCCGTTCTCCTCGTAGTCCAGGTTGCCCTTTACGCGGATCAGACCAGTCTTGGGGTCGATGGAGAAGAGCTCCCGCACGCGGTCGGGCACGTAGCTGCTGAAGGAATAGAGTACCTCGCCATTGGGACCCTCGTCAGCGTCGGTGGCGTTCAGATCGATGACCACGGTGCCCAGTGGGGCGTTCTCGGGCAGTTCCACCACGTAGGACGGAGCTTCGAAGACCGGACTGTTGTCATTGGAATCTATCACCTTCACGTTGATCTGCACAGTGGCGGAGCGCGGCGGCGGCTCCCCTCCGTCCAGGGCGGTCAGTACCAGCGTGTGGTGGTTCTGCTGCTCGCGGTCCAGCGCTTTTTGGATGACGAGCTCTGGGAACTTGGTGCCGTCGCCGCGGGACTTGACGTCCAGCGCGAAGAGGCCATGGTCATCGCGCGTGAGCAGATAGGTGCGGAGCCCGTTCTCACCCGCGTCCGGGTCGTGAGCGCTAGTCAGGGGGAAGCGGGTGCCAGGGGCGGCGTTCTCGGAGATGTCCATTCGATCTGGTCCGAGGGGAAAGAGGGCGCATTGTCGTTGATGTCCTGGATCTCCACCTTGATCATGCAGATCTCCTTGTCGTTGGCGAACACCTCGAGGGACAGCTGGCACTTGGCGTTGTGGCGGCACAAGGACTCGCGGTCGATGCGTTGCTTGGTGTAGAGGAGCCCGCTGTCGGCGTCCACGTCCAGCAGGTGCGGCGCCGAATTCTCCAGCACCCGGTAGCTGCCCGACTTGCTTCGGCCGCCGCCGCCGCCGCGCTCAGCCGGCGGAAGCCCCGGCTGCAAGCGGGCATCTTTGCCGATGTTGCCGATCACTGTGCCGGCCCCTTGCTCCTCCGGCACAGAGTAGTTGAGGTTTTTGAGTGTCAGGGCAGGAGCCCAGAGAAGAAAGCAGCAACAGATGGAAAGGTACATCCCAGACCGGTGGGGTGGGGTGCAGAAGCCGCGGGATCGGAGGGCAAACACGGTGAGTGCGCGCCAGCCTGTAGCCGGGCGGAGCGTGCGCTCGCGGAACCAGCCACAAGTCCGTGGGTCCTTGCTGCCCCCCGCACCGGGGCTGCGGCACCAAGCAGTCTCTCCTTTTTTCCGCTCAAGTTGCCCGAACCTGTGATCTACAGCATCCGCACCGGGCGAGAAGGAGCCGCGCGGAGAAGCTGAGGCGACTCGGCGAGAGGCGGCGGCTCCCTGCGGCGGAGGGCAAGCCAGGGGCTTTTTCTCTCCGCCTGGACTTCTGGAGGCCTCAAACTTGAGCGACGAGGCTGGCGACACGGAAGCAGCAAGTCTGGGAGGGAGGGATGGTAATGGGCTTAAAAGAGGAGGTGGGTTTTTCTCGCTCCCGCTAGGCGCTGCAAATCCGCTCCCGCCGGCAGCCTCAGGCATACTTCACATCGGGGTGGGGAGGGCTGGGGATGGTGTGTCTCCAGGCAGATCAGAAAGTGAAATACTTACTTGGTACTAGTCTCCTGCGGTGAAATGGATGGGCCCGAGGAGAAACGACGAGAAGAGTCGCGGACGTGGATGCTTGGAGTCCTCACCGGGCGCCCTGTGAAATGTCGGCTTGCTGCGCAGGCTGGTCGGTTTTCAGGCTGTGTTTTGCTGCATTTAGAGATCTAATCTGCATTGCTGGCTTAGGGCAGTGACGGCGGCGGTTGGACTGCGTCTCCCAGCCAAGCGTATTCTCTCTCTCTATCTCTCCTCTCTCTCCCGCTCCTCTCTCTCTCTCCTCTCTCTCTCTCTCTCTCTCTCGCTCGAGCAGCCAAAGGGAGGGGAGGAAATGCAGTGGAGAAAAAAAAAAAAAAAAAAAAAAACTAGTGTCCCGATTTGTAGTTTCCTCCCCCTGGCAGGCTCCTCCCTCTCTTCCCGGGAGAAGGCTCTCCCCCGAAATCAAGAAAGCCAAGCCTGATCAGCGTTGGCGCTGCGAGTCTACGGGGAGGGGAGAATCTAGAGATACATCTCCGCCTCAGTTAGTAGAAGGCACTCTGTCTCCACGCCGAGCCGCGAGCTGCGGCTGCCACCCCAGCGTCTCCTTGCGAGCCTCCACTTCTGTCCATCAGTTTAATTCCAGTTTGCTTCTCTTCCCAGGCGAAAGAAAATCAACAGGCAACTCAGGGTTGGACGTGCAGCACAGAAGGGGGATGGGGAAGACAGAAGAAGAAAGAAGGGGGAGCCTCCCTCCCCTCAAGCACACACACACTCTCCCTGTCTCAAGCTAGAAGGGAAACAGTCTCTGCATTCACAGGGCTGGGCTGTCAAGTGTCTCTCTTTTCTTCCTATTCAGCATCTTCTTCCAACGGCCCAGCTTCCCAGTCTCTTCATCTAGAAAGGAAAGCCTTGGCGAGGAATAAAAGTGGTGAATATTTGAAGACCCTAAAGTGCGGGCTTTGTTGTTCTTACATAGATGTTAGCGCTTGAAGGAGCAGGGTGGATAGAACACATCAAGGTTTTGCACGATGCGTTCTGCAGTCCACGGTCTCTGGTCGACTAGAAGAGGGCAGTGAGGAGCCGAGGCCCCCGGGTCCAGCGGTCACCCGCCCCGGGAAGCCGCCTCCCGTCGGAGGGGTGGGTTAGGCACAGGTTAGCCTGCACATGATTTCGGCTTCTCCAGGCGCCTGGAGCTACGGGAATGACACATCCAGAATGCAGGTGTGCTGAGCTGCCGGTGAGTCAGAAGCGCGGAACGAATGGTATTCACTCTTCGCTCACGGTCTTCCCTTCCCAGACATGAGTTGCGGCTTCCTAACGCTTTCTCTGACTCACTCGGTGAGGGGGGGGGGGGGAGAGCCAGATCATGGTTGAGGGGGAAAAGAGAAAGAAAAAAAAAAAAAAGAGTGGGGGAGGAAGGCAAAGTGAATACAGGAGCATTTTACTATCTTTCTGTCGGAGTCCGAGAGTCGGAAAACCAAGGCGTTTGCTGCCTACCAATATTTATTTATACTATTGTTATTTTTAAATCTGTCCACTTGGTTAGGCGTCATTGTCATTGCCCCCGTGAATCTTTCAGTCTTAAGGGGGTTGGGAAGAATCACGGTTTCCAGTGATCATTCACAGCTCAGCCCCATTAGTGTTCAAGATTCTCCGTCTAGTCACAAGTCCAGCATTCGGTGTGCAAAGAGCATATTGTGCAGTGTTGTGTGGAGGGATTTTTTTTTAATGCCTCTTTTTCTGTCACGGGTGCTCTCTCTTCAATCCGGGCACAAGTCCGGATCACCCAAAAGCCGGGAGAAAGCTGTAGTAATTGCCAAATCGCTAAATCCATCTCCCCGAGCCAGGCAGCGGAGGAAACGGCACGTGAAGTCATTCAACAGTTGGAGAAGCGTCTCTCCCGCCGCACCTCGCGCCGCTGCGGCAGCCGGGGCGCTGGCAGTCCCCGCGAGTCCCCAGCGTCCTTGCTGACTGACTCTATTTCACCTCACGCCCCGCTTAAACAATTGATCTTGATCTCTTGCCAGCCAATCGGCGGTGGGGGAGCAAGGGCCCTGCCTCCATCGGCCACGCCCATGGGAGGGCGGGGACAGGCTTGGCGGGGGCGCGGGAACACAGCCCAGCGCTTAGAGTCATTGACTAGATGGGTTAGTTGGGAAAACGACGCGGTGCTGCCGAGCCCGCGCTACGACTAAACCGCGGGCGCGCCCCGGGTCCCCAGCGGGTCTCCCCGGTTCTTCTTTACTAATGCAAGTGCAACTCCCGCAGTCTTTTCCTTTGCAAAATAGAAATTTAAGATGTGTTGACAGTGATTTGATTCGCTTTCGGTCGGATATATACACAGGCAATGGGAATCATGCATAAGTGCTGAATAGGCTGTGGATTTCCTGATGGATTTCTCTGTGTTGGCTAACCACACACACCACGACACAATGCACACTAGACACATCACTTTTTCCATCCCTCATTCAACACATCGTCCATCGTACCACCGCCCCTTTGCCCAATCTGAGCTGCAGAATGTGCCTGGACCCGTATCCTATGAAGGTGCGGGGAGTGTGTGTGTGGTATGCGCTGCGGCGCGTGCACGCGTCTTTTCTGCCAGTGCATGTGTATTTAGTACAGTGTCCCTGGGAAGTCCTGACAGCCTACCTTAGCTTTGGATCAACAGCCGAGAGACAGCAATCAGTATGAACTTCTTCAATCATCCTAGAGACATTCATCTGTCCCCAGGCAAACCAGCGCGAGGAGAGTCATTTGATTAATGAAGTGTTCAGAAAGCACAGCAGACGCTCTTGAAAAGGTCCGAGTCCATGTATCGCTCACGAGGAACAGACCACTCTTTTAAGGAGAAAGATTGGCTTTGAATCCAGGCCATTGTGTTTCCTCTTAAAAAACAGAATCGTTGGTTAGTTGTAGTCAGAGCAACAGCTAAGTCTATTCAGTCATCGTTGACTAGATCAGATCGGGGCATGGAAAATAGCAATGTGGTCCACGTTCAAGTAGCTTTGCGTGTCTGATGTCGACTCCATACATGTTATGAAGTGTCTCTGCATAACTAACCAGAAATTTAGATTTTCCATAAGGTGATAAACTATTGCAGTTATACTTTAAATCCAAGCATGTAACTGAACGTGTTAGACATTATCAGAAAAGACTCGAAATTTTCATTTTATAATCACGGTATAAGTGCATGCACACACACATATCAATACAACCCACACAAAAACAAACACATACAATACACACGTACACACACACTTCGATCCTGTCACATCAATTCCTCTTCAAGACTTTAGAAGAGTCCAAGAATTTTTTTTACCCTCTCGTCTTATGGTGATTCATCCCACAAGTGAAAGACAATTTTGCACATGAATCAGCAGTTCTGGGAAAATTAGACAAAAGAAAATAAGCCGGAGTATTGAAAAGGTGATGTTTGGATTGCTAGGGTATGATTGCATTCATAAACATCTGAACGTTTGCCCTTTATAATTGTGAATGAAAAATGTGCACATCTTCTGCAGCATGATCATTTAGTATTTCAAGAAAAAACAAATGCCCAGCACCAATTTGCAAGGAAGTGTTTGAAAGTTGGTTTCTATGAAAAATTTGGGCTTAAAGACTTCGAGGTAAAGGACTATTTATTTCCTGGAGCTAATCTGCAATGCTGAACTTGCAGTGTGATCTGCCAATTTTTGCCTCTTCCTTAGGAGACTCGACAATTCAAACATTCAAAGGCTAACCCTTTCAATCAGAACACTAATCCTAAAATGTCTCTTCTTTTCGAAATGGGTGGTTTGTCATATGAATGTTGTTGCGAAACAAGGACAATTGATTGTGTAGGAATCTAGTGGTTGTTTTCTAAGCCTGTATTGAAACACACAGAATTTGTACCAGCTCTACCTTTAACTGTTTCTGAGATCAATATATATACTTGAAAGATGAGATGTTTGCAATCATTAATAAAAATAGATTTAACTATAAATAAAACAGGGAGCACAGTCACAGTATCATCTATTGAGCACCCACGTTGAAAATCTTTTTTCCAGTACCGGGGATCAAATACAAGAACCTGCACAGAACGTAAACAAAGACATTCCGTCCGTGAGGTATATTCCCCAACAAAACTCACTAATTATCACTCTTTCTGAATGGAGAACAACTAATGGTATATACTTACTTAAGATATGCCATAATGCAAAATATTGAGAAAAGTAAAAATTCTCTCTACTGAGGTTATAGGATTCTAATTTATGTACCTTAATTTGCAATAGCTATACCAGTTGAAGAGAAGATTGACTTGAAGGAAGCTCATCTTAAGAAGGTCCAATGAGAGCGGGAAAAAATTTATAGGAACATGGACTCTACAGGAAATCCCCTCCAGAGTCAATTATGCCACACCTCCCTCTAGTGTAATGGAAAGAGAACTGCAAGTCGTAGATAAGGGTCCTCAGAAATCTGTCAAGAACAAGTAAGAATAAACAATCTTTCTCATAGTTCATAATGCCTTTTAACAAATGAACTTAATTGGATTAAAAGTAATTTCTGACATGTGCAATTAAGTAAATAATTTAAAATATCTTTTATGATCATAAGTTTAAAGGACAAAAATTGTTTATTTCATTCTCTAACTGTTTCTAATTATTTTAACGTACTTTTGATACACTCACACTGTTATTTTTTATATAGTTGCGAATCACCAGTACTTATTCTTACATATATATGGTTATAACAAATATAGTTGTTGTATTGTGAAGACTGTCTCGTTACTCTATTTCAAAAAATTATCTTGATAATGGAAAAAAGATTAAAATCTGCTGTGCTGCTTTAAAGTCCAAAACGATTGATTACATAAACCATAACAGACTGCAGTGTATCCAACATCTAAGTTGAAAATATCAGAAGAAATTACATAATCGTGTTATTTCTCAAGATAGGTTACATCTCGAACAGGTTGGACTGCTGATCACACTTGCATTTCAAAGACCAGTATTCCAACTTAAATGAGAGTTACATTGTCTGCATAAAGAAAAGATGCTCTCAAATGTAGAGATCTACATACTTATTTAAAATCTATGTGTGCACACTCGTGGTGACCAGGTAATGGGAAAATTTGACCATCTAGGTTAAGAAATTAGAGAATACATAAGGACTTAATAGTAATTGGTTGTTATAATGGGAATGTTTTTGGACATAAAATTAAGTTTATTTTCTACAATGCAAGCAATAGCTAGCATGCTATATGATCCTTCTAATTAGGGAGTTATAGTCGCATCTGGGGAATAACTTTAATCTTTTGGTCTCAAACGATTTCTTCAATTCCTATTTATCGTTTTGTATATAAGAGGTTTGCTCAATGTCGCCGAAGGCTAGCATATACATCTTTCTGAAATTCAATTCTATTTGCTGCAAATTGATAATGCAGGAAAAAATGGGTTCTTAGAAACATTCTGAGGCAGATTTTTCTACATGCTGGAGGTCTTATTAATGAAAAAAATATAACATGTGCTCTCGGATCAAGTCTGAACAATATATTAACTAACCCTTCGTTTCACTATCTTTTGTTTGTCAAAGCATAAACTTCTAACGTAAATGTAATGGAATAAATATTAGATCTGGAAATTCCAATTACTCATATTGCATTTAAATTCTTAAATTGTTTGATAAAATCTGCAATGGTAATGATAGTATCCGTATTCTTACGCTCGTCCTTTTGATGTGGCTGTGTTATCGCTGAAGATATTCACTCAATTTGCTGACTTAAACAATGAAGAAGAAAATTGCAAAACCTTTTTTCGCTTTAATATAAGTGTGAATTATAAAAAAAAAAGCAATGCAAGTAAACTATAATTTATCGGAACATGTTTCCTAAGGCTTTATTGAGAATTCAGATCTCCTTACAAATAAATTGTTATAATGATAAAATAGCCACAAATCTAATGCCGAAAATTCGAACATAAAATTTTCTGTAATTTTCATTTAAGTCATGAAAGGATGAATACATACAATATTTAAGCAAAAAAAAATTCATTGGAACTGGAAAGAGTGGCTCTCAGATTTAAGTCTCAGGGTGTTCAAAAGACTATGTCCAAGAGATAGGATCCTAGGCTTCCATGTAAAAAACCCCAGGAGAGATGGTGGTAGCCCTACTTCTGGCCACTGTGGGTAGCCTGGTGAACTCCAGAGAAAGCAAAAGGAGGAATAAACAGAGATGATTCCAAGTCACCTTGGTCCTCACAGGGGCATACAGCTGCCTCATGATTCCACACACACACACACACACACACACACACACACACACACACACACAGCACAAGAATATAATAATCAATAAATGAAATAAGAATTATAAATCCAATATTAATAAATGATTAAAATACAATATTGGGCTGGATAGGTGGCTCAGGGGTTAAGCTTTTCCCCTTAGCAGGCGGAGGTCCCTGAGTTCGGATCCCAGATCCCCGTTAGCGCAGGCGCTGCCGCTCTCTGGGCCGGGGAGTAGGGCTCGTGAGGGAGCGACTTGAATCCGGGTCGGAGTGGAGGGGGTGAGTGGGGTGCGAGGTGCAGTGCCAGGGTGTTTCGCGAGAATTCGTCATGGTTCACACACACACTACACACGGCGCACACATACATACACACACACACACAAATTGAATAAATAGAATAATAATTAATAAAAAAAATGTCAAAAATACAAGATAATTTTTTCCTACATTACACACAGATGATGAAAATAATGACGTAGGATAACACATTCAGATATATGTTCCGCTTCCCAAATACTTACAAGGACACTGAATTAACGAAATGCACCCTACCAGAATTGCAATTCATATCTGGAGGAGTTCATTTGAACTCCTTCAATCAATAAGTATAGTTGCAACAGTTATCTGTATACAATCTGTATGAGAGATGTAAATAGTTCATGATTGGAAGGCAACATCAACTCTTGATTAGTAGCACACTTGGGGGAATATTCCTTGTTTTTTTATTAAGACTTTTTCTTTTTGTTTAAGCAATGAACAAAATGAGTGTTTGCGCAATCAACCTTTCCAAATCAACCCTTTCCCAAAACAGTCAAAAAAAAAAACCCTTTTCCCTAATTCATTGCCCTTATCCTATTCCTCCCAAGTCAAAACCCTTTTTTCCCCTTACCTCCTTCCAGCAACACTTTCCCTTCCTCCCCCCCATCTCCACTCAAAACCCTTTCCCTTCCTCCCCCCCATCTGCCTCCATCCGCAAACCCATCCTTCTTCTTCCTGTCCTCATGATCTCTGCTGTTATCCACAGAGGTGCCTTCAGGTTGTCGTTTCAAAGGGAACCAGGCCTCGTGGCAGTGTAAGGTGTGCCTTCAATGGATAACCCAAAGTAAGGATCTCTCCTTTACCTGTCCTAGCACCTGACAAAATGATTTTCATGTTGTGTTGCAATTTACGCCTGAGATCCCTTACTGGGCCACAGGGAATAATGATGCTGGTCTGCCAATTAATTTAGATTGGGAGTAAAGTTCTTAGTTAGAGTAGTGCCCTGGATACAAAAGCCTGTGTGGCAAGGGAAGGGAGGACCTGGTGGGCAGTGGACCTGCCAAGCGAGACTCCATACAATCTTACCACCCCTTCTTACCCAAAGTTTCCCTGAACCTTAAGGATTGTGAGAGGTTCGGATGGCTTGAATTGAGGCTGAGCATTTTGGGGGCATCCCATACTCTGCAATGCTGACTAGTTTGTGATTTTCTACTTCACTAATTTCATATAAGGCAAAAAATTCTTAAGGGACCCACAAAAAAAAATCTAAAAAAAAAAAAGATAAAGATTTTTTATTTAAAATTTGCATTTAAGTGTTATTTATACGAAAAATTAAGTGTGTGCTTGGGCCAGAAGAAATATGAATACTAAAAAAATGGGCAACCCCAATATTGCAAATATGGATATAGACATATAAAGAAGGAGTCTGTTAGTAATTGTGTAAATAGTAATTTCTGGACATTATCTCATGCTCATAATGTCTGAATGTAATATGTATGTCTTTGTTGATTTCTTAGCCAGAAATGAAAGGTTCAATAATACTAGGACCCCACTGTCCTTCTGCAAGGACGTACAATGCTACCACCACTCCCCCCCCGCCCACCCCAACCCCCTCCGCCTTCTATTACGTATTCAGGAATTCAGGTATTTGGAAATTCACTGCTCAGAAGAAATGAGGCTTGATTAAGTTTGCATATTACCTTCAAAGCACATTCAAGCCTATGAATGACAAAGTAACAGATATACGTGACTGCTAGTCATTAAATTGCTTGACGCTGGACAAAGATATACATCATTTCAGCCCGTGCAGCAAACTCATTATATTTTTCTTGTTAACTATTAAGGACATGCCTTGAAGCTAGGCAGATCACCATGGGAGGGCACCCGGAAAAATGCAGTTCAGTAGGTGCGCTCTTTTCCCAGAGTCAGGTTTTACAGTGTCCGGCCAGAAACAATTTCAAAAACGCTGTGTCCTGAAGCCCCTTGCCTCTCAGGTAGATTCAAAGCTGGATGGAATGCAGTTCCATAAGGGTTACGATTTCAGGCCCATCATCCTAAGTATTTAAACAGCCTGATTCGGCACTATCATTCAGATCAATGAGAAGAATATGCAAAAAGTACCCCAGAATGCAAATAGAGCTGTGCAAATCCTCTGCATTTTAATTATCATCTGATAATAATTAACCTTCCCAAGTTTTTGGTGACAAGGTTATTGCTGAATAATTTGTCTTGCCTTATGTAAATTCCTCTTTTTGAGTGCGCTAAGCTATTTTTATTTCCTCCTACTTTTTAAAAATTCTAAATCAATTCATTGAAAATCAAGCGCTGTTTAACGCTATTGTTGGCCACCTTGAAATAGCACCTCTGCTTTAGGTAAAACACTCTTAATGTCGTCTTCTCCCCACACACACAAGTGGATATCAAATAAAACAATTTGCTGTTGCCCAAGTGGAGTTTTTGTTTGAAAGTCATTTTTAAATAATAGAAATATGTGATAAAACAGCTTCAAATTGAGTGACGGATTTCATTTTGGAGCTTCTAACCAGACACATGAAGATTGACCAGGCTTTATGAGGGACACATTTCATGCTGGAAAAAGCTAAGAATATTCAGAAAAACTAAGGGATGATCATTTACAATTGCTAATGTAAATAGGATTGCTAATGAT